>CM032229.1:195415000-195727500 GCA_019009955.1 Riptortus pedestris | reverse complement strand
TCCTTAATAATAAAGTCCTTTCTTATTCCTTACCTATACTGCCAACATCCCATCACATCTCGAAACTTCCCTTCTCACGTATGCAGATGATACTGCAATCTTGACATCCAACTCAGACCCAAATATGGTAGCTGCACCTCTACAAGAACACTCTCTGCTAGAATCCTGGCTGACTCAATGGAGGATCAAGGTCAACAGCAGCAAATCAAGCCATGTAACATTTACTCTCCGACGTTCCATTTGTCCTCCAGTTACACTCAATAGCGCACTAATTCCTCAAAAATCACAAATTAGGTATCTAGGACTCACATTAGTCAAGCGACTAACATGGAAACCCCACATCACATTAAAAAGACAAGAAGTGAATTGACGGTACAAATTTCTACTAAGACTACTTGACAACGGATCTAAACTATCACTACACAACAAACGACTGATTTATACGACATTACTCAGATCAATATGGACATACGGACATGAACTTTGGGGTTCCACTAAACCTTCAAATTCCTACAAAATCCAATCCAGAATACTCCGCAATATTACTGATGCTCCATTCTATGTATCCAATTTAACTCTCCATAACGACCTCAACATTCCTTTTGTCCATAGCCTCGCCAAATCCCGATATCAGCAATTCCACTCTCTCCTTCCCGCACATCCTAATCCTTTAGTCAAATTACTTTCATTTAGCCATATTCCAGAAAATCCAAGACGACGTCAGAAGCGTAAGTGGCCAAGAGATCTTCTCGTGTAATGTACAGTTTAACTTAAAATTTATTTAGTTTTAGTGACACGTGTTACGTTAAGGGTAAAAACACTTTTTGGGTGCTAATGCCTTTTTTTACAATGCCCTTAATGGCCTTTCTTCTTATTATTTGAATCGTTTCAATTATTGTAGGTTAGAAGATATGTTATTTTGTTGAGTGTATTTTTTAGCAGATTTCCCATAAGAGAAATCAGCTATTGAGGCCGCACTCATGACGGAATTTCCGAAATTTTTCTTCAAATGTCCATCGACCCTATATAAAAATTTTATTTGCGATAATTTATTACAATTCATCAAATACTCCATTAGCAAATACATTACAACCATAAAAAAATAATAAATAAAACAGCGTCTATACATTTGGACTCGCTACACCCTTAAGATTGACCACACGGGTCAAAATTTGTGAGCCTACCCCCTGCTGGGGTGACTCGCCTAACACATCTAGGACAGGCCCTAACCCAGACTTAAACAAGAAATATAATAATAATAATAATATCAAATAAAGATAATATTAATACAAAATACACAAAAAAAAATATAATAGAAATTACCAAAATATAAAACACAACTCCGTAACAGAAAATAAGTAAATAAAAGAGCTCTGCCAGTCCGTACAAAGAACAAAAACAAACATAATGCCAAAATAAAAACTAACTTGTAGCGGCGACGCTCGTACTCGTGAGTGGTTCGCTATCAAATATGATAACCTCGCGGTATAAAAAATACCAGATGGTTTTAAAATATGTTCAGTCAGTAAAAATAGTTAACCGGATTGCGAGTGCAATGTTAGAAATGCGAAAGAAAATATCTAGTGTCTCGTGCTAACTGTGACTGAGTTGTGGCTATTCAAACTGGACCATAGTGAATAGTGAAACTACTACACTTGTTGCCTGTAAATATTTTATGCCAAGAAGTTTTTTATTGTTTTTAATATACAACTTGAAAAGTGCACAGAACTATTTATTTCACCCCACTCAGTCCACTAAAAACTTGATTACGGAATATAAGCCAGCTCACCAGGGCCTCACACAACGGTGGTCCATTTTTACCCCGGACTACGTCCTTGAGAACACTTCACGTCGACGACTGCATCCTGTTCGGAGGGTGGCCATTTTCTTAAAAGTTCCTAAATTCATATTGCCAGCCCGAAGTATCCGCAGGGTCATCCAGTGCAGGACTCGGCTTCCCACGCCAATGCTCCTAAGCTCCTTCGCAGTCCACTTGGCCCAAATTCCTTTATATGTAGCAGTGACCGGAATGACCCTACGCCTCCTTGCCATACTTCTCCACTTTCAGCTGACTAAAGGTCTCGTCCTTAATGAGCCCTGTCACGACCGTGACATCCAAGATGACCAGCTCTTCCTCGTTGGCAATAATAATGTCCGGCCTGCACACCTCCTCGTGCTGTCTGACGAGTGTCTTCTCCACGAAGACCCTCCATCCCCTCCTCCACAAGGACTCACTAAGAAGCTTCACTACTGCATGATGCCTTAATGTGACCGCAGGTCGCATTGCCGGGCAGTGGTTGAAAGCATGCACTTGTGTCTCATCTCTTCCACAGCCCAGTCTGCATTTGCCTCCCAATCTGTACTGATAGGTGACACCAAATGTACCCCTATGAAACATACCCGGAAGAAAAAAAGTTCTCAGGAGCTCCATCTTCTGCTGTGGTTTGAGAGGAGCCCTAGAGATCCTCTCAAGCCCAGGCCCTACATCGACATGGTCACGCACCACACCCGAGTGAGAGAACCTAACCCCCAAATACTCCCAGGAATCCTCAAGACCAACGGGCTGGATGACGGCATCACCGACCATATAACGGACCTCGGCAACAGTCAGGGTGCGTGACTTAGCCGGATTAAGCTCCAGCCCACAATCACCCAATCTATCAGCCACGGCACTCAAAAAACACCTCAGACCAGGAACAGAGGACGCAAGCAAAATCTGTTATATAATAAACCACATTATTCGAAGCCTAAATACCAAATATTGTTTTCATTGAACTTTTACTCTGTGAGACATATGCAAATACGTACTTTTGACCCCCCCCTTCTTTTGTTTTATATTACTAACATTGGAGTGAATGAGATAAAACTGCTTTTGATTCATTACAAATTACAGCGCTAGCTTAAGTAAAATTGTTTTCAATAAATTAATATTTTATATTCAGATATATTTCATTAATTGTTTGCATTTCCGGTCTATCTATGCAGCGCTACGCGGCTGGCTAGCCTGTTTGTTTACAATTCAGCCGCTTTCCTTAGCGAGTATTAGAAAATTACTAAGCATTGACGGCAGTGTTATATGCATGTATATTTATCTATTGTAAACCTTCGCGTGGTAAATCTACTATAGTTTACGCAGCGTACGGTATACCCTGCGTGACGGACGGTGTGTTTTGTCATTGTAAATAAAACCTACAGAAACAAGTAAAGAGGTTGGGGCTAAAGCCTGGGAATGTTGGCACGAGCAAGCATCGATTCGTAGCTGGTCACCATTATTTTCTGCAGTCGAGTCACCATCTTGTTTGCCATCGCCAGGCGCATTCATCTTCGCCTAGCAACATTTCCAAGAGGAATGTCAATTATTTATATTATTCTCGATGTCCTTCTCGCAGTCCATAAACCATGTAACCATATAAACCATATAAACCACTATATGGAACTATAATCACTTCCGACAACAATACAATGCAATGTAGCCTCGTCAATACCCTTTCCGCCATCTTTACCACTCCAAACAAGGTCTACCTTTATCATGTGCATGGTGGCTGATGCTGCCTCATTCTGCAGAATGCTACTTCACAATGGAAGGAAATGCCGAGTTTGCAATGTAGCCTCGTCAATACCCTTTCCGCCTTCCTTACCACTCCAAGCAAGGTCTACCTTTATCATGTGCATGGTGGCTGATGCTGCCTCATTCTGCAGAATGCTACTTCACAATGGAAGGAAATGCCGAGTTTGCAATGTAGCCTCGTCAATACCCTTTCCGCCATCTTTACCACTCCAAGCAAGGTAGACCTACCTTTATCATGTGCATGGTGGCTGATGCTGCCTCATTCTGCAGAATGCTACTTCACAATGGAAGGAAATGCCGAGTTTGCAATGTTGACTCGTCAATACCCTTTCCGCCTTCCTTACTCACTCCAACAAGGTCTACCTTTATCATGTGCATGGTGGCTGATGCTGCCTCATTCTGCAGAATGCTACTTCACAATGGAAGGAAATGCCGAGTTTGCAATGTAGCCTCGTCAATACCCTTTCCGCCTTCCTTACCACTCCAAACAAGGTCTACCTTTATCATGTGCATGGTGGCTGATGCTGCCTCATTCTGCAGAATGCTACTTCACAATGGAAGGAAATGCCGAGTTTGCAATGTAGCCTCGTCAATACCCTTTCCGCCTTCATTACCACATCCAAACAAGGTCTTACCTTTATCATGTGCATGGTGGCTGATGCTGCCTCATTCTGCAGAAATTGCTACTTCACAATGGAAGGAAATTGCCGAGTTTGCAATGTTGCCTCCCGTCAATACCCCTTTCCGCCTTTCTTTACCACTCCAAGCAAGGTCTACCTTTATCATGTGCATGGTGGCTGATGCTGCCTCATTCTGCAGAATGCTACTTCACAATGGAAGGAAATGCCGAGTTTGCAATGTAGCCTCGTCAATACCCTTTCCGCCTTCCTTACCACTCCAAGCAAGGTCTACCTTTATCATGTGCATGGTGGCTGATGCTGCCTCATTCTGCAGAATGCTACTTCACAATGGAAGGAAATGCCGAGTTTGCAATGTAGCCTCGTCAATACCCTTTCCGCCTTCCTTACCACTCCAACCAAGGTCACTACCTTTATCATGTGCATGGTGGCTGATGCTGCCTCATTCTGCAGAATGCTACTTCACAATGGAAGGAAATGCCGAGTTTGCAATGTAGCCTCGTCAATACCCTTTCCGCCTTCCTTACCACTCCAAGCAAGGTCTACCTTTATATAAATAAATAACATTTCATACTGGACAAGTGTAATAATTTATTTTTGCTCGAGTATTTGTAAACCCGTCATTGAGTAATTTAGAAATAAGTCCCCAATACTCCCTGGAGATTAAGCGTTTTAATTCCCGAAGGGAGCAAGGATTAATTATCTTAATTAAGTTGTTTAAGCTAATGGACTTTGAATACTAATGGCTTAAGTGTTGTAGCTGAAGATCGGACGAGACTACTTTAACTTAATCCGCTTACTTAAGCCCATCCATACGATGGATTAAATCTATACATTAAGTGCTTCAGAAATATTATCCGCTTGTTAGGTCGAATGACACGGTACCAATTACTACGGCAATTATGATCGCATTCTTTGTTCAATTCTCACACTTCATTTGTTGTAAACAGAAGCCAAAAAAAATATCTATCTATTACTTCATATGGATATTATAATAGCCAACTTTATGAAGTAACATAATAAATTAATGAGTTCGGCATATAAAATGGATTTCGCCTGGCCTCACCAGAATAAAGGAGTTATAATCAGTATGAAAATTGTAAACATTCAATAACTCCTGAGTGAATCAAACCCACCACACGTTCCAGCATTATTATCTAGAATAAAGCAGTCTAGGCTGTAGCAGGCCTAATCCTCCATCACCAGTCTAGGCTGTAGCAGGCCTAATCCTCCATCACCAGTCTAGGCTGATGCAGCCCCATCCTCCATCACCAGTCTAGGCTGATGCAGCCCCATCCTCCATCACCAAGCTCTAGGCTGATGCAGCCCCATCCTCCATCACCAGTCTAGGCTGATGCAGCCCCATCCTCCATCACCAGTCTAGGCTGATGCAGCCCCATCCTACATAACCAGTCTAGGCTGATGCAGCCCCATCCTCCATCACCAGTCTAGGCTGATGCAGCCCCATCCTCCATCACCAGTCTAGGCTGATGCAGCCCCATCCTCCATCACCAGTCTAGGCTGATGCAGCCCCATCCTCCATCACCAGTCTAGGCTGATGCAGCCCCATCCTCCATCACCAGTCTAGGCTGATGCAGCCCCCATCCTCCATCACCAGTCTAGGCTGTAGCAGGCCCATCCTCCATCACCAGTCTAGGCTGATGCAGCCCCCATCCTCCATCACCAGTCTAGGCTGATGCAGCCCCATCCTCCATCACCAGTCTAGGCTGATGCAGCCCCATCCTCCATCACCAGTCTAGGCTGATGCAGCCCCCATCCTCCATCATCAGTCTAGGCTGATGAGCAGGCCCATCCTCCATCACCAGTCTAGGCTGATGCAGCCCCCATCCTCCATCACCAGTCTAGGCTGATGCAGCCCCATCCTCCATCACCAGTCTAGGCTGATGCAGCCCCCATCCTCCATCACCAGTCTAGGCTGATGCAGCCCCCATTCCTCCCATCACTCAGTCCTAGGCTGATGCAGGCCCATCCTCCATCACCAGTCTAGGCTGATGCAGCCCCCATCCTCCATCACCAGTCTAGGCTGATGCAGCCCCCCTCCTCCATCACCATTCTAGGCTGATGCAGCCCCCATCCTCCAACACCAGTCGAGGCTGATGCAGCCCCCATCCTCCATCACCAGTCTAGGCTGATGCAGCCCCCATCCTCCATCACCAGTCTAGGCTGATGCAGCCCCCATCCTCCATCACCAGTCTAGGCTGATGCAGCCCCATCCTCCATCACCAGTCTAGGCTGATGCAGCCCCCATCCTCCATCACCAGTCTAGGCTGATGCAGCCCCATCCTCCATCACCAGTCTAGGCTGATGCAGCCCCATCCTCCATCACCAGTCTAGGCTGTAGCAGCCCCATCCTCCATCACCAGTCTAGGCTGATGCAGCCCCATCCTCCATCTCCAGTCTAGGCTGATGCAGCCCCATCCTCCATCACCAGTCTAGGCTGATGCAGCCCCATCCTCCATCACCAGTCTAGGCTGATGCAGCCCCATCCTCCATCACCAGTCTAGGCTGATGCCGCCCCATCCTCCATCACCAGTCTAGGCTGATGCAGCCCCATCCTCCATTCACCAGTCTAGGCTGTCTGCAGCCCCCATCCTCCATCACCAGTCTAGGCTGATGCAGCCCCCCGCCTCCATCACCAGACTAGGCTGATGCAGCCCCATCCTCCATCACCAGTCTAGGCTGATGCAGCCCCATCCTCCATCACCAGTCTAGGCTGATGCAGCCCCATCCCTCCATCACCAATTCTAGGCTGATGCTAGCCCCATCCTCCATTCACCAGTCTAGGCTGATGCAGCCCCATCCTCCCATCACCAGTCTAGGCTGATGCAGCCCCCATCCTCCATCACCAGTCTAGGCTGTAGCAGCCCCATCCTCCATCACCAGTCTAGGCTGATGCAGCCCCATCCTCCATCACCCGACAAGGCTGTTGCAGCCCCAACCGCCATCACCAGTCAAGGCTGTAGCAGGCCCATCCTCCATCACCCAGTCCTAGGCTGATGCCAGCCCCCCCCCCCCCCCCATCCCCCATCACCAGTCTAGGCTGATGCAGACCCATACTCCATCACCAGTCGATGCTGTAGCAGGCCCATCCTCCATCACCAGTCTAGGCTGATGCAGCCCCCATCCTCCATCACCAGTCTAGGCTGTAGCAGGCCCATCCTCCATCACCAGTCTAGGCTGTAGCAGGCCCATCCTCCATCACCAGTCTAGGCTGTAGCAGGCCCATCCTCCATCACCAGTCTAGGCTGATGCAGCCCCATCCTCCATCACCAGACTAGGCTGTAGCAGGCCCATTCCTCCATCACCAGTCTAGGCTGTATGCAAGAGCCACATCCTCCATCACCAGTCTAGGCTGATGCAGCCCCATCCTCCATCACCAGTCTAGGCTGTAACAGCCATCCTCCATCACCCAGTTACAAGGCTGTAGCAGGCCCATCCTCCATCACCAGTCTAGGCTGTAGCAGGCCCAATCCTCCATCACCACGCTAGGCTGATGCAGCCCCATCCTCCATCACCATGTCTAGGCTGTAGCAGCCCATCCTCCATCACCAGTCTATGCTGTAGCAGGCCCATCCTCCATCACCAGTCTAGGCTGTAACAGTCTCCCTATGCACTAGGCTGATGCAGCCCCATCCTCCATCACCAGTCTAGGCTGTAGCAGGCCCATCCTCCATCACCAGTCTAGGCTGATGCAGTGCCCCCCATCCTCCATCACCACAGTCAGGCTGTAGCAGGCCCATCCTCCATCACCAGTCTAGGCTGTAACAGGCCCCTCCTCCATCACCAGTCTAGGCTGTAGCAGCCCCATCCTCCATCACCAGTCTAGGCTGGTGCAGCCCCCATCCTCCATCACCAGTCTCGGCTGATGCAGCCCCCATCCTCCATCACCAGTCTAGGCTGATGCAAGCCCATCCTCCATCACCAGTCTAGGCTGATGCAGCCCCCATCCATCCTCCATCACCAGTCTAGGCTGATAGCAGCCCCATCCACCCTCACCCGTCTACGGTGATTCAGCCCCCATCCTCCATCACCAGTCTAGGCTGTTGCAGGCCCATCCTCCATCACCAGCCTAGGCTGATGCAGCCCCCATCCTCCATCACCAGTCTAGGCTGATGCAGGCCCCTATCCTCCATTACCAGTCGAGGCTGAGGAAGCCCCATCCTCCATCACCAGTCTAGGCTGATGCAGCCCCCATCATCCATCACCAGTCTAGGATGATGCAGCCCCATCCTCCATCACTCAGTCTAGGCTGATGCAGCCCCCATCCTTTCCATCACCAGTCTAGGCTGTAGCAGGCCCGCATCCTCCATCACCAGTCTAGGCTGATGCAGCCCCCATCCTCCAATCACCAGTCTAGGCTGTAGCAGGCCCCATCCTCCATCACCAGTCTAGGCTGATGCAGCCCCCATCCTCCATCACCAGCCTAGCTGATGCAGCCCCATCCTCCATCACCAGGTTATTCTAGGCCTGATGCAGCCCCATCCTCCATCACCAGTCCTAGGCTGATGCAGCCCCCATCCTCCATCACCAGCTCTAGGCTGATGCAGCCCCCCATCCTCCATCACCAGTCTAGGATGATGCATCCCCCATCCTCCATCACCAGTCTAGGCTGATGCAGCCCCATCCTCCATCACCAGTCTAGGCTGATGCAGCCCCCATCCTCCATCACCAGTCTAGGCTGATGCAGCCCCCATCCTCCATCACCAGTCTAGGCGGATGCAGCCCCATCCTCCATCACCAAGTTCCTAGGCTGATGGGCAGCCCACATCCTCCATCACCAGTCCCTAGGCTGATGACAGCCCCCATTCCTCCATCACCTGTCTAGCGGCTGATGCAGCCCCATCCTCCATCACCAGTTAGGCTGATGCAGGCCCATCCTCACATCACCAGTCTAGGCTGATGCAGCCCCCATCCTCCATCACCAGTCTAGGCTGTATGCTGGCCCCCATCCTCCATCACCAGTCTAGGCTGATGCAGGCCCATTCCTCCATTCACCAGTCAAGGCTGATGCAGCCCCATCCTCCATCACCAGTCTTAGGCTTGTAGCAGCCCCCCCATCCTCCCATTCACCAGTCTAGGCTGTAGCAGGCCCATCCTCCATCAACCAGTCTAGGCTGATGCAGCCCACATCCTCCATCACCAGTCTAGGCTGTATGCTGCAGCCCATCCTCCAATCACCAGTCTAGGCTGTGCAGCCCCCATCCTCCATCACCAGTCTAGGCTGATGCAGCCCCCATCCTCCATCACCAGCGCTCTAAGGCTGAATGCAGGCCCCCATCCTCCATTCACCAGTCTAGGCTGATGCAGGCCCATCCTCCATCACCAGTCCTAGGCTGATGCAGGCCCATCCTCCATCATCAGTTCTAGGCTGTAGCAGGCCCATCCTCCATCACCAGTGTCTAGGCTGTAGCATGGCCCATCCTCCATCACCAGTCTAGGCTGATGCATGCCCCATCCTCCATCACCAGTCTAGGCTGATGCAGCCATCCTCCATCACCAGTCTAAGGCTGTTAGCAGCCCCATCCTCCATCACTCCAGTCTAGGCTGATGCAGCCCCATCCTCCATCACCAGTCTAGGCTGTAGCAGGCCCCCATCCTCCATCACCAGTCTAGGCTGATGCAGCCCCCATCCTCCAATCACCAGTTCTAGGCTGTAGCAGGCCCCATCCTCCATCATTCACCAGTCTAGGCTGATGCAGCCCCCGATCCTCCATCACCAGTCTAGGCTGATGCAGCCCCATCCTCCATCACCCAGTCTAGGCTGATGCAGCCCCATCCTCCATCACCAGTCTAGGCTGATGCAGCCCCCATCCTCCAATCACCAGTCTAGGCTGATGCAGGAGCCCCCCATCCTCCATCACCAGTCCTAGGCTGATGCAGCCCACAGTCCTCCATCACACCAGTCTAGGCTGATGCAGCCCCATCCTCCATCACCAGTATAGGCTGTAGCTGGCCCCATCCTCCATCACCAGTCTAGGCTGATGCAGCCCCATCCTCCATCACCAGTCTAGGCTGATGCCAGCCCCATCCTCCATCACCAGTCTAGGCTGATAAGCAGGCCCCCATCCTCCATCACCAGTCTAGGCTGATGCATGCCCCCCATCCTCCATCACCAGTCTAGGCTGATGCAGCCCCATCCTCCATCACCAGTCTAGGCTGATGCAGCCCCCATCCTCCATCACCAGTCTAGGCTGATGCAGCCCCCATCCTCATCACCAGTCCTAGGCTGATGCAGGCCCATCCTACATCACCAGTCTAGGCTGATGCAGCCCCCATCCTCCATCACCAGTCTAGGCTGATGCAGCCCCATCCTCCATCACCAGTCTAGGCTGATGCAGCCACATCCTCCATCACCAGTCTAGGCTGTGCAGGCCCCCATCCTCCATCACCAGACTAGGCTGATGCAGAAGCCCCCATCCTCCATCATCAGTCTAGGCTGATAGCAGGCCCCCATCCTCCATCACCAGTCTAGGCTGGTAGCAGGGCCACCATCCTCCATCACCAGTCTAGGCTGATGCAGCCCCATCCTCCATCACCAGTTAGTTAGGCTGATGCAGCCCCCATCCTCCATCACCAGTCTAGGCTGATGCAGCCCCATCCTCCATCACCAGTCTAGGCTGATGCAGCCCCATCCTCCATCACCAGTCTAGGCTGATGCAGCCCCCATCCTCCATCACCAGTCTAGGCTGTAGCAGGCCCATCCTCCATCACCAGTCTAGGCTGTAGCAGGCCCATCCTCCATCACCAGTCTAGGCTGATGCAGCCCCATCCTCCATCACCAGTCTAGGCTGATGCAGCCCCCATCCTCCATCACCAGTCTAGGCTGATGCAGCCCCCAACCTCCATCACAGTCTAGGATGTTGCAGCCCCCATCCTCCATCACCAGTCTAGGCTGATGCAGCCCCCATCCTCCATCACCAGTCTACGCTGTAGCAGGCCCATCCTCCATCACCAGTCTAGGCTGATGCAGCCCCCATCCTCCATCACCAGTCTAGGCTGATGCAGCCCCATCCTCCATCACCAGTCTAGGCTGATGCAGCCCCCATCCGCCATCACCAGACTAGGCTGTAGCAGCCCCATCCTCCATCACCAGTCTAGGCTGATGCAGCCCCCCATTCCTTCCATCACCAGTCCTAGGCTGATGCAGCCCCCATCCTCCATCACCAGTCTAGGCTGATGCAGCCCCATCCTCCATCACCAGTCTAGGCTGATGCAGGCCCCATCCTCCATCACCAGCCTAGGCTGATGCAGCCCCCCATCCTCCCATCACCAGTCAGTCTGATGCAGCTGTAGCAGGCCCATCCTCCATCAACCAGTCTAGGCCTGATGCAAGCAGCCCCATCCTCCATCACCAGTCTAAGGCTGATGCAGCCAGCCCCATCCTCCATCACCAGTCTAGGCTGATGCAGCCCCATCCTCCATCACCAGTCTAGGCTGATGCAGCCCCATCCTCCATCACCAGTCTAGGCTGATGCAGCCCCATCCTCCATCACCAGTCTAGGCTGATGCAGCCCCATCCTCCATCACCAGTCTAGGCTGATGCAGCCCCCATCCTCCATCACCAGTCTAGGCTGATGCAGCCCCATCCTCCATCACCAGTCTAGGCTGATGCAGCCCCCATCCGCCATCACCAGGCTAGGCGGTTGCAGGCCCATCCTCCATCACCAGTCTAGGCTGATGGAGCCCCATCCTCCATCACCAGTCTAGGCTGATGCAGCCCCATCCTCCATCACCAGTCTAGGCTGATGCAGCCCCCATCCTCCATCACCAGTCTAGGCTGATGCAGCCCCCATCCTCCATCACCAGTCTAGGCTGATGCAGCCCCATCCTCCATCACCAGTCTAGGCTGATGCAGCCCCCATCCTCCATCACCAGTCTAGGCTGATGCAGCCCCATCCTCCATCACCAGTCTAGGCTGTAGCAGGCCCATCCTCCATCACCAGTCTAGGCTGATGCAGCCCCATCCTCCATCACCAGTCTAGGCTGATGCAGCCCCCATCCTCCATCACCAGTCTAGGCTGATGCAGCCCCATCCTCCATCACCAGTCTAGGCTGATGCAGCCCCATCCTCCATCACCAGTCTAGGCTGATGCAGCCCCATCCTCCATCACCAGTCTAGGCTGATGCAGCCCCATCCTCCATCACCAGTCTAGGCTGTAGCAGGCCCATCCTCCATCACCAGTCTAGGCTGATGCAGCCCCATCCTCCATCACCAGTCTAGGCTGTAGCAGGCCCATCCTCCATCACCAGTCTAGGCTGATGCAGCCCCATCCTCCATCACCAGTCTAGGCTGATGCAGCCCCATCCTCCATCACCAGTCTAGGCTGTAGCAGGCCCAATCCTCCATCACCAGTCACGTCCTCGCTGGATCACCTGGAATGGTGGAAGCTGGTCATCTTCCTTGGCGGACTCATTGGAAGGTCTAGCTGGCGATGGTGTTGCTGCTGAGGGTAGAGGCTGGCTGGAACTGGAGTCCTCTTCCTGGAGCAGGAAAGCTCGTTTCAGCCTTTCAATCGTCACGGTCCTGGGTATTGAAGGCAACAGGATGTCATAGGTTCTGGGACATTTCTTCAAATCATCGTAAGGTCTAGTATTTGCCCGTTGTGGAGGGGAAGTACCAGGTAGTGCATCTGCTGCTTCGCGAAGAGTCTGCGTGATGCGCGGGTACCGGGATGACTTAGATTATGAAGAGATTTAAATATGGCGAATTGCATGTCTTCGGGCACATACGGACGAACGGAGGTTGTGGACGTCTCGCAGAGGAGGCGACGAGAGATATGCGGGAACTTCTTCCACTTGAGCTGTAGACGGGGTTTCTGCATCAAGTCAGGTATTGAGTCGTCACCACTCTGTGCTTTCGCTAATTCTTCCATCGAATCTGGGCCGCTGGTTTCCTCCACTCTTGAAAACGCGTCAGCCTCATTTTCCACTACCGCAACGTACTGGATTTCGGTGGTATACTTCCAAGAGCATGGTGGTCGGCACTTATTTGCTTTGTCGTTAATCCGGACATTCTCGAACTCCCTGAAGCAATTCATGATCCTTGTCTTAAGGGTTCCATATGGAGTTTCGTCAGGGGGGTTACGGACGAGGTCAATTACAGCTCGTATAACTCCTCTATCAAGCTGCGAGACCACTAGGCGAAATTGTTTTAGAGAGTTACAGACATTATACAACTCAAAAACATTTTCACACGGGAGATGAAATATTTCCGGATCGCTTTTAAAAAACATTGGTCTGGGGCTTAATAGCGACCGTAGATGCTGCTTCAACAGGCTGGGGATTGTGAGCAGGAGTCTTGGTCTCATCACCTTCCATTGTGAGTAGGTCAAGTAAATCGCTTGAATTCATATTTAAAATGGCGTACTTGTAAAGTTGATATCACGTCGGGGTCACCAATGTGAAGGGGCGATGCGAGACGTAAAGACGTCATGGCCAGATTAACTGAATCAAATATAATTAACAACAATAATAATAAATGATAAAGTTATTTACAAAAAGGTCCACGGCCGCAGTTCAGACTCCGGTTTTCACAGTCAATAATTACGCACTGTAACCTAAAACGTGGTTCACTATTCGAATGCTGATAGGAGACTCACTAAGCCTAACCTCACTAAGTTATAGGGACTTCTCTATAGCAACGTATAGCAGCGAGATATGGAAATTATGACTAGCTGCCAAGGTTATTCATTCACGAGTACCTCGCCGCTAAACTGTGCCTCAAATTCAGGATGCCCCAAAATGACAGCCAAGGAACGCGACTTACTAGCAGAACAGGTGGAAAAATGGGTTGAACGACTGAGATCGCCTGACAGAAACAAAGAAAAGTAGCTGCTAAGAACACATGCATCCGTCTTCTCCCTAAGCAATAAAAGGCCAGGTAGAACTGCAGTAGTTCACACGATGTGAACGTTAATGCGCGTATCGTAGAAGAAAATATTTTGGTTCACTTAAAGCTCATGAAAAAATATGTCTCGTGAAACCCTGTACTAGTTGTACTTCTTCAAAATGTACAAAAAGACCTATTGAAAAAAACAAGTCTTACCGTTTGTACGCAGTACCGGACGAAAATTACCAAATAGTTCATACAGCCCTTAATGAGCAAGTAGTGGAAATATTTATTCAAAATTCGGATGGAATAATAGAACCCGAATCGTACTTAAACCATAGTAGGTTGGGCGTATTGAATATTCTCGAGGAGTATGTACAAAAGTGGAATTTACGTTTTTCCACATTTGTACATACTTCTCGAGAGGGCGCATATGCTACTGCGACTTCTAATGCATTGTTTTAAAAAGTATTATGTAATTTATTAGCATAAGCAGACGCAGCAGCAGACACATGTCGCTGTAGCATAAGCATATGCGCCCTCCGATGTATTTGGGGGGGGGGGTGTAGTAGTAACTACTACTGTATCGTACGTCTGTTCGCTAAGGAATCATCATCATGAAGTATATCTTTAATGGTCTTATGACCATAAGCAAAAGATTTATTTTTTGATATATGGACACGTTTATCGTCGAACGAAGATAGAGCTAATTTAGTAACCTTTGCAGTGTGAACGCGATGTTTATTCGATTGAATGTAAAAGAAAGTAGCAAATTTGTCTCGAGCGGTTTTCAAGCCTGTGCGTAATCGTTAAAAGGCAAATTTCTCCCCGTATCGGTGAGCAGTGCTCTATGCGAAATCCCTTTGACCTATAATTGTTGTGCGTCCGTTTCGAAGTTGAGTGCATAGACCTTCGGGCGAAGACCAATAAATTCGTAAATTATTTTACCGTTTACTTCATCTTTGAATTTTCCCGGTTCTTTTTTATTTTTTTCGTCGAAGCAATAATGGTCCGAAGGGAAAGAGGAAAAATCAAAGTGTTCTCCTAGTTTTTTTAAGTCCTAGTAAACATTTTCGGTTTGTAACAATAATATTACGAGTCTGTATCCGTATAAACGACTTCGACATCCCCTCTTTTGTATTTCGACAATAACGTCTCGTAGAAAAATTTAAACATAATTAATTTGGATTTTTCTAATACCGAAAAACCTATAAAAATAGGTTTATCAAATATTAATTTTTCGTGCTTCATATGAATCGCTACAATATTTTTATCAATTATTTTACTGTCTAAAAACGATGGGTTTTTAATTAATTTTTGATGTATCCGTGTGCTTGTAACAAATTCGTTTCTTTTTCTTTTTCGAACCGACTCGAGCGTTTTTCCGTAAATTGCATTACTCATCCGTTTATACAGGTCTTTTTCGAAATTACTAACAGCATTTTTCCTCAGATTTGCATTTATTTCAATGTACTTTTTAAAATACGGGTATTGTTTAAACGAAATTGATCTATGTCCTTTTTTAAGAATTAATCCTTGGTCGAGCAAAAACATCAACATCAAATAATGGAGAACGTATTTATTTTGGTTTTCTTTTTCTTCTTCTCCACCTCTTCGCAACAGTTACAACTCCTATGAATGCCGGGGACTTAGTGACGTTGTAAAACGGGCTAGTCGTTAATCGTATCACGCAGGTTCTCAGGACATTCCAGATCTACTTCTAGCATCAACCGTCTCGGGCCGGTTTCTTCCAGAGAATCTAATTCCCTCCTAGCGGATACATCGGGATCGCAGACCCGTTCAAAATGCGATACGGGTAAATAAGCGTCTCTCATAGCCGAAGAATAAAGGATCACGTAATCCAAGTAGAGTAGGTAAGTGGTGGGATCCGAATCTATGTAGTCAGGACAGTGTTTGTTGTTCGCCTTGGCATAGTGACGACTCGTATTCGAAATACTTCAGCGTAAATTCGACTCTAACATGAGCTACGTTTCCGGGTCATTCAAAATTTTGAAAAACGTTAGACAATATCAAAATATCTGTTTTTAAATAAATTATTAAATAGTCAGACAGGGTTTTACAATCGAATGCTTCCCATACATTTTTTGCGTGTCTGTATTCCTCGTCCGATATGTCAGAGTTTGTTAAAACGTTAATGAATTTTTCTTTTGGCGGAAGCCGACATTCCTCTACACTCCTATGTAGAGGGAGAACCTATGTACTCGTAAGGGAAAATCCCCTTTCTTTTCACGAGACTAAATTGTTTTGGATCAGGAAAATGTTTTTTTTTTTTTTTAAATGGGTTAAACTTTTACATTTTTCAGCTAATGCTTGCTGTGATTGAGGCAAAAATCTGTATGTATCTAACAAAATTGATGTATATACCCTCACACTTTTTCTTAAAGGCGATAAACTTTTCGGACGAGCTCGGAATTACCTCTATCGGTTTTGAATCGTATCCCAGTTTTCTGATAATAAAGTGTTGGTCATATGATAAGTTGTGAAAGTAAACGTTAATCCCATTAGGATATTAAACTCTAAGTTACACTGATTGTGAGCGACTCCTCTAATACGTCCGGTATGGTGTGAATGGTCGATGATGCGTGTATCTGTAGGAAGAATTTTTTCCTCGCAAATATGACACGTTTCAGTCGTTTCACGGAGAAGTCGTACTTGATCGTCATCTTCTTCGTACGGAACGATTTTATGATATAGCATCTCAACGTCTTTGACAACGTTTTGGAGAAATGCTAAAAACATTTCTATAGGATTTTTCCCGATATAAGTCACAGGTCTCGAATGCCGGGGTTGACGATATAACATATGCCCCAGGCTATTACTTCGTGCTCGGAAGTGCGTTCCATTTTGTTTTTTACCTTCCCCCTTGTCTCACGTCTGAAGAACCATGTTCGCGGGGCTTGAGAGCGTATTCTAAGTCTGCAATAACTATTATAGGGTGTAATATTTTAAATTTATAATTTTTAAACTTTATATGACTGTTATCTTCCGGCATTACCATGGGCACCGCATCCGTTTTTTCACAAAGCCGCTTGTGCTCAACGAGACGGACAACACTTAACGGAGGATAAAAACACCTTTTGCATATGTGTCTTTTTGAACAATGCTTTCCTAATTGATCTGATAGCAATCTTGTCATGTCTTTAATTAGGCAAAAATGGTAATTATCCTCATCGTCTTCGTCGTTCTTTAATAAAAGAAGGTCGAAATGTTCAGTTTTTTCGGAGGGAGAAATTCTCAGAGGATATACGTTCTCTTGCTTATCCACAGCGTATACGTTGACCGAAACGTTTTTGTTTTGTTTTTCGAATACAATTATGTCTTTTAACGTGACTGGAAAATTTAAGTTTTCAAAATAAATTGGAACATTTACTTGTTTGCATTCACTAACGCGTTCGGGATGACGATTCGAAACGTATTTAGACAGTATTGCACATTTAAAACAATAATGATCCTCGTTTTTTACATTAATAACTGCCTTCTTGTTTCTGATTTTGCGCGGAAGAGGAATATGACTTTTGGGCTTAATGGGAATGTATTTATGCAGTCTCATTAATAAACCGTCGATTTTTTTTTATTGTCCAGCCGCTACCTACAAGTTCGGCCTCCGTAATTTTTTTATTTTTTCAAATTCAACGTTTAGGTCACTTGAGCTGTCCAACTCCGACGTTTTAGCAGATTTCCCATAGGGGAAATCAGCTATTGAGGTCGTACTCATGACGCGATTTTCGAAAAATTTCTTCAAATGTCCATCGATCCTACCCAGGAGATGACGAAAATGAGGTCCGTTCAAAATTATATATATATTTGTCTGTTAACGCTCTAGCGGTCGCAATTTTTGTTTGATCGTTACGAAACTCAATATTTAACCGTTTTATGTAAAAAGACAGATCAAGTTCGTTAATGGCTGAAATCGTACAAGAGGGAGAGGGGGGGGAATTTTCGAAATATCTCTTTTGTTATGCATCGGATCGAAAAATTGTATAGAACCAATCTAATTGAAAATTAAATTTACTATAAATATTGTTATATACACTTATTCTCTATCTTGAATATTAACCGAGATATTTGCATTTTTATGAAGTCTGTGGTCGGATGTTGTTCGGGTTAGTTCGGCCGTTTTCGTAAGTCTCGGTTCTGGCGGAAGCTTCTAACCTAACCTGTCGTTTCTAACCTTACCTTACCTTCGTTACTTTGTGAGATTTATGCAAATACTTTCTGTCCATCCGCCCCGCCCCCTCTTCTTTAGTTCTTGGACTACTAAAATTTGAGTTATTAAAATGTAAATTATTCTTACAATTCAGAAGCCGTTTCAGTTGGGAGTTTATTAAAATTAACTGAAAGATTTCTCATTACCGTTTGTATTTACTTATGGTGGTGTTGTGTTACCAGTATGCAAATTACTCTATTGCTAAACTTCACATAGGAAATCTGCTTAGTTTACGCAGCCCCTGCGTGACGGATTTTTGAAGTTTCCGTCCAAGGTTTCATTTAAAATATTTTCTAATTTCGTTTCCAAAGTAATAATATTTAATTTTACGTTTTTCCACTTTTGTACATACTTCTCGAGAATATTCAATACGCCCAACCTACTATGGTTTAAGTACGATTCGGGTTCTATTATTCCATCCGAATTTTGAATAAATATTTCCACTACTTGCTCATTAAGGGCTGTATGAACTATTTGGTAGTTTTCGTCCGGTACTGCGTACAAATGGTAAGACTTGGTTTTTTCAATAGGTCTTAAATGTTCTGTTGAACCTTTCGACAATTGAAGCCTTAAGCATTAATGCAATAAACCCAGAATTGTAAAACTCCTTTCCTTGATCACATTGAATGTTTCGAGGAATGGCGTTGCTCGATCGAAACACGTGGCTTTAACGACTTCCTCTCCTGATTTCCTTTTCAGCGGTAGAACCCAAGCATATTTCGAAAAAGAATCGATAACCGTTAACAAATATCTGTAACCATTATTTACTTTTGCATGGAAGTGACCTTGAAGCAGAAGGCAGAGAGGTGTTTGGGGTGAATGACCTGAGATAGTCCCAGAACATACATTTTACTTACTACTGCAGTTCTACCTTGCCTTTTATTGCTTAGGGCGAAGACGGAGGCATGTGTTCTTAGCAGCTACTTTGCTTTGTTTCTGTCAGGCGATCTCAGTCGTTCAACCCATTTTTCCACCTGTACTGCTAGTAAGTCGCGTTCCTTGGCTGTCATTTTGGGGCATCCTGAATTTGAGGCACAGTTTAGCGGCGAGGTACTCGTGAATGAATAACCTTGGCAGCTAGTCATAATTTCCATGTGTTGGCGAGTATCTCGTTGCTATACGTTGCTATAGAGAAGTCCCTATAACTTAGTGAGGTTAGGCTTAGTGAGTCTCCTATCAGCATTCGAATAGTGAGCCACGTTTTAGGTTACAGTGCGTAATTATTGACTGTGCAAACCGGAGTCTGAACTGCGGCCGTGGACGGACCTTTTTGTAAATAACTTTATCATTATTTATTATTGTTGTTAATATATTTGATTCAGTTAATCTGGCCTTGACTTCTTTACGTCTCGCATCGCCCCTCCACAACAGTTAATTATTGCTCCTGCTGGATCACATTGACCTATTTCAAAATTTTTGTGAATGATCTTTTAATTATCTGATAGGTTAAGTACTCTCACAGGGACACGCCTATGGTCGCAGGTTTTCACGAGGGCTATAACTGTTATAATGTCATCTTTAAGTTCTTTTGGCTCTACTACCCACAACCGGTTATCCTCACAATCTCCCTCCATACGTGCCCAGACTAAGGTTTCTGTCTGAGGTGGTAGTTTCTGGCGTCTAGCGGTAAATAACCTCCCTATTGTGGTATTGCTCAAAGTACCCAACATCCAAGGGTATTTCGTCGTTGCGCCAGATCATAATTCGTTGACTCATGTGCAGATTGATACCGTGGGCTATCATGAAGTCTGCACCAATGATCACTTCGTCCACTATGTCGGCGACAACAAATAATAAATAAATGGGAGGAGGAAAAGTTTTGGTTTGGGCTTCAATTGGTTACAACAAAAAAAAAGAAAGAAAAAAAAGGAAATTTGGTATTTGTTTCATCAAAAATAAACTCAGCTGAGTATAAAACTTTGTTAGAGGAACAAAAGTTGACTTTTAATGACATGTCTGGAGGCACACCTGTTTTCCAGCAAGATAACGCCCCAATACATTCAGCAAAAATTATTAAAGACTGGTTTACTCGCAACACAATTGACAAATTAGACTGGTCTGCTGTCTCACCAGACCTGAACATTATCGAAAACGTTTGTGGAATTCTTTCAAGAAAGGTGTATTCTGAGTCAAGACAGTTCGGAACAATCGACGAGTTGAAATCTGCAATTCTGGCTTCATGGGAAGAAATACCTCAAGAAACAATCGAACAATTGTACGATTCGTTACCAAACAGAATTTTTGAATTAATAAGTGGTGGTAGAAAGGCCACAAAATATTAAAATGAGTTTTATTTATTTTTACCAGGGAGCGTGTCTAACATTTTGACGGGCCTTAACTTGATTCGAAAATTTAAAAAAAATGTATATATTTTTGGCTTGAGAACCCAAATACAAGCAGGATGCTGATTAACTTGAGGTGAGTGATGGATTATGTGATTACTGTTTTACGAGTAATTTGCAAAGATGGAAGGGGAGGGATAATAATTTTTGAAGTGTGTCTAACATTTTGACACTGAGTGTAGTTCTAGAAACTCCTTCTAGCCTCTCGTAATTAGTTCTAGAATCTTCTTCTAGCCCCTTGTAATTAGTTCTAGAAGCTTTTTCTAGTCTCTCGCAATTAGTTCTAGAAGCTTCTTCTAGTCTGTCCTAATTAGTTCTAGAAGCTTCTTCTAGCCCCTCGTAATTAGTTCCAGGAGCTTATTCTAGCCCCTCGTAATTAGTTCCAGGAGCTTATTCTAGCCCCTCGTAATTAGTTCCAGGAGCTTATTCTAGCCCCTCGTAATTAGTTCCAGGAGCTTATTCTAGCCCCTCGTAATTAGTTCTAGAAGCTTCTTCTAGTCTCTCGCAATTAGTTAATTACAACTCACAGTATGCATTGATAGCTTCACTGTTCTTCAGACTACACAGTCCAATAATTCATTCATGGTCACTGAAGTTCACAAAAACACGTCACTGCAACTCCTTTAAATCGAGAAGTTAACGGCACTGCAGTGTCTTAAACACGGCACTATACTGTTACTTACAGAGTCACGACCCAACACTGTTCTTCATATAAAAAGACTTTACCGCACTGTAGCAGTGAATGCAATAATGATCACTTGAAGACAGCTGAGAAAAAGTAGCTGTAGGGCGAGTTGTAGAGGCTTATATAGAGGAGCGGCAACCTCAAAGGTACTGGACTCTTGGTCTGAGATAATCCCGGCTCCACTAGACACTTCGGGCGCCAATAGTCCTTCCTCAGTCGGCTCCTTTCATCTCCTTCGTACTTCCTCAATATGTGACTATCTCTGTTCAATTTGTCATGTATTTAATTTTCGCAACAATATTTTAAGCGTAGTCATATTAAGCTTTTAAGATTTATACAAATGCATATATTCAGGTGGCACATTGAAGTGTCAAAATAAGGTTTTTGTAATTACTATTACTCTCAGCTTTGCATAAGGAAAACAAACAAATATAATGTCTGTAAACGGGCAGAGTGAACATAGGAAAATTATTTTTTTTTTTTTTATTAATTTGGCCATTGGCTAGAATAACTGAACTATAGGAATAATTCCTTGGAAATCAGAATAAATATATAAACTATAACTTCTCTAAGTTAAACTTTGTAAGGAAAACATTTCAAAATTTTGTACTAAAATATATTATATAAAATAACAAGGACATTATTTATAAATTAAAGAAGAATTAACAAAATTGATTTTACGTATAGAATACACATAAATATAAAAAATGAAATTGTAGGTCTTGTCTTCTCTAATGATTTAATTTTAATTATGTAGGAATGCCCAATGTTTTCCTAACAATCCTTTCAGCAATTTTATTGAATTCATCTCTATTCTCCCTCCACATCTTGGCAGCATCCACATTGGCACCGCTCTCATCGTTGGGTTCTGAAACACAACATTCACTCATCGCAAATACACCATTTACAAAAATTGACAAATATTTAAAATATAGAGTTAATTTATAGCCTGGTCTTTCCAGTATCCCACCCTCCCCTCTCTCTCTCACTCTCTCTCTCTCTCTCTCTCTCTCTCTCTCTCTCTCTCTCTCTCTCTCTCTCTCTCTCTCTCTCTCTCTCTCTCTCTCTCTCTCTCACGCTCACGTTCACGGACACGCTCACGCACACACCCACGCTCTCACACACTCTCTCCCCTCTGCCTCGGAATGGTATATACTGACCAGCGAGCATACTGACAACCGAGAGGAGTATCTTCTCGACACTCTGTACAGGGCTCCACCTCTCTGCACTAGATTCGTAGCCCATTGGATCATCACCAGGAGCATGGAGGATCGATATACACACTCGCCCATCAGCATAAACTGAAAAGACAACACAATCAATATGTAGCCTACTCTCCCACAAAATAAAACACTACACAAATAAAATATTATATCATTATGCACCATTCACATTTATAATTATTATATAAAAATATATATATACTAGCTCAGATACCCGGCTTCGCTCGGGAATTCATTTGAGGCTTTATCTTTGATGTTATACCCCGTTCGCCCAGTGGTATTTTTTTGGCATATTTACCGGCTCCTTATTTTGCAACATTATTTTGAGTTCCCCCCCTCCCCCCCCCATTTACCCTTCCCCCCAGTTTTGAATTTTGGGGAGTCCTCTCCAGATTGTCATATTTCCCGCTTCCTGTGCAGGTTGGGATATTTTATTATAAATCCCTAATATAGAGATTGCGCGTGTGCGGTATTACTCTATACTGAGCCTCATATGAGATTGTGACAATAAAATTTTCACTCGACTACTCTATTTGAATTGCTATATTTTTGCCATTGTCTTCTAATAATCTACCTGGGAGCCAGTCGTTCATATTTTACAAGCACAATATTCTTATAAAAGCTGGGCACCCCGGACAGTTCCATGTCCTATTTATAAGCTGGCTGGCGAGTGGGCTCAATCAGCATGATTGTGCACCTGTAGGTATACACTATTGTTATATGTGGAGAAGGCAGTTTGTGCTAGATTTACCACATAGCTGCAGTGTCTCTATAGTTCCCGGCCTAGTTGCATCGCATTTGTGCATTATTTTACATTAGCTACATAAGCTGGAGCGGGCAGATTGCTCGTTTGTGCAATTATAACCCCGGCACTCAGCATTTGTGCCAATGATGCTGGTGCATTTCTCTATAAGCTTCGGGGCAGTTTTGACCCCTCCGTCATTTGTGAAGATTTGTCAATGTTCTATTAAGCTAGGGGGGCCAGTTGTTACTCAGCTTTTGCTGCTGAGATTGCATTACCGCCATCTATAAATGTAAAATCGGTTGAGACCTCAGCATTTGTGCTGAAATATACAAAATATAAGCTATTGTTATGTGCTATTGATAAACTCCGAAACTTTTTGTGACAATAGGAATATGAGAATTGGTTCTCTATATAGCTGGGGGCAGTTTACGTCTGCACAGGCATTTGTGACTGGAGGTTACATTGTCTTATAAGCTTGGGGCGGCAGTAATCCTGACTCAGCCATTTGTGCTTTGAGGTGACATTGTCTCTATAAGCTGGGAGGCAGTTAGCTCAGCATTTGTGCCCACGTACTGAGATGCATTGAGCTCTATAGCTGGCGCGGCAGTTGAGCTCAGCATTTGTGCTGACGGTACATTGTCTGCTATAGCTAGGGGGCAGTTGCTGGGGCAGCCATTTGTGCTGAGGTGGGCATTGTCTCTATAAGCTGGGGGCAGTTTGCTCTGCATTTGTGCTGAGCAGGTAACATATCTCTATAAGCTGGGGGCAGTTGACCTCAGCATTTGTGCTGAGGTGCATTGTCTCTATAAGCTGGGGGAAGTTGACTCAGCATTTGTGCTGAGTACATTGTCTCTATAAGCTGGGGAGGGCAGTTGGCTCAGCATTTGTGCTGAGGTACATTGTCTCTATTAAGCTGGGTGGCAGTTGCTCAGCATTTGTGCTGAGGTGCATTTTGGCTCTATAAGCTGGGGGGCAGTTTGCTCTGCATTTTGTGCTGTGGTGCAAATTTGTCTCTATAAGCTGGGGGCAGTTGCTCCAGCATTTGTGCTGAGGTGCATTGTCTCTATTAAGCAAATTGGGGGCGACAGCAGTTCTTTTTTTTTTTTTGCTTTTTTTTTTGCATTTGTGGAAACCTGAGGTTATTGTTCGTTGCATCCTGAAGCTGGGGCGGCAGATTTTTTGCTCCCAAGCATTGTCGTGCCTGAATGTGCATTTTGTCTCTATAAGCCCCTGGGGGCAGTGCTGTCTGCCCTTTGTGTGCTGACGCACGATACATTGTCTCTATAAGCTGGGGGCAGTTGATCAGAATTTGTGCTGAGGTGCATTTGTCTCTATAAGCTGGGGGCCAAGTTGCTCAGCATTTGTGCTGAAGATGCAATTGTCTCTATAAAGCTAGGCGGGCAGTTGCTCTGCATTTGTGCTGAGGGTAACTATTGTCTCTATAAGGCTGGGCGGCAGTTGCTCTGCATTTGTGCTGAAGTGCATTGTGTCTCTATAAGCTGGGGCAGGCCAGTTTGCCTCTGCATTTGTGCTGAGGAGTACACCTTGTCATCTATAAAGCTGGGCGGCAGTTGCTAGTACTCAGCCATTTGTGCTGAGGTACATTATCGTCTCTATAAGCTGGGGGGCAGTTGCCCCCCCCCCCCCCCCCCCCCTCATCAGCATTTGTGCTGAGGTGCATTGTCTCTATAAGCTGGGGGGCAGTTGCTCAGCATTTGTGCTGAGAGTGGTGCATTGTCTCTATAAGCTGGGGGGCAGTGGTTGCTTCATGCATTTTGCTGCTGAAAGTGCATTGTCTCTATAAGTGGGGGCAGTTGCTCTGCATTTGTGCTGAGGGGAGTGCATTGTCTCTATAAGACTGGGGGCAGGTTGCTCTGCATTTGTGCTTTTGAGGTGCATTGTCTCTATAAGCTGGGGGCAGTTGCCTCAGCATTTGTGCTGAAGGTGCATTGTCCTCTATAAGCTGGGGGCGGCTTAGCTCCTCTGCATTTGTGCTGAGGATAAAAATTGTCTCTATAAGCTGGGGCAGTTGCTCAGCAGCATTTGTGCTGAGGCTGCATTGTCTCTATAAGCTGGGGGCAGTTGCTCAGCATTTGTGCTGGAAGGTGCATTGGCTCTATAAGATGCTGAGGGGCAGATTGCTCTGCATTTGTGCTGAGGTGCATTGTGTCTCTATAAGCTGGGTGGCTGTTGCCTCAGCATTTGTGCTGAAGGGTACATTGGCCTCTATAAGCCTGGGGGCAGAGTACGCACTCAGCATTTGTGCTGAGGACTACATTGTCTCTATAAGCTGGGGGCCAGTTGCTCAGCATTTGTGCTGAGGTGCATTGTCTCTATAAGCTGGGACCGGCAGTTGGCTCAGCATTTGTGCTGAGTGCATTTGGCTCTATAAGCTGGGGGGCAGTTGCCCCTCAGCATTTGTGCTGAGGGTGCATTGTCTCTATAAGTGGGGGCAGTTGCTCAGCATTTGTGCTGAGGTGCATTGACCTCTATAAGCTGGGCGGCAGTTGCTCTGCATTTGTGCTGAGGATACATTAGGCTCTATAAGCTGGGGGGCAGAAAGTACCTCTGCATTTGTGCTGAGCGTGCATTGTCCTCTATAAGCTGGGCGGCAGTTGACCTCTGCATTTGTGCTGAGCTACAGTGCACGTCTACATTAGCCCTCTATAAGCTGGGAGGCAGTTTTGCGCTCTGCATTTGTGTTGCTGAGGTGCCTACATTGTCTCTATAAGCTGGGGGCAGAGGCAGTTTTGCCCCCTCAGCATTTGTTGCTGAGGTGCATTGTCTCTATAAGGCTGGGGGCAGTTGCTCAGCATTTGTGCTGACAGGTGCATTGGATCTATAAGCTGGGGTGCGGCAGTTGCTCCAGCATTTGTGCTGAGGTTGCATTGTCTCTCTCTATAAGATGGGGGGCAGTTTACTTGCTCAGCATTTGTGCTGTAGGTGCCCGGCATTGCTCTCTATAAGCTGGGGGCAGTTGCTTCAGCATTTGTTGCTGAGGTACGCATTGTCTCTATAAGCTGGGAGGCAGTTTGCTCTGCATTTGTGTGAGGTACATTGTCTCTATAAGCTGGGGGCAGTTGCCCTCTGCATTTTGTGCTGAGGTGCATTGTCTCTATAAGCTGGGGGCAGTTCGCTCAGCATTTGTGCTGAGGTGCATTGGCTCTATAAGCTGGGGGCAGTTGCCTCAGCATTTGTTGCTGAGGTGCATTTGACTCTATAAGCTGGGGGCAGTTGCTCAGCATTTTGTGCTGAGGTACATTGCCTCTATAAGCTGGGGGGCAGTTGCTCTGCATTTGTGTGAGGTACATTGCCTCTATAAGCTGGGCGGGCAGTTGTCAGCATTTGTGCTGAAGTGCATTGTCTATCTATAAGCTGGCCGCCCCCGGCAGTTACTCTCAGGCATTTGTGCTGAGGGTGCATTGTCTTTATAAGAAGCTGGGACCGGGCAGTTGCCTCTGCATTTGTGCCTCGCTCGGCTTACATTGATCTATAAGGCTAGAGCTGGGGGCAGTTGAGCTCTGCATTTGTGGCTGAGGTGCATTTGTCTCTATTAAGCTGGGCCCCCGGCAGTTGCTCTGCATTTAGTGCTGAAGGTGCATTGCCTCTATAGATAAGCTGGGGGCATGACTCAGCATTTGTGCTGAGGTGCATTGTCCCACCCTCTATAAGCTGGGGGCAGTTGCCCACCTCAGCATTTGTGCTGAGGTGCATGTCTCTA
Source organism: Riptortus pedestris (assembly GCA_019009955.1). Classification (NCBI taxonomy): domain Eukaryota; kingdom Metazoa; phylum Arthropoda; class Insecta; order Hemiptera; family Alydidae; genus Riptortus; species Riptortus pedestris. The sequence continues at coordinate 195,700,500 of CM032229.1, read as the reverse complement.
TAAGCTGGGGGCAGTTGCTCTGCATTTGGTGCTGAGGTACATTGTCTCTATAAAGTGGGGGCAGTTGGCTCATCTGCATTTGTCGCTGCGTGAGGTTACATTGTCTCTATAAGCTGGGGGCAGTTTACCTCCTTGCATTTGTGCTGAGGTACATTGCCTCTATAAGCTGGGTGGCAGTACTGTTGCTCTGCATTTGTAGCTGCTGAAGTGCATTGTTCTCTATAAGCTGGTGGGGCCACGTTGCTCAGCATTTGTGCTGAGCGTGCATGTCTCTATAGCTGGGGGCAGTTGTTTATCTCACAAAAATAGCTTTGTGACTGAATACAATTGCGGCACTCTTATAAGACTGGGGCGCAGTTGGCTAACCTCTGCATTTGTGCTGAGGTATCACATACATTGTCTTATAAGCTGGGGCGGTTACCTTGCCCTCATTTGTGCTGAGGTTGCATTGTCTCTAATAAGCCTATTTTTCTAGCAGTACACATCTGCAAATTATCTGGATATAATGTGCGTACCATTTTTTTCTATATAAGCTGAAATTGCTCTGCATTTGTGTGAGGTAATTGTCTCTATAAGCTGGGGCAGTTGAGTTACTCAGCATTTGTGCTGAAGGTGCATTTTTCACAATCTATAAGCATGGGGCGGCACAGTTGCTCCCCAACTCTGCATTTGTGGACTGATGGTGCATTGTCTCTATAAGCTGGGGGGCAGGAGTTGCTCAGCATTTGTGCTGAAGTTGCATGTCTCTATAAGAATGGGGTGCGGCCAGTTAGTTGCACTCAGCATTTGTGCTTAAATAAAGGTGCATTGGCTCTCATAAGCTGGGGGCAGTCTTGCTCTGCATTATGTGCTGAGGTGCATTGTCTTCTCCCATATAGCTGGGGGCAGTGCTCAGCATTTGTGCTGTTGGTACATTGCCTCTACTCCCCCTCCCCACTCCCCCACCCCCATCCGCTGGGGGCAGTGACTCAGCCATTTGTGCTGACCTCACCTGCTGTAATCCCTATAAGCTGAGGGGCAGTTGTCCACTCTATAAGCATTTTATACCCCCCCCTGCCCCCCCCGGGGGGCAGTTGCGGTCAGGCAGTTTTTGCTCAGCTTTTAGTGCTGAGGTGCCTTTGCATTGTCTCTATAAGCTGGGACGGCAGTTGGCTCAGCATTTGTAGCTGAGGTACATTGGCGGCTCTATAAGCTGGGGGGGGCAGTTTACCTCTGCATTTGTGCTGAGCATCTGTTAGTCCTCTATTGCTGGGAGTACCTTTGTTGCTCGAAGGATGTACATTTCTCTCTAAGCTGGGGCAGTTGCTCAGCCATTTTTTTTGTGCTGAGGGTGGGTACATTGGCTCTATAGGTGGGGGGGGGGGGGCACGTGGAGTTTGCTCAGTCATTTGTTCTTGCTGAGTGAAGTTGCATTGCTCTATAAGAGGCTGGGGGCAGTTGCTGCATTTGTGCTGAGGTTACATTGAGCTCTATTAAGCTGAGGGCAGTTGTCCTCAGCATTTGTGCTGAGGTACATTGTCCATCTATAAGGATGGGGGGCAGTTGCTTATTTGCCTAGCATTTGTGATGAAGGTGCATTGGCATTCTCTATAAGCTGGGGGGCAGTTGGGGCATTTTGTAGGTGAGGTGGGCAATTTGTTGCTCTATTCTGGGGGCAGTTAACTCTGCTCAGCATTTTGTGTGAGGTACATGTGCTTTTGTGCATTGGGGCAGTTGCTTGCATTTGTGCTAGAGAAGGTGCATTGTCTCTATAAGCTGGGGGCAGTTGCTCAGCATTTGTGCTTGAGAAGTGCTTTGCCTCTATAAGCTGGGGGGCAGTTGCTCGTGCATTTGTGCTGTGAGTTTTGCATTGTCTCTATAAGTGGGGCGTAGGGGGGCAGCTGGGGTGAGTGCAGTTGGCCTCTATAAGCTAGTGGATGAAGTCAGTTGCTCAGCATTTGTGCTGAGGTGTGCATTGTTCTCTATAAGCTGGGGGCAGTTTTCTTCCCAGTTTTTGTGCTCAGCATTTGTCTGCTGAGGGTGCATTGACCTCTATAAGCTGGGGGCAGTTGCTCAGCATTTGTGTGTGTGAGGTACTTGTGTGCTCTATAAGCTGGGGCGCAGTTGCTCAGCATTATGTGAATGAGGTGCATTGTCTCTATAAGCTGGGGGGCAGTTGCTTCGCTCAGCATTTGTGCTGAGGTGCATTGTCTCTATAAGCTGGGGGCTGGGCTGCTCAGAGTTGCTGAAGTGCATTGCTCTATAAGCTACGGTGCAGTTGCTCAGCATTTGTGCTGAGGTGCATTGTCTCTATAAGCTGGGGGGCAGTTTACTCCTGCATTTGTGCTGAGGTACATTGGCCTCTATAAGCTTGGGGGCAGTTGCTCAGCATTTGTGCTGAAGGGTACATTGTCTCTATAAGCTGGGGGGCAGTTGCTTCTGCATTTGTGCTGAGGTTACAATTTGCCTCTATAAGCTGGGGGCAAGTTGCTCTGACATTTGTGCTGTGAGGTGCATTGTCTCTATAAGCTGGGGGCAGTTGCTCAGCATTTGTGCTGAAGTGCATTGTCTCCTATAAGCTGTGGGGAGTTGCTCTGCATTTGTGCTGAGGTTACAAATTGTCTCTATAAGCTGGGGGGCAGTATGGGCAGTTTAACAGTTGCTCCTGCATTTGGGTTTGTATGCGTGAGGGTGCATTGTCTCTATAAGCTAGGGGCAGTTGCTCAGCATTTGTTGATTGAAAGTGCATTGTCTCTATAAGCAGGCGTTGGCAGTTATTGCTCAGCATTTGTGCTGAGGTACATTGTCTCTATAAGCTAGGGGGCAGTTTGTCAAGATTTGTGCTGAGGTTGCATTGTCTCTATGGAGCTGGGGGCAGTTTGCTATCAGCATTTGTGCTTGAAGTGCGATATGTTGCCTCTATTAAGCCTGGGGGCAGTTTTGCTCTGCATTTGTTGTGGTGTGGTACATTGTCTCTATAAGCTGGGGAGGCAGTTGCTCAGCATTTGTGCTGAGGTGCATTGTCTCTATAAGCTGGGGGCAGTTGCTCAAGCATTTTGTGCTGAAGTGCATTGGCTCTATAAGGCTGGGGGCAGTTGCTCTGCATTTGTGCTGAAGTAGCATTGTTTCTCTATAAGCTGGGGGACAGTTTGCTCTGCATTTGTGCTGAGGTGCATTGTCCTCTATAAAGCTGGGGGCAGTTGCTCTGCATTATGTGTGATGATTGCATTGTCTCTATAAGCTGGGGGCAGTGGCACTCAGCATTTGTGCTGAGGTTACAATGTCTCTATAAGCTGGGGGCACAGTTGCTCAGCATTTGTGCTGAAGTGCATTGGCTCTATAAGCTGGGGGAGCAGTTGCATCAGCATTTGTGCTGAGGTGCATTGCCTCTATCAGCTGGGGGCAGTTGCTCAGCATTTGTGCTGAGGCTACATTGTCTCTATTAAGCTAGGGGGCGTAGTTGCTTCAGCATTTGTGCTGAGGTGCATTGTCTCTATAAGCTGGGGGCAGTTCCTCTGCATTTGTGATGAGATGCATTGTCATCTATAAGCTGGGGGCAGTACCTCTGCATTTGTGTGAGGTACATTGTCTCTATAAGCTGGGGGCAGTTGCTCAGCATTTGTGCTGAGGTGCATTGTCTCTATAAGCTGGGGGCAGTTGCTCAGCATTTGTGCTGAAGTGCATTGGCTCTATAAGCTGGGGGCAGTTGCTCTGCATTTGTGCTGTGGTGCATTGTCTCTATAAGCTGGGGGCAGTTGCTCAGCATTTGTGCTGAAGTGCATTGTCTCTATAAGCTGGGGGCAGTTGCTCAGCATTTGTGCTGAGGTGCATTGTCTCTATAAGCTGGGGGCAGTTGCTCAGCATTTGTGCTGAGGTACATTGCCTCTATAAGCTGGGGGGGCAGTTGCTCAGCATTTGTGCTGTGAAGTGCATTGTCTCTATAACAAGCTGGGGGCAGTTGCTCTGCATCTGTGCTGTTGTGCATTGTCTCTATAAGCTGGGGGCAGTTGGCCTCAGCATTTGTGCTGAAGTGCATTGTCTCTATATAAGCTGGGGGCAGTTGCCTCTGCATTATGTGCCTGAGGTGCATTGTCTCTATAAGCTAGGGGCAGTTGCTCAGCATTTTGTGCTGAGATGCATTGTCTCTATAAGCTGGGGGCAGTGCTCAGCATTTGTGCTGAGGTACATTGTCTCTATAAGCTGGGGGCAGTGTTGACTCAGCATTTGTGCTCGAGGTGTGCATTGTCTCTATAAAGCTGGGGGCAGTTGCTCAGCATTTGTGCTGAGGTGCATTGACTCTAATAAAGCTGGGGGCAGTTGTTCTCTGCATTTGTGCTGAGGTTACATTGACCTCTATAAGCTTGGGCGGCAGTACCTCTGCATTTTTGTGCTGAGGTTCATTGTCTCTATTAAGCTGGGGGCGGGCAGTTGGCTCAGCATTTGTGCTGAGGTACATTGTCTCTATAAGCTGGGGAGGCAGCTTGACTCAGCATTTGTAGTGCTGAGGTGCATTGTCTCTATAAGCTTGGGGGCAGTTGCTCAGCATCTGTGCTGAGGGTGCCATTTGTCCTGTATCTATAAAGCTGGGGGCAGTTTCTCTAGCATTTGTGCTGAGATGCATTGTCTCTTATATGCTGGGGGCAGTGGCTCAGCATTTGCTTGATGAAGGTACATTTTGTCTCTATAAGCTGGGGGCAGTTGCTCAGGCATTTGTGCTGAGGTGCATTTGTCTCTATAAGCTGGGGGGCAGTGGTCTCAGCATTTGTGCTGAGGTGCATTGTCTCTATAAGCTGGGGGCAGTTGCTCAAGCATTTGTGCTGAGGGATGCATTGTCTCTATAAAGCTGGGGGCAGTGGCTCTAGCATTTGTGCTGAGGTACATTGTCTCTATAAGCTGGGGGCAGTTTGCTCTGGCATTTGTGCTGAGTCGGTACATTGTCTCTATAAGCTGGGGGCAGTTGCTCAGGCATTTGTGCGATGTGAGGTACATTGACTCTATAATGCTGGGGGCAGTTGCTCTGCATTTGTGCTGAGCTGTACATTGCCTCTATAAAGCTGGGGGCAGGAATCTAGCATTTGTGTGAGGTACATTGTCTCTATAAGCTGGGGGCAGTTGCTCAGCATTTGTGCTGAGGTGCATTGTCTCTATAAGATGGGGGGAGGTGCGCAGCATTTGTGCTGAGGTACATTTGTCCTCTAATAAGCTGGGGGCAGTTGCTCCTGCATTTGTGTGAGGTACATTGCCTCTATAAGCTGGAGGCGGCAGTTGCTCTGCATTTGTGTGAGGTACATTGTCTCTATAAGCTGGGGGCAGTTGCTCAGCATTTGTGCTGAGATGCATTGTCTCTATAAGCTGGGGGCAGTTGCTCAGCATTTGTGCTGAGATGCATTGTCTCTATAAGCTGGGGCAGTTGCTCAGCATTTGTGCTGAGATGCATTGTCTCTATAAGCTGGGGGCAGTGGCTCAGCATTTGTGCTGTGGGTTACATTGCCTCTATAAGCTGGGGGCAGTTGCTCTGCATTTGTGTGAGGTACATTGTCTCTATAAGCTGGGGGCAGATTACTTATGCATTTGTGCTGACCGGTACATTGCCTCTATAAGCTGGGGGCAGTAGCTCTGCATTTGTGCCTATGGGTGCATTGTCTCTATAAGCTGGGGTCTCCAGTGCTTCTCAGCATTTGTTGCTGAAGTGCATTGTCTCTATAAGCTGGGGGCAGTTGCTCTGCATTTGTGCTGAGGTTTGCATTGTCTCTATAAGCTGGGGAGGCAAGTACCTCTGCATTTGTGCTGAGCGTGCATTTGTCTCTATAAGCTAGGGGCAGGTTGCTCAGCATTTGTGCTGAAAGTTGCAATTGTCTCTATAAGCTGGGGGCAGTTGTCTCAGCATTTGTGCTGAGGAGTACATTGTCTCTATAGCTGGGGGCAGTTGCTCAGCATTTTGTGCTGAGGTGCATTTGTCTCTATAAGCTGGGGGGCAGTTAGTTGCTCAGCATTTGTGCTGAAGGTGCGCATTGGCCTCTATAAGCTGGAGGGCAGTTGACTCTGCATTTGTGCTGTGAGGTGCTTTGTCTCTATAAGCTGGGGGCAGTTGCTCAGCATTTGTGCTGAGGTTGCATTGTCTCTATAAGCTGGGGGCAGTTGCTCAGCATTTGATGCTGAAGTGCATTGGCTCTATAAGCTGGGAGCAGTTGCTCAGCATTTGTGCTGTGGGTGCATTGTCTCTATAAGTGGGGGCAGTTGCTCAGCATTTGTGCCTGAAGTGCATTGTCTCTATAAGCTGGGGACAGTTGCGAGTTGGCTACTGCATTTGTGCCCTGAGGTGCATTGTCTCTATAAGCTGGGGGCAGTTGCTCCAGCATTTGTGCTGAGATGCATTGTCTCTATAAGCTGGGGGCAGTGGCGCCCCCCTCAGCATTTGTGCGTGCTGAGGTACATTGTCTCTATAAGCTGGGGGCAGTTGCTCAGCATTTGTGCTGAGGGGTGCATTGTCTCTATAAGCTGGGGGCAGTTGCTCAGCATTTGTGCTGTAGGTGCATTGTCTCTATAAGCTGGGGGCAGTTGCTCAGCATTTGTGCTGAAGTGAACATTGTCTCTATTAGCTAGGGGGCAAGTTGACTCCATCAGCATTTGTGCTGAGGTGCATTGTCTCTATAAGCTGGGGGCAGTTTGCTCTGCATTTGTGCTGAGGTACATCTGTCTCTATAAGCTGGGGGCAGTAACCTCTTGCATTTGTGTTGCCTCGCGCGTCACATTGTCTCTATAAGCTGGGGGCAGTTGCTCTCAGCATTGTGCTGAGGTGGCATTGTTCTCTATAAGCTTGGGGGCAGTTGCTCAGCATTTGTGCTTGAACGTGCATTGGCTCTATAAGCTGCTGGGGCTGTTGCTCTGCATTTTGTGCTGTGGTGCATTGTCTCTATAAGCTGGGGGCAGTTGCTCTCAGCATTTGCCTGCTGAAGTGCATTGTCTCTATAAGGCTGGGGGCAGTGGAGTTGCTCTGCAATTTGTGCTGAGGTACAATTGTCTCTATAAGCTGGGGGCAGTTGAGCTCAGCATTTGTGCTGAGGTGCATTGTCTCTATAAGCTGGGGGCAGTTGCTCAGCATTTGTGCTGAAGTGCATTGCGCTCTATAAGCTGGGGGCAGTTGCTCTGCATTTGTGCCTGTGGGTGCATTGTCTTCTATAAGCTGGGGGCAGTTTGCTCAGCATTTTGGCTGAGTGCATTGTCTCTATAAGCTGGGGGGCAGTTGCTCTGCATTTGTGCTGAGAGTGCATTGTCTCTATAAGCTGGGGGCAGTTGCTCAGCATTTGTGCTGAGGTGCATTGTCTCTATAAGCTGGGGGCAATTGCTCAGCATTTGTGCTGAGGTACATTGTCTCTATAAGCTGGGGGCAGTTGCTCAGCATTTGTGCTGAGGTGCATTGTCTCTATAAGCTGGGGCAGTTACTCAGCATATGTGCTGATGTGAATTGACTCAATAAGCTGGGGGGCAGTATTTGCTCTGCATTTCTGCTGAGGTACATTGCCTCTTTTAAGCTGGGGGGCAGTACTCTGCATTTGTGTGAGGTACATTGATCCTCTATAAGCTGGGGGGCAGTGCTCAGCATTTGTGCTGAAGGTACATTGTCTCTATAAGCTCGGGGCAGTTGCTCAGCATTTGTGCTGAGGTGCATTGTCTCTTTAAGCGGGGGGCAGTTTCTCAGCATCTGTGCTGAGATGCATTGTCTCTATAAGCTGGGGCAGTTGCTCAGCATTTGTGCTGAGATGCATTGTCTCTATAAGCTGGGGGCAGTGGCTCAGCATTTGTGCTGAGGTACATTGTCTCTATAAGCTGGGGGCAGTTGCTCAGCATTTGTGCTGAGGTGCATTGTCTCTATAAGCTGGGGGGCAGCAGTCGCGCTCAGCATTTGTGCGCTGAGGTGCATTGTCTCTATAAGCTGGGGGCAGTTTTTGCTCAGCATTTGTGCTGAGATGCATTGTCTCTATAAGCTGGGGGCAGTGGCTCAGCATTTGTGCCTGAGGTTACATTGTCTCTATTAAGCTGGGGGCAGTTGCTCAGCATTTGTGCTGAGCGCCCCCCCTCCCGCCGCATTGTCCTATAGCTGGGGGCAGTTGCTCAAGCATTTGTGGCTGAGGTGCATTGACTCTATATTAAGCTGGGGGCAGTACCAGATCTGCATTTGTGCTCGAGGTACATTGTCTCTATAAGCTGGGGGCAGTACCTCTGCATTTGTGCTGAGGTACATTGTCTCTATAAGCTGGGGCAGTTGCTCAGCATTTGTGCTGAGGTGCATTGTCTCTATAAGCTGGGGGCAGTTGCTCAGCATTTGTGCTGAGGTGCATTGTCTCTATAAGCTGGGGGCAGTTGCTCTGCATTTGTGCTGAGGTACATTGCCTCTATAAGCTGGGGGCAGTACCTCTGCATTTGTGTGAGGTACATTGTCTCTATAAGCTGGGGGCAGTTGCTCAGCATTTGTGCTGAGGTGCATTGTCTCTATAAGCTGGGGGCAGTTGCTCAGCATTTGTGCTGAAGTGCATTGGCTCTATAAGCTGGGAGCAGTTGCTCAGCATTTTGTGCTGAGGTGCATTCATTGTCTCTATAAGCTGGGGGCAGTTGCTTTTTTTTTTTTTTATTCCTCAGCATTTGTGCTGTGGCGTACATTGCCTCTATAGCTGGGGAGCTGGGGGCAGTTGCTCAGCATTTGTAGCTGAGGTGCATTGTCTCTATACAAGCTGGGGGCAGTACCTTGCAGCATTTGGTGCTGAGGTTGCATTGGCTCTATAAGCTGGGGGCAGTACCTCTGCATTTGTGCTGAGGTAACATTGTCTCTATAAGCTGGGGGCAGTTGTCAGCATTTGTGCTGAGGTTCATTGTCTCTATAAGCTGGGGGCAGTTGCTCAGCATTTGTGCTGAGGTGCATTTTTTGTCTCTATAATGCTGGGGGCAGTTGGCCTCAGCATTTGTGCTGAGGTGCCATTTGTCTCTATAAGCTGGGGGCAGTTTGCTCAGCATTTGTGTGAGGTACATTGTCTCTATAAGCTGGGGGGCAGTTGCCTCAGCATTTGTGCTGAGGTGCATTGTCTCTATAAGCTGGGGGCCAAGTGGTTACCTCTGGCATCAGCATTTGTGCTGAAGTGCATTGTCTCTATAAGCTGGGGGCAGTTGCTCGGCATTTGTTTTTTTATACGTCAGATTTGTTGCTGAGGTGCATTGTCTCTATAAGTGGGGGGGCAGTTACTCTCAGCATTTGTGCTGGAAGTGCAGTTGGCCTCTATAAGCTGGGGGCAGTTGCTCTGCATTTGTGCTGTGGTGCATTGTCTCTATAAGCTGGGGGCAGTTGCTCAGCATTTGTGCTGAAGTGCATTGTCTCCTATAAGCAGGGGGGCAGTTGCTCTGCATTTGTATGTGCTGAGGTGCATTGTCTCTATAAGCTGGGGGCAGTACCTCTGCATTTGTGCTGAGGTGGCATTGTCTCTATAAGCTGGGGCAGTTTGCTCAGCATTTGTGCTGAAGTTGTGCAGCTAGTTGTCTCTATAGTAGGGGCAAGTTGCTCAGCATTTGTGCTGAGGTGCATTGTCCTCTATAAGCTGGGGGGCAGTTGCTCAGCATTTGTGCTGAGGTACATATTGTCTCTAATAAGCTGGGGGCAGTTTGCTCAGCATTTGTGCTGAGGTACATTGTCTCTATAAGCTGGGGGCAGTTGCTCAGCATTTGTGCTGAGGTGAATTGTCCTATAAGCTGGGGGCAGTTGCTCAGCATATGTGCTGAAGTGCATAGGCTCTATAAGCTGGGGGCAGTTGCTCTGCATTTGTGCTGAGGTGCATTGTATCTCTATAAGCTGGGGGCACAGTTGCTCAGCATTTGTGTGAAGTGCATTGTCTCTATAAAGCTGGGGGCAGTTGTCATCTGCATATGTGCTGAGGTGCATTGTCTCTAATAAGCTGGGGGCAGTTGCTCCAGCATTTGTGCTGAGGTACATTGTCTTGTATAAGCTGGGGGCAGTTGCTCAGCATTTGTGCTGAGGTGCATTGCTCTATAAGCTGGGGGCAGTTAGTGACTCAGCATTTGTGCTGAGGTACATTGTCTCTAATAAGCTGGGGGCAGTTGCTCAAGCATTTGTGCTGAGGTGCATTGTCTCTATAAAGCTGGGGGCAGTTGCTCAGCATTTGTGCTGAGGTGCATTGTCTCTATAAGCTGGGGGGCAGTTGCTCAGCATTTGTGTTTCTGAGGTACATTGTCTCTATAAGCTGGTGGTGGGGGCAGTTGCCTCTGCATTTGTGCTGAGGTACATTGTCTCTATAAGCTGGGGGGCAGTTGCTCAGCATTTGTGATGAGGTGCATTGTCTCTATAAGCTGGGGGCAGTTGCTCTGCAATTGTGCTGAGATGCATTGTCCTCTATAAGCATGGGGGCAGTTGCTCTGCATTTGTGCTGAGGTGCATTGTCTCTATTAAGCTGGGGGGCAGTTGCTCAGCATTTGTGCTGAGGTGCATTGTCTCTATAAGCTGGGGGCAGTTGCTCAGTATTGTGCTGAGGTGCATTGACTCTATAATAAGCTGGGGGGCGGGTAGTTGCTTGCATTTGTGCTGAGGTGCATTGTCTCTATAAGCTGGGGGGCAGTGCTCAGCATTTGTGCTGAGGTGCTGCATTGGACTCTATAAGAATGGGGGCAGTTGCTCAGCCATTTTGTGCTGAGGTGCATCTGTCTCTATAAGCTGGGGGCAGTTGCATCTGCATTTGTGCTGAGGTGCATTGTCTCTATAAGCTGTGGGTAGTTGCTCTGCATTTGTGCTGAAGTGCATTGTCTCTATAAGCTGGCTCGGGCAGTTGCTCTGCATTTGTGCTGAGGTGCATTGCCTCTATAAGCTGGGGGCAGTTGCTCTGCAATTGTGCTGAGGTGCATTGTCTCTATAAGCTGGGGGGCAGTTGCTATCTGCATTTGTGCTGAGGTTCCCCCCCCCCCCCCCCCCCCCCCCCCCCCCTATTGTATGTATAAGCTGGGGTCTGTGGCAGTTGCTCTGCATTTGTGCTGAGGTGCATTGTCTCTGTAAGATGGGGGGGGGCAGTTGCTCTGCATTTGTGCTGAGGTGCATTGTCTCTATAAGCTGGGGGCAGTTGCTCAGCATTTGTGCTGAAGTGCATTGGCTCTATAAGCTGGGGGCAGTTGCTCAGCATTTGTGCTGAGGGTGCATTGTCTGTATAAGCTGGGGCAGTTGCTCTGCATTTGTGCTGAGATGCATTTGTCTCTGTAAGGGCTGGGGGCAGTTGCTCTGCATTTGTGCGAGTGCTATGCATTGTCTTCTATAGCTGGGGTGGGCAGTTGCCTCTGCATTTGTGCTGAGCGTGCATTGTCTCTATAAGCTGGGGGGGCAGTACCTTGTCAGCATTTGTGAGGCTCTGTGCTGAGGTCGCATTGTCTCTATAAGCTGGGGGCAGTTGCTCAGCATTTGTGCTGAGGTGAATTGTCTCTATAAGCTGGGTTTAAGGCGTGGCAGTTGCTCTGCATTTTGTGCTGAGGTGTGCATTGGCTCTATAAGCTGGGGGCAGTTGCTCAAGCATTTGTGCTGAGGTGCATTGTCTCTATAAGCTGGGGGCAGTTGCTCAGCATTTGTGTATGAGTGTGGCATTGTCTCTATAAGCTGGGGGCAGTTGCTCTGCATTTGTGCTGAGATGCATTGTCTCTGTAAGCTGGGGGCAGTTGCACTGCATTTGTGCTGAGTTGCATTGTCTCTATAAGCTGGGGGGCAGTACCTCTGCATTTGTGTGCTGTAAAGTGACATTGTCTCTATAAGCTGGGGGCAGTTGCACAAGCATTTTGTGCTGAGGTGCATTGTCTCTATAAGCTGGGGTCGGGGGCAGTTGTCTCAGCATTTGTTGATGAGGTGCATTGTCTCCTGATAAGCTGGGGGCAGTTGCAATCTGCATTTGTGCTGAGGTGACATTGTGTCTCTATAAGCTGGGGGCAGTTGCTCAGCATTTGTGCTGAGGTGCATTGTCTCTATAAGCTGGGGCAGTTACACAGCATCTGTGCTGAGGTGCATTGTCTCTATAAGCTGGGGGCAGTTGCTCAGCATTTGTGCTGAGGTGCATTGTCTCTATAAGCTGGGGGCAGTTTGCCTCAGCATATGTGCTGAGGTGCATTGTGTCGCTATAAGAAATTAAGCTGGGGGCAGTTGCTCAGCATTTGTGCTGAGGTGCATTGTCTCTAATAAGCTGGGGGCAGTTGCCTCAGTATTTGTGTGAGGTGCATTGTCTCTGTAAGCTGGGGGCAGTTGCTCTGCATTTGTGCTGAGGTGCATTGTCTCTATAAGCTGGGGGGCAGTTGCTCTGGCATTTGTGCTAGAGGTGCATTGTCTCTATAAGCTGGGGCCAGTTGCCTCTGCATTTGTGATCTGAGGTGCATTGTGTCTCTATAAGCTGGGGGCAGTTCGCTCTGCATTTGTGCTGAGGTGCATTGTCTCTATAAGCTGGGGGCAGTTGCTTCAGCATTTGTGCTGAGGTGCATATATAGTCTCTATAAGCTGGGGGCCAAGTACTTAGTGGCAGTTGCTCTGCATTTGTGCTGAGGTGCATTGTCTCTATAAGCTGGGGGCTAGTTGCTATCTGCATTTGTGCTGAGGTGCATTGTCTCTATAAGCTGGGGGCAGTTGCTCTGCATTTGTGCTGAGGTACATTGTCTCTATAAGCTGGGGGCAGTTGCTCTGCATTTGTGCTGAGGTGCATTGTCTCTATAAGCTGGGGGCAGTTGCTCAGCATTTGTGCTGAGGTGCATTGTCTCTATAAGCTGGGGGCAGTTGCTCTGCATTTGTGCTGAGGTGCATTGTCTCTATAAGCTGGGGGCAGTTGCTCAGCATTTGTGCTGAGGTGCATTGTCTCTATAAGCTGGGGGCAGTTGCTCTGCATTTGTGCTGAGGTGCATTGTCTCTATAAGCTGGGGGCAGTTGCTCAGCATTTGTGCTGAGGTGCATTGTCTCTATAAGCTGGGGGCAGTTGCTCAGCATTTGTGCTGAGGTGCATTGTCTCTATAAGCTGGGGGCAGTTGCTCAGCATTTGTGCTGAGGTGCATTGTCTCTATAAGCTGGGGGCAGTTGCTCAGCATTTGTGCTGAGGTGCATTGTCTCTATAAGCTGGGGGCAGTTGCTCAGCATTTGTGCTGAGGTGCATTGTCTCTATAAGCTGGGGGCAGTTGCTCAGCATTTGTGCTGAGGTGCATTGTCTCTATAAGCTGGGGGCAGTTGCTCAGCATTTGTGCTGAGGTGCATTGTCTCTATAAGCTGGGGGCAGTTGCTCTGCATTTGTGCTGAGGTGCATTGTCTCTATAAGCTGGGGGCAGTTGCTCTGCATTTGTGCTGAAGTGCATTGTCTCTATAAGCTGGGGGCAGTTGCTCAGCATTTGTGCTGAGGTGCATTGTCTCTATAAGCTGGGGGCAGTTGCTCAGCATTTGTGCTGAGGTGCATTGTCTCTATAAGCTGGGGGCAGTTGCTCAGCATTTGTGCTGAGGTGCATTGTCTCTATAAGCTGGGGGCAGTTGCTCAGCATTTGTGCTGAGGTGCATTGTCTCTATAAGCTGGGGGCAGTTGCTCTGCATTTGTGCTGAGGTGCATTGTCTCTATAAGCTGGGGGCAGTTGCTCAGCATTTGTGCTGAGGTGCATTGTCTCTATAAGCTGGGGGCAGTTGCTCAGCATTTGTGCTGAGGTGCATTGTCTCTATAAGCTGGGGGCAGTTGCTCAGCATTTGTGCTGAGGTGCATTGTCTCTATAAGCTGGGGGCATTTACTCGGCATTGATAAAACTTGACATTCTTTAATAAATTTGCATGTAAACAAATAAAGAAATGTATGGTTCAGAGTTGTATAGAAATTGTACATATGTAGAGTTGTATTAAGATTGTTAATTAAACTATTTATTATATGATTTAAATGGATGAGTTTTATGTATTCTTAGAATTTGATCAATTTGTTAAATGAATGTATTATATAAGTATAAATGTAATTTAATAATTTGTAAAGAATTGAATTGACATAATATTAGAAAATTGTTTCTAAAACTATTTGTGGTATCCTATTACATATTTTGTTTCATATGTATTTTGCATTTGGCATTTCAGTTAAATCTTGCAAGAGAACCAGGAGGGCAGTTGTTCGAGTAGGAAAGGGAGACTAGGATAATAAATGTCAGGAAAATGAAATATTTTGTGATGATTCATTTAAACCTTCCAGCATTCCCTGTGTCTAGAGTCCCATTCCCCTTCTGCCACTTTGGAGAAAAGCAACTTAAAATACTAGAGAAAGAAACTAGTTGCAGAGCAACAGTTGACCAAGATCGATTTGTATGATGCAATAGAAGTGGAACCTGCTTCCAGAAACTTACTTATCATAGCAAGGCTAAAAGGGTTACTTTCAGTTTGAGATTGGTATTCATATTTATTTCAAGACCTGCAAAATGTTAGCACTTTATCGTAAGGTTAACATATTGGCTAAATGTAGGGTTTGTTCTTGATGAGCTGATCACGACCAGAGAGCCATCTGACAACTCGAACAGAGGTTCTCACGGTAATGCAACAAGAGGGGATAGCAGCTAATTCAATGAATAGCCAATGTCTTAAAGATGAACGTATATTTAAAGCATAGGATTGATAGAAAACATGCGCAGGACAACGCTGAGCCCTAAAACATTAAAAGTATTGGGGAAATTTGAGTGAGAGATAAACATTTACATATGATTTACTCCAAATTTGCAGAGCCATTGTTGACACCTTCATAGATTTGCAGGGTTTTAAGCAGGGGGTGGAGGTAGTTGGGTGTGGAGGAACAGAATCGTTAACGGCCCTAGGGCTGACCATAGTTGATAAGTGCATTCCGATTGTAAACCGGCTGCTTTCCTACTCCTATACACTAGCAGCCGACACAAGCGTGTCCATTTATAGACAAATAAGCCCTGGCCCTGACAGTCCTGAAAAGTAGTCTTTCTAAATTGCCGATTAAAATGTAATAAACCTATTATGTAAATCTGAGATTTAGATAAACAAGTGTTATTTTCACTTCCCTTTTCATCTTCTCTATTACTCAATGTTCAAATTTATGTTTGACCAAATAACATGAAAAAAATTCGTCTACCCTAAAAAAGTGTATGATTTTACTCACTATTAGGATGAAACATGTCGCACATGAATTGCATTTTGGGAGGGCTGAGCGGGTAGTCGGGTGGGAAGACTAGCTTCGCAGGGAAAACACCTCCCTCGAAGCACGTTCCTTCGGGACCACTGCAACAACAATTATAACACTAAAACTTCAAAATATTACTTTGTCTTACAATATCTTCGAAAAGAATGTTGAATCGATAGAAATAGCTGGCAAGGTTCGTTCATGATAATAAAAGGAAGTTGGTTCGAGATTACTGCCCCATTCCTCTAGCTTCTCAAAATAGAGCTTCACATCCTTTTTTTTCTTCTCCTTAACTAGAGTGGACTGGAACAACTACTTGTTGCAAGTCCGTCTTGGAAAAGTAATCCAATGTCGGTGCATACCATCGTCACTGGCTGATGTTCGACGAGAGTTGGCAAACGTTTTCGATGTAATGGCACCATGATCAAACCATTGTACAACTCTAGACGGTTTGAACATGGTGCCCTTGCATCTATAGCACAATGCCAACTGTACTCGACCATCAGCCAGTGACGACGGTATGCACCGACAGATATGACTACAGTATCATCTATAGCACAATGCCAGCTGTACTCGACCATCAGCCAGTGACGACGGTATGCACTGACAGATATGACTACAGTATCATCTATAGCACAATGCCAGCTGTACTCGACCATCAGCCAGTGACGACGGTATGCACCGACAGATATGACTACAGTATCATCTATAGCACAATCCCAGCGGTACTCGACCATCAACCAGTGACGACAGTATGCACCGACGGATATGACTACAGTATCATCTATAGCACAATCCCAGCGGTACTCGACCATCAGCCAGTGACGACAGTATGCACCGACGGATATGACTACAGTATCATCTATAGCACAATGCCAGCTGTACTCGACCATCAGCCAGTGACGACGGTATGCACCGACAGATATGACTACAGTATCATCTATAGCACAATGCCAGCTGTACTCGACCATCAGCCAGTGACGACGGTATGCACCGACAGATATGACTACAGTATCATCTATAGCACAATGCCAGCTGTACTCGACCATCAGCCAGTGACGACGCCAACTGTACGACCATCAGCCAGTGAGGACAGATATGACTACAGTATCATCTATAGCACAATGCCAGCTGTACTCGACCATCAGCCAGTGACGGTATGCACCGACAGATATGACTACAGTATCATCTATAGCACAATGCCAGCTGTACTCGACCATCAGCCAGTGACGACGGTATGCACCGACAGATATGACTACAGTATCATCTATAGCACAATGCCAGCTGTACTCGACCATCAGCCAGTGACGACGGTATGCACCGACAGATATGACTACAGTATCATCTATAGCACAATGCCAGCTGTACTCGACCATCAGCCAGTGACGACGGTATGCACCGACAGATATGACTACAGTATCATCTATAGCACAATGCCAGCTGTACTCGACCATCAGCCAGTGACGACGGTAAGCACCGACAGATATGACTACAGTATCATCTATAGCACAATGCCAACTGTACTCGACCATCAGCCAGTGACGGTGGTATACACCGACAGATATGACTACAGTATCATCTATAGCACAATGCCAGCTGTACTCGACCATCAGCCAGTGACGACGGTATGCACCGACAGATATGACTACAGTATCATCTATAGCACAATGCGAGCTGTACTCGACCATCAGCCAGTGACGACGGTATGCACCGACTGATATGACTACAGTATCATCTATAGCACAATGCCAGCTGTACTCGACCATCAGCCAGTGACAACGGTATGCACCGTATGAATTGGTATCTTGACTAACTTCCTGTGTAATCCAGATGGTTCTAGTGCCAAGCTCAAAGGTAAAATTGATGAAATTATTGTTCTTCACCTAGGCTTGGTAAATAAGAACGATCTTATCGAGACTTTACGAACCTATTTAGATAAAGAAAAACAAAGGCTTGCTGTATATGCGAATAGGATACGGAGATACAAAGAATCACATATGAGGAAGAAACAAAATGCACTATTTACCACGCAAGAAAAATATTTTTACCGCAGCATTGGCACAAGCATGGTTAAGAAGCAAATAGATTGTAATGTCAACGATTTGACCAATTATTGGGAAATATTTGGGAAGTACCTGTGACTCATAGAAGAGAACAATGGATCAACGATCTCACACACGGATTAAAAAATGTTCCTGAAATGGCAGATGACAGCATATCGGCTGAAGAAGTGACGCAAGCATTAAAAAAAAAGCATATCTGGAAATGGAGATGGAACTCAGAATTATTGTTTCAAGCATTTGACATGCTTACATCACATGTTAGCTAGATGTTATTCAGATTTATTGACAGGCCATGTTACAATACCTGAAGATTTCGCTGAGGGTGTCACCTATATGACTCCGAAAAAGGAAGGTCACTTAGAACCTAAAGATTACAGGCCCATTACTTGCTTAAATGGAATCTATAAACTATTTACATCAATAATTAGAGCTAAAATAAATAGCCATCTTGTTTGCAACGGGCTTCTTGCACCAGAGCAGCTAGGTTGTAAAAGTGGTGCTAACGGATGTAAAGAGTTATTAGTTATAGATTCATTTATAGCGTCTCAGGTATCCAAAAACCAGCGGAATATTTCTATAGCATGGATTGACTACAAGAAAGCATATGACTCAGTACCTTATAGTTGGTTAATTGAAGTTTTAAAAGTTTATAAAATTGCTCCAAGTGTAACCAATTTATTGTCACGTTTAATGATAACATGGAAAAGTTCGCTTAGTATTGGAAAGGGGAAGACAAAATTCCAAAGCGAGACAAAATAAAAAATAAAAAGAGGTATTTAACAAGGTGACAGTCTCAGCCTCTTATGGTTTTGCTTAGCTAGGAATCCCATGAGCCAAATAATTCGAGACAGTGAATACGGTTACGAAATTTCTATAGGTAAAAATGAAACTAAAGTAAGTCATAGCCTTTATATGGATGACCTGAAGTTATATGCAAAGTCACCAACCCAATTGCAAAGCATGATAGACACAATAAAGAATTATAGTGATTCTATTGGTATGTCTTTTGGGTTAGATAAATGTGCTGTCTTGCATATTTCACGAGGTCAGAAAATGACTACAGATAATATAATAGTTTCTGATGAAACCTATATTCACGAACCCGAAAGGACTCAATCATACAAATATCTTGGTTTTCAACAGCATCTGAAAATAGTGAAAAAGGATGTAAAAGACCAATTAAAAAATTAATTTATTAAGCGCTTATCTATAGTTTTGGCATAATAAAATGGTCTGACACTACTCTTGATGAGTTGGATAGACTCATAAGAACGGAGATGATAAAAGCCAGAATGCACCATCCGATTTCATCTATGGCCAGGCTGTATTTATCGAGGAAACAAGGAGGACGAGGCCTTCTCAACATCCGAAACCTATGTCGGTCTCAGGAAGTTAACCTGAGACATTACATAAGATCGAATGATAGCCACGTCTTTAAAGAAATAGTTAAACTTGATGATGGGTTTATGGCCTTGAACTTGAAATAGGAACAATCCTGAAGTTAAAGATGAATCCCATTTTCTTTCAGAATGGCAAAGTAAGGAACTTCATGGTCGTTACTACAGTCGCCTTTATGACTCGGAGGTAGACTTGGCTTATTCTGTCGCGTGGCTGACGTCGGAAAGCTATTTTCAGAAACAGAAGGTTTCATAACATCCAAGATCAAGTGATTGCCATCAGATCATACAGACGTCATAACCTCAAGGACAGTAGTGTCTCAGACAAATGTAGACAATGTTATGCAACAAAGCTTATGAGTCCATTCAACATATCACGGCAGGATGTGAAATACTTGCTGAATCTGAGTACTTACAAAGGCACAATAACGTGGCAAAAGTATACCATCAAGCTGTAGCAGAGAAATTCGGCATGGTAGACAGAAAGGTCGCTTATCGCTATTATCCTCAATAATTATTGGAAAAAGATAATATAAAGATGTATTGGGACGAAGCGATGATAACTGACCATACTGTGCACCATAACAAACCGGATATTCTCATTATTGACAAGATCCATAAGACTGCTGATATTATTGACATTGCAGTACCCAATGATGAGAATATTCGAAAATCCCATGCCGAAAAATTAAGAAAATATCAAGAATTGGCTATCGAGCTCAAAGAGGTATACACACTGAAATCTGCCATAGTTACGCCTATTATAGTAAGTTCAAATGGACTCGTTCCAAAAAGCACAATAGCAGGCACCAAGAATTTAAATCTGCCAACAACAATTATAAAAGAAGCACAGCAAGGGGTACTTCTTGAAACTGCCAAATCATGCGAACATTTTTAAATTCCCCATAACATGTCACACTAACAAACTCCATATCGGTTGGATTTTCCCCCGATATGGATTTTACTCCAGTTTAACTAAGTATAAACCTCCCCATAATAACAATAATATATATATATTTCTGTTAATGATCTAGCAGTTGCAATTTTTGTTTTATCATTACCAAAGTCTATATTTAAACATTTTATGTAAAAATGAAGATCATGTTCATTAACCGATAAAATCAGACTAATGGGATGGGGGGGGGGGAAGAATTTCAAAAATTCTAAATATCTCCATTATTAAGGCGCATTTTGAAAAATAGTATAGAACCAATCTTATTGCAAATGTAATATTCTATGAATGTTGATATGTACGTTTTTTCACTACCTTGATTATTGACCAAATATTTGCATTTGTTAGTTTTCGGCCTTCAGTAAACCGCCACTCCTACTCGTGTCATATTAATAATACCCTATTATATTATGAAATATTTTATTTAAGCACTAAATTCTCATTAACTTTTATGTTTTGAGATAAATGCAAATATATTAGACAGGTGATAAATGTGCTTAGTTAGCGCAGCCCCTATGTGGTGGACTACTGTGAGTCGAAAGGAGTGAGTGGAGAATTGTCACTCGGCTCCGTACACTACATCGTGTCACATTTTGATACAAATATTTCAACGGGGCAAATGTTTCGAGTCAGACAATCAAAACAATGATTAACGTGTGATGGTGAGGGAAGTATATAGTGCTCAGCTGGCTCGCTTCCCCGATCCGTTTCAATGAATATCACAACGAGATGTTGGCCTACAAGCATGTCAAGTATTAATAGTTGCCAATAATCTAGACTTATGTCAAATTGGTAATAAAGATTATAACATTCACTACATATACTTCTGCAAATTCATATCGATGTGTATTTGTCTCAATAAATTTGTATATCCTGAGAAATATATGCTTAAACAATTATTCTATAATACTGTTTATCTGACATAGCTGGTATGAGCTTATAAATTAGAAAGCATACAGCCGATAATTCCCACGATACATTTCCATTTTATACTACAAAAAAATATAAGTTGTACGTCTCCAAAACATGGATAATTTATGCCTTAATGTGGTTTTCTCAAGACATGTCACTAACTATATGAATTACAACAAAAATAGTTTTATATTATTAGTTTCAGCCTCAAAATGCCAACATATGCCATCTTGGAATTTTATAATTCAAATGGTGATATTTTGTAAGAGTATTCACTAAGAGCTTTCCAGTGACGTCTAACAAAAGAGGGTTGGGAGGAGGAGCCATTAAAATGTCTATGATCCTCCAAAACGTCCGATCCTCGGGCGAGTTTTGCTGGAGATGCGAAGAACAAAGATCATACATAAATGTATATGTATTTCATTCATAAAAGTGTGACTTAAAGACGAACAATAATGGTTAAATATACAGCTAGCACAAGGTATTACACCGAATACGGAACCGGTATAGATGAGCATTGTCAGAGTCGACAACGAGCAATAAATGAGTTACAATATTTATAGCTATGACATCCAGTCAAAAAAGCAGCTGATATAAGTAATAATAGAGTTGTTCCAACAACAATTTCTCCATTAGTAACAGAATTGAAAGAATGTATAAAGTAATCTCTTTAGAATATTTAAACTAAAAGAAAATAATCAATTATATTTTTCACGTATTTATAAGCCCACTAACACTTACTCAATGTAAGAAATAGCTGAAAACTTATATATTATTAACAACATTTTTACAAATGTAATTCAATATAAAAAATGTGAGTGTGTGACAAGTAAATGTCTTTAATAAACCAACATTAAAGGACTAAATTAAACATAAAAGCAGAGATTTTAAACCTAAGGAAAATAATATCAATTTGGTTAAAGAACCTAACAAGAGCTCTTGAAGAAAATGAAGCAGCGGGCTGGCAAGCAAAATTTGATATGCACCATCAATGACCCCGAAGGAAAAGAAATCAGAGATAGAGAACAAATATTGCAGAGAGTAAAAGGCTTTTATGAAAGCCTATATAGGGAGCAGGAGAAAGGAGCTATTCAGGAGTGGCTGGAAATTGGTGGCCAACAAGGAGAAGATGATGAAGAAGGCAGTATTCTCGAAGAGGAAGTGATAAAGGCAATAAAACAGCTGAAGAAGGGAAGGCAGCTGGACTGGATGGTATTAGTGCAGAAGACATAAAGGCGGGAGGAGAGGTGATTGCCAAATGCCTAACCAAATTATATAATCTGTACTTGGAAAGCTGGAACATACCAGAAGACTGGCATTTATCAAAATTAATTTTATTATTTAAGAAAGGAGACAGAAACAAACTAACAAATTACAAACCTTTAAGTATACTGTCAACCATATATACAATTTTTTCCAACATTATTATTAACAGAATTAATTACAAATTAGAAGCAGATCTGTCAAAAACTCAGGTTGGCTTTAGAAAAAGATTTTCTACCACGGATAATATTTTTGTAATAAACGAAATCATAAAAAAAGCAAAAGAATACAACTTTCCGCTGGTTTTGCTATTCCTGGAATATGAAAAGGCCTTTGACACAATAAAAACTAGTGCAATGTTAACATTGCTAAAGAAGAAAAACGTAAGCAAGAAAATAATAAGACTTTTTGCAGAAATTTACTTTAACTCCAAAGCAATATACAGCATGGATTCCAAGTCAACCACAATAAAGGTCGAGAGAGGTGTTAGGCAAGGAGAGAATGGCTCACCAAAAATGTTTATAGCTGCACTTCAAGGAATAGTGGATGAATACAAATGGGAAGGAAAAGGTATTAGAATTGATGGAGAATGGTTAAGCCATTTAGAATTTGCCGATGATCAAGTCCTTATTGCATCATCTTTGGAAGAAGTAAAAGAAATGCCCAATGAAATAGAAGCAAAGGGTATGAGTATTGGGCTAAAAATTAACATGAAAAAATGTCAGCTTGTGACTGTCAATACGGAAGATAGACTAGAGATCCGAGGACAAATAATAAAAAGTACAGAAGATATTATATACGTAGGACAATTAATAAGTACAAGGGGACAGTGGAAGGAAAACCTGCGAAGAGTTAGCCTGGGCTGGAAGGCTTTCTTAAGAAATAGAATGCATTACAAGAGTAAGGCAGACATTTAACTAAAAAAGAAACTTTGGAATTCCACAGTATTACCAGTACTAACATATGGGTGCGAAACCTGGAGACTGACAAAAAAAGTTATAGAAAAGATGCGAACAACACAACGAAGTATGGAACGATACATGCTCAGCATTAGTAAAAAAGAACACAGAACGAAGGGCTGGATAAGAATAAGGACTGACCTGGAATACATTGCTAAATGCTTCTTTCTAAGGAAATGGAAATTGACAGGACATATGATAAGAAGACATGAAGATAGTTGTAGCAGGAAGATGATAGACTGGTCAGCTAGAGAATATAGAAGAAGCAGAGGCAGACCAATGAATGAGGAGATGGTCCGTACTTGTGCTGGAGCAGCATCGACTAGTAGGCTGGCTTACTACAGAAAGAAGACATGAAGATAGTTGTAGCAGGAAGATGATAGACTGGTCAGCTAGAGAATATAGAAGAAGCAGAGGCAGACCAATGAATGAGGAGATGGTCCGTACTTGTGCTGGAGCAGCATCGACTAGTAGGCTGGCTTACTACAGAAAGAAGACATGAAGATAGTTGTAGCAGGAAGATGATAGACTGGTCAGCTAGAGAATATAGAAGAAGCAGAGGCAGACCAATGAATGAGGAGATGGTCCATACTTGTGCTGGAGCAGCATCGACTAGTAGGCTGGCTTACTACAGAAAGGAATGCACACTGTCAGCAATCGATCCAGCAACTGCTAAAATAATAAATGTATAAAATGCAAAAATTAGGACATACTCCAACTCAAAAATCCTCAGCTAACGCTGATTTTGCTCAAATGTTTAATAATGTCTGCATATAATACCTGTATTCTCATTGTTATTTTCTATGTACAAAATATGTAAATATTAAGTGTAAATTTTTATAAATGAGCAAATAAAGGATAATTATTATTTTTCAAGTATTTATAAGCCCACTAACACTTACTCAATGTAAGAAATAGCTGAAAACATATATATTATTAACAACATCCTTACAAATGTAATTCAATATAAAAATGTGAGTGTGTGACAAGTAAATGTCTTTAATAAACCAACATTAAAGGACTAAATCAAACATAAAAGCAGAGATTTTAAACCATTAAAACTGAGATTTATATAAAATTCTAGAGGGCAAAAAACACTAGGAATAAGAGATTGCCTCTTACGTGATAAGGGCTTCCCATTCGAAAAAATTCTCTTCATTGACAGGGCCAGCGATGATTCCTTCAGGCGGGTTAAGGGTCAGTTCTAGAACAATTAATCAAACCGATAGAAATTGAAATTTACCGATATGACAATGCATTTTTTTAACTAGGTTCTCACGCTTATATTCGGCCATTAATCTCCTCAATGCAGAACCAGCCATATTAAATTTCTCAAATATTCATTCACTGTTGGTCAAAAATAAACTCCGAATCCCAAACAATATTCTGAAGGAGATGACAACCAGTGATAGGAGATGTAACCATCATATTACCTCCCCGAATACTCCATGCCCACTTTGATTTAGCTTTTAACAAGTTATTTTTACACTTTTTATATTATTCACGAGAAATTGATAAAATATTTCAAATAAATGCAATAAAAACAGATAAAGTTTGCCTAGGTGAAATAGTTAATTGTTTATAGTAATATAAGATAAGTTGATGTTGAAGGGGAGAGAGAGTGAGTGATATTGAAGGCATTGGAAGGTAGCTGGCTGCCGGCTCCCGCCTCGCCTCGTGTTCTCCTCGCCTCTCCCAACTGCATGTCACTATTTGATCGGCAAAATGTTAGTTCTTTTTGAAACTCCGGGAGGATATGCCATTTTCAAGGTGAGTACTCTAGCCTTTTCATGTAGAAATCTCGAATGTTTTGTCTCGATGTGGAATTGTTATGTCTAGACCTCGTGCTAACATCTCCTATGTTTTCATTTAGCTGTTGGATAAAAAGACCTTGTCCAAAACAGAAGATCTCTTCGCTGACTTCGAGAATCCCGAAAAGGCCAATCAAATGTAAGATATTATTCAGTCGCAATTAACTCCAACACTCTCCATCTTCTTTAAACATTGTATTTCTCTCCAATGTTTCAGCTTGAAACTAAAACATTTTCAAAAATTCCTGGACACTACAGAAGCATTAGCGTCTACAACTGCGGCTATTGAAGGGAAAGTCAGTAAAACCCTCAAAAAAGTAAGTCCTTCCTCGTCTTATTCTATTTGTTTATAGAGCACATGCATTTTTCCTGCCGGCCAGTAAAAGAAATTTTATTTACAATTGCAGGTGTATTAATTTACCTCAGATTATTGCTCAATCACTTTTCAAATAAGTGCATTTCATGATTTTGTTTATAAATGGTAATAGGAATGTAATCCAGTTTCTAATAAATCATTAAGCTAGTATTGCACATGGTAATATGGCAAACTGTGTTGGATTTATAATAAATGGTCTATTTTTCTCAGCCATGAATTTAGGGCTAAATGTATATTTTAAAAGAATAATAAAAAACAGATTTTCTTATGGCCGTATAAAATATTAAGAGTGGAGTGGAGTTGAACCCCACCCTTGGTGGATTCATCGAAAATCGCCTGAGCACGTGATTATTTTTTTTCTCATCGCTTTTTTAACTCGATTTTAAACAACAATGCGTAATCTGGTGATTTCCCACAATGTTTACAAACGTTACTTTAGTAGATTTTCAGCTTGGTGGTGGGGGGGGGATTAAACTGCATTTTCACCAATATTAGCTGTGAAGGGATATAAACATAAATAATAAGTATTTTGGGCTCATTGGGGTAAAAAGATCTCGAGGTTATTTAGAGTAACTTTTATTGTATAATGAAGTATAACCGAGACATATAATATAACTACAGCGGGAGTTAAGAATTTTATTAGTACTCATTAAAGTGTTTTTAATAAAGGCTTATTACGACAAATGCTATTATGTTTTTAGACTCGTGTGGTAGTTCGAAGTGTAATTCGGATTAGGGAAGTTATAAATCTCTGCCCCTCCTCATTCGGTATTTATTTCGATTAGAAAATGGCAAGCTCTGAGAGGTTGGCTGACTTGTTCGTTTACAATTCAGAACCTTCTTGTTGTGGACGTTATTAAAATGTAAATTGACTGAAACATTTCTCATTATCATTTGTATTTATTTACTTAATATTCACTGTGGTGTTGTGTTAGCAGTACATATATTTATCTATTGTAAAACACCATGTGGGAAATCTGCTTAGTTTATGCAGCTCCAGCGTGATGGGCTTTGTCTGAATAAGAATAAAGTGCAATAAATAATAAGAATTTATGCCGATCAAGTACTTTATCCTCGTAAGAGAATTCGATTGAAATAGCAATCCTTCGTCTCCCAATTACAATTAACAGTTTATAAAACTAAGATATTTATTTTTCAGGCTCTGAAAAAGGTTTTTAAGGAAAGTGAGGATGAGCTATTGGTGGCCGATTCGAAACTGGGTAATGCTGTTAAGGATAAATTCAACGTTCCCGTTGTGTCAAACAGTGCAGTTCAAGAGCTGATGCGTTGTATCCGATCGCAGACTGAGAGCCTACTCTCCGGCCTACCCAAGAAGGAGTTCACAGCAATGGCTTTGGGCCTTGCACACAGGTCACATATTCAATACCTCAATTTATTATTCGTATTTATTATTAAGGTCGTACTCTTGACACAATTTTTGAAAAATTCCCTCGTATGTCCATCAATCCTACTAAGGAGTTGAGGAAAATAAGGTCCGTTCAAAACTATATATATAGAGAAATCTTTTTGTTATTATACATCGGACCAAAAAATTGTATATAACCAATGTTGTTGCAAATTTAATTTTCTATAAATGTTGTTATATACATAGTTTCTCTGTCATGATTATTTACCGAGATATTCGCATTTTTTTTAGTTTTTAATCTTCAGTAAAGCCCCACTCCTACTCATGTCACATTATCAATAAGTTATTATAACATGAACCTCTTTATTCGAAGCCTAAATTCTAATATTCTTTCAACGGTTCCTTTATTATGCATGATAAACACAAATTCGTTGTGCCGTGAGGACACCAATCAAGGTCTTACATTCTTGTTCCAAAAATGTTCTTTGGGTCTATACCGTACTCGATATTTAACCATTTTATTCGACACTAAAGATCATATCTGTGATTTGCAAAAATCCGACCAGGAATAATGGGGATTTAGTGAGGAGGGGAATTCGCAGATAATTCAAAATATCTGTTATTATTTGTCGAATCGTAAACTGTTACAGAATCAATCTTTTTAAACTATTGAAGTTCTTCAATTGGTGATCTCTGCATTTTTTCATAACTCAAGGACTAAGCGAGTTATTCGTAGTTTCTCGTTTTCAGCCTTCAGTAACACTGTCCCACCCCACTCCTACTCATACTTTGAGTAATTCAAACAATAATCATGGATAACTATTTTTACGAATAAATGTCAATAATGGACATTTTTCCTGTCAAAAACCAATCCGAGCACATATAGTTTAAGCATAGTTCTGTACATAAGATTATATTCCTATTAGTAAATTGAGTGGAAATCACTTCCAGTAATGTGACTATTTCACAGGAAATAAGGAAACTCAATTAACTGTTTTAGCCTCTCATCAACTTCCACTCTAGCATGAGGCTAATCAACATTGTTTTCCTTAAACTATTGATTCAGAATATTTTAATAATTTATCTACCTGATGGAATTAAATAATAGTGGTACCCTAATAATTATAATAATCAAGATAGTGAAAAAATGTACATAACAACATTTATAGAATATTAAATTTCAATAAGATTGCAATTTTTGAAATTCTCCCCCTCTCCCTGGTCCGATTTCAGCCGTTAACGAACTTGATTTGTCTTTTTGTATAAAACGATTATATATCAAGTTTGATAAAGATAAAACAAAAATTGCGACTGCTAAAGCGGTAACAGACAAATATATATATATATATATATATATATATATATATATATATATATATATATATATATATATATATATACTGTTTTGAACAGACCTCATTTTCGTCATCTCTTGGATAGGATCGATGGACATTTGAAGAAAAATTTCGAAATTCGCGTCATGAGTATGACCCCAATAGCTGATTTCCCTAAATCTGCTATCACTTAAATAAGTACTAATAAAATTAATGACTCCCGTTATAATTTTAACATATATCTGTGTTTACAGGTCAATCCGTGAATGCAACAAAAGTTACTCTAAATAAAAATATGTTCATCGAAAACCCAATAGGGAACAAAGTACGGCAATTTTTCATATAAAGCCTCCCTTACAACCCACCACTCTAAGTCGTCCATAAAAAATTTTATATAGCTTATAATAGAATATAAAAGAGTTAATGCTAAATCACATATCGAATTTTTTTAAGTTCAGTTTAGTCATTAGTGATCAATAAAATTGTTCATACCCGCTAGTTTTTAACGTATACCTCATTTATAGTTCGTATACAACAAAACTGTATATAATGAAAGCTACTTTAAATGACAAAGTAAACAACTTTTGTTATGTGCATGTTTGCCGAGAAACTAATAGGAA
Source organism: Riptortus pedestris (assembly GCA_019009955.1). Taxonomy (NCBI): domain Eukaryota; kingdom Metazoa; phylum Arthropoda; class Insecta; order Hemiptera; family Alydidae; genus Riptortus; species Riptortus pedestris. The sequence goes on along the minus strand of CM032229.1, from coordinate 195,672,307 downwards.
TCGAATTATCACAATTTTTCATTTCAGACTTCTTTTATAACCCCCATTCCTGTTTGTACGTGGAAATTTTAATATTGCTTATAATCAGGGAGGTTTTAATACTAAATTACATACAGAGTTTCATTGAGTCCGGTTCAGACTTTTAAGGCCTTTAAAATTGTTGACTCCGACTTTAGTTTTTAGTGTATATCTCGTTTACACTTTTTTATACGATAAAAAAATGATTGTAACAAATGTTACTCTAAATAACAAAATAAACAATTTTCGTCACATATATATTTGCCGAAAAACGACCAGGAAACTAAATGTCGCTATTTTTAATTTGAGGCCTCCCTTACAACCCCCTCTCGTCCTCTTCCCTAAAAATGTTGGTACAGCTTATTATCATGGAGGAGTTAATGCTAATTAACATACCGAGTTTTGTTTAGCTCAGTAGAGTCTTTTGTGCCAAATAAAATTGTTGACTCCCGCTATAGTTTTTAGCGTATAACTCATTTATACTTAGGTATACTTCAAAAGTGTATATAACAAAAGTTACTCTAAATAACAAAATAAACAACTTTTGTTATGTGCATATTTGCGGAAAAAGCATTACGAAATGAAGTATCGCTATTTTTAATTTCAGGCCTCCCTTATATCCCCCACTCCTGTGTAGTAATATACTGACCAAGTTTCATTAAATTCGGTTCTGCCGTTTATGAGTGAAAAGGTAACAAACAAACAGACACCAAAGCTACAAATTGCAGATAATTGTGTCTATGGCATGTGAAATGAAAAAGTATCGTGAAATTTAGAGAAAAAAATCAATGTACAAACAGAACTTACAATTATATATATATATATATATATATATATATATATATATATATATATATATATATATATATATATATATATATATATATATATACATATACATACATACACACACACATACAATTTTAAACAGACCTTATTCTCGTCATCTCCTAGTTAGGACCTACGACTATTTCAAGAAAAATGTCTAAAATCTCGTCATGAGTACGACCTCAATAGCTGATTTTTCTTAAGGGAAATCTGCTAAAATGCCTTATTTTGAATCGATTCCAACATGAGCAATTTCAATGAGATTTGTCTAATTATGCTCTTCTAGCTCATCTTTGAGTTTTAACTTGATGGTTAATTAAAATGTGCCTCTCTCTGGCAACTATAACCACCATCAAATGTTGATATCTTTATCTAATAGGTGTCTTGGGAGGCTAAGTATGCTATCTAAATAAAGCAATTTTCTGCAGGGAGTGGTTTACATGTTCAGCCTCTGCTATTTATTGCCCAAATTTTCTTTAATCTGATTGAATTTTGAAATTGTATAATTTGGTTTCTTTTAATTATTGGTATTTCGAATTACTTAAATTATTGGTTTAGACACTTTTATATGGGAACAATGTGTAAATCTGCCAGATAATCACAGAATTGATTCTTCTTTTTATTTTTTATTTATATTATATTTTTACTTATTGAAACTTTGTCTATTTTAATATCACCTTAAAAGTCGATTCTCTGCTTCCGCTACTTACAAACTTAATGTTGAACAGTTTATTATAATGTATATTCATGGGCCATTTCATGACAACAATTTCATAATTAAATCAATTTATTTAAACAATTTTATGTCAATATCTTCTCTTTTTAAAAATGTTTTTATGAACATTTCATTTTTTGTCAGATAGTTAGTTGAAATATTTCTTTTTCTTTTCATCGAATTATATCACATATGAAATATGTTCTTTCCTCACCGAGGGGGGGGGGGCATTTTTATTTTGTAGCGATGACGTCTAATGTGTTACAATAAGAATAACGTGACTGCAAAATACATGGGCAATTAAAAATCAGTAATGATGAGGGTGAACCCAGATCTGATCCCCAAGGCATCACTTGCAATAAGGAGGTGTAGCCCCTTTCCTAGTTTCTTTTTTTAATGTAATGACATACAAACTATATTTGAAGGTGATATAAAATAAATTATAATCGAAATCTAACTTTATATATGATGTTGCAGCCTGTCTCGATATAAGTTGAAGTTCTCACCTGACAAAGTGGATACAATGGTGGTTCATGCAATTGGGCTCCTTGATGAACTGGATAAGGAGCTGAATAACTATGTGATGAAATGCAGGGAATGGTATGGCTGGCACTTCCCTGAGCTCGGCAAAATCATCACCGATCATATTGTATTCGCTCGAGTTATCAAGCTCATAGGTCAGTCCTCCTTCTCTATTCACTCTCTCTCTCTCTCTCTCTCTCTCTCTCTCTCTCTCTCTCTCTCTCTCTCTCTCTCTCTCTCTCTCTCTCTCTCTTTCTCTCTCTCTCTCTCTCTCTCTCTCTCACACACACACACACACACTCCTTTATTTATGACCTTTCTGAATCCACCTGGAGAAAATTCAGAAGGAAATTAATCTTAATTATTTTATATTAATTGTAATAAGGAATAAGCAGTAGATACCGAGCAAGAGTCGCTAGCTAATATATAATATTGTTCCCTAGTGCTCATTCGACTCGAATAGTAATGGTTTTGTTTATGCACTGATTGGTGTATTCATGCACCTCACAGTCACAAAGCAAAATACAGGCCAACTTATACTGGTTTTTTATAATGTAGAAGTGGGTAAAAGAGCTGGAATTTACATTAGTTTTTGTTTTGAATAAGGCTATTCTTGCTGGAGATATTGTACGAGTGTAAAACCTTTCTATTAGCCAGCTCCTTCTCAAATCTGTGGTTCTATTGTCACTTTGATAAATTGATTCCGTTCGGAGCTGTCAGTTATTCAGCTTGTGCATATGACATGATTTTTCAAAATTGTATAAAATCCATTGATCCTGCCCCGGAGTTGAGTGCCATTCGGAACTAGTATACACACATCCCGTCCACAATCGATCAAGTAAACAAAGCATTGTAATCATGAAAATACTAGGTTTTCATATTTGAATGGAATTTTCTCTTTTAACTTTCCCTGAACCCATTTCGTTTTCAGTATACTGTCAGTATGTACGTATGTATCTCGCAACATGAACAATTTGTCTTGCAATATTGAAATTTTATATTAATGGCAGTTGCACCATCTAGTTGTGCACTTTCCGTTTTGATTGATTGGACAAAAAAGGGGGTGGGGCAATAAAAAAAAAATTGCAAGCTTATATATTTATATATATTAAAGGTACATTGAAGCTATTTGAGACCTTTTAGCAGATTTCTCTCAAGGGAAATCTGCTGTTGAGGTTGTCCTCATGACGGGATTTCTGAAATATTTCTTCAAATCTCCATCGATCCTAACCTGGAGATAACTAAAATGAAGTCGGTTTGAAATTTTGTATATATACATAGATTTGCCTGTTAACGCTCCAACAGTTGCAATATTTTTCTAATCGTTACCAAACTCTATATTTAAACGTTTTATTTAAAATTGATGATCAAGTTAGTTGACGGCTAAAATTAGACGGGAGGGGGTTGAGAGAGAGAGAGAGAATTTTGAAATAAATAACTCCGTTGTTGTGTATCGGATCGAAACATTTTATAGAGTCAATCTTATTGCAAATGTAATGTTCTATAAATGTTGTTATACACATGTTTTCTCTATATTGAATATTAGCCAAGATATTTCCATATTTTAGTTTTCGTTCATCAGTAACCCCCATCCTACTCATGTCATATTGACAATAAGCTGTTATATAATCAACCACTTATTCCAAGGTTAAATACTGAATATGGTTTTCATTGAACTATTACTTTGTGAGAGACATGCACATACATCAAATGATGAAATCATCATTTAAGATTTTTCATTCTTTACTCAAAAATGATTATTTGTTCTATACCATACTCGATACTTAGCCATTTCAGTTAACACTAAAGGTTATATATGTTATAAGCTGAAATCGAAGCTCGAATAGTGGTGGTTTAGAGAAAGAGGGAATTAGAAAATTCCAAATATCTTTGTAATTATGAGTTGGATCATTTAATGCTTAATAATCGAGTTACCAAAAAAACAAATAGAAAAACTATTGCAGAAAATCGAACATTTAACAAGATTGGTTCTATAATTCTCAAATTCATTCCTAGCCTTAAGTTACCATTATATCGTGTACCAGGTGTTCCATTCCACTAGGTATTAATTGTAATAAGGAATAAGCTGTAGATACCGAGCAAGAGTCGCTAGCTAATATATAATATTGTTCCCTAGTGCTCATTCGACTCGGATAGTAATGGTTTTGTTTATGCACTGATTGGTGTATTCATGCACCTCTCAGTCACAAAGCAAAATACAGGCCGACCTACACCTCAGCATTTATTCGCAAATTCACTCCTAGCCTGAAGCTAAATGACCACTTGAGACAAAATAGTCTCAAGTCTTGCCTCTCGAATGTATCTTGGTCTGAGAGGGGTCTTGGAGAGCGGAGAGTACTAGTCTCTAGAGCTGTCTCGAGTCTTGCCTCTCAAATGTATCTGGGTCTGAGAGGGGTCTCGGAGAGCGGAGAGTACTAGTCTCTAGAGCAGTCTCGAGTCTTGCCTCTCAAATGTATCTGGGTCTGAGAGGGGTCTCGGAGAGCGGAGAGTACTAGTCTCTAGAGCAGTCTCGAGTCTTGCCTCTCAAATGTATCTTGGTCTGAGAGGGGTCTCGGAGAGCGGAGAGTACTAGTCTCTAGAGCAGTCTCGAGTCTTGCCTCTCAAATGTATCTGGGTCTGAGAGGGGTCTCGGAGAGCGGAGAGTACTAGTCTCTAGAGCAGTCTCGAGTCTTGCCTCTCAAATGTATCTGGGTCTGAGAGGGGTCTCGGAGAGCGGAGAGTACTAGTCTCTAGAGCAGTCTCGAGTCTTGCCTCTCAAATGTATCTGGGTCTGAGAGGGGTCTTGGAGAGCGGAGGGTACTAGTCTCTGAGAGAGGATTTGTCACAGGCTCATCTCTGCTGTCGGCCTCAAGTCTTCCGACAATGTTGGAACAGCTGAGACCTCAGTCTGAGACTTGCTTAGCAGATTGCGATTTTTGGGGTCTTTTTTTTTTCAATTTGATAAATCTTTACGAGAAAAAGGAATTTTTGTGGCATATTAAACACAAATTATACAGGAATCGAGATTTGAAAATTAGATCATATGAAGAAATGGTGAAAAAATTCAATTGTGATTTGTGACCATTAATCTGTCATGAACAGGAATTGCATCACACAATTTTATATATTGCTTGATAATCAGATGTTTTATTAAATCTAATAGCTGTTCGAATTTCACTGCAGACATCCGAATAAAATTAAGAAACTGATGTGCATCCTCCAAACATAACTCATTAATGAGTGTTGAACCGGTTCCCGAATTAATTCGATGACCCATTTCTTACCCAGCACTTTTTTTTTTGTTTTTAATTTTCCGTTTTTGTACAGTCTTATATGCAATTAAAAAAGCTGGGCCTGATGCGAATCCAATTTTCAAAGTAAAAATGCTTATAATCACAAACAATCAATTCTCACGGCACAATCATAATCACGGTAATATAATTCTCTATCTTGTTGTCACACAGAATTCTGCAAGATGTGTCTCAAGTCGACACACAAATGTCTTGGTCTCGAGACTAAAGTCTCCGTCGAATCTCCTGCACCAGTCTCGATATCGCAAGAGATCTCAAATGGACAAGAACCTGAGACCAATCTCGAGACTTTCTCTCGAGATTTTGTCTCAAGTTGACACTTATCTTTAAGTTACCATTATATCGTGTACCAGGTGTTCCATTCCACTAGGTATTAATTGTAATAAGGAATAAGCTGTAGATACCGAGCAAGAGTCGCTAGCTAATATATAATATTGTTCCCTAGTGCTCATTCGACTCGGATAGTAATGGTTTTGTTTATGCACTGATTGGTGTATTCATGCACCTCTCAGTCACAAAGCAAAATACAGGCCGACCTACACCTCAGCATTTATTCGCAAATTCACTCCTAGCCTGAAGCTAAATGACCACTTGAGACAAAATAGTCTCAAGTCTTGCCTCTCGAATGTATCTTGGTCTGAGAGGGGTCTTGGAGAGCGGAGAGTACTAGTCTCTAGAGCTGTCTCGAGTCTTGCCTCTCAAATGTATCTGGGTCTGAGAGGGGTCTCGGAGAGCGGAGAGTACTAGTCTCTAGAGCTGTCTCGAGTCTTGCCTCTCAAATGTATCTGGGTCTGAGAGGGGTCTCGGAGAGCGGAAAGTACTAGTCTCTAGAGCTGTCTCGAGTCTTGCCTCTCAAATGTATCTGGGTCTGAGAGGGGTCTCGGAGAGCGGTGAGTACTAGCCTCTAGAGCAGTCTCGAGTCTTGCCTCTCAAATGTATCTTGGTCTGAGAGGGGTCTTGGAGAGCGGAGAGTACTAGTCTCTAGAGCAGTCTCGAGTCTTGCCTCTCAAATGTATCTTGGTCTGAGAGGGGTCTCGGAGAGCGGAGAGTACTAGTCTCTAGAGCAGTCTCGAGTCTTGCCTCTCAAATGTATCTGGGTCTGAGAGGGGTCTCGGAGAGCGGAGAGTACTAGTCTCTAGAGCAGTCTCGAGTCTTGCCTCTCCAATGTATCTGGGTCTGAGAGGGGTCTCGGAGAGCGGAGAGTACTAGTCTCTAGAGCAGTCTCGAGTCTTGCCTCTCAAATGTATCTTGGTCTGAGAGGGGTCTCGGAGAGCGGAGAGTACTAGTCTCTAGAGCAGTCTCGAGTCTTGCCTCTCAAATGTATCTGGGTCTGAGAGGGGTCTCGGAGAGCGGAGGGTACTAGTCTCTAGAGCTGTCTCGAGTCTTGCCTCTCAAATGTATCTGGGTCTGAGAGGGGTCTTGGAGAGCGGAGGGTACTAGTCTCTGAGAGAGGATTTGTCACAGGCTCATCTCTGCTGTCGGCCTCAAGTCTTCCGACAATGTTGGAACAGCTGAGACCTCAGTCTGAGACTTGCTTAGCAGATTGCGATTTTTGGGGTCTTTTTTTTTTCAATTTGATAAATCTTTACGAGAAAAAGGAATTTTTGTGGCATATTAAACACAAATTATACAGGAATCGAGATTTGAAAATTAGATCATATGAAGAAATGGTGAAAAAATTCAATTGTGATTTGTGACCATTAATCTGTCATGAACAGGAATTGCATCACACAATTTTATATATTGCTTGATAATCAGATGTTTTATTAAATCTAATAGCTGTTCGAATTTCACTGCAGACATCCGAATAAAATTAAGAAACTGATGTGCATCCTCCAAAACATAACTCATTAATGAGTGTTGAACCGGTTCCCGAATTAATTCGATGACCCATTTCTTACCCAGCACTTTTTTTTTTGTTTTTAATTTTCCGTTTTTGTACAGTCTTATATGCAATTAAAAAAGCTGGGCCTGATGCGAATCCAATTTTCAAAGTAAAAATGCTTATAATCACAAACAATCAATTCTCACGGCACAATCATAATCACGGTAATATAATTCTCTATCTTGTTGTCACACAGAATTCTGCAAGATGTGTCTCAAGTCGACACACAAATGTCTTGGTCTCGAGACTAAAGTCTCCGTCGAATCTCCTGCACCAGTCTCGATATCGCAAGAGATCTCAAATGGACAAGAACCTGAGACCAATCTCGAGACTTTCTCTCGAGATTTTGTCTCAAGTTGACACTTATCTTTAAGTTACCATTATATCGTGTACCAGGTGTTCCATTCCACTAGGTATTAATTGTAATAAGGAATAAGCTGTAGATACCGAGCAAGAGTCGCTAGCTAATATATAATATTGTTCCCTAGTGCTCATTCGACTCGAATAGTAATGGTTTTGTTTATGCACTGATTGGTGTATTCATGCACCTCACAGTCACAAAGCAAAATACAGGCCGACCTACACCTCAGCATTTATTCTCAGATTCACTCCTAGTCTTAAGTTACCATTATATCGTGTACCAGGTGTTCCATTCCACTAGGTATTAATTGTAATAACGAATAAGCTGTAGATACCGAGCAAGAGTCGCTAGCTAATATATAATATTGTTCCCTAGTGCTCATTCGACTCGAATAGTAATGGTTTTGTTTATGCACTGATTGGTGTATTCATGCACCTCACAGTCACAAAGCAAAATACAGGCCGACCTACACCTGAGCATTTATTCTCAGATTCACTCCTAGTCTTAAGTTACCATTATATCGTGTATTAGGTGTTCCATTCCACTAGGTATTAATTGTAATAAGAAATAAGCTGTAGATACCGAGCAAGAGTCGCTAGCTAATATATAATATTGTTCCCTAGTGCTCATTCGACTCGAATAGTAATGGTTTTGTTTATGCACTGATTGGTGTATTCATGCACCTCTCAGTCACAAAGCAAAATACAGGCCGACCTACACCTCAGCATTTATTCTCAGATTCACTCCTAGTCTTAAGTTACCATTATATCGTGTACCAGGTGTTCCATTCCACTAGGTATTAATTGTAATAAGGAATAAGCTGTAGATACCGAGCAAGAGTCGCTAGCTAATATATAATATTGTTCCCTAGTGCTCATTCGACTCGAATAGTAATGGTTTTGTTTATGCACTGATTGGTGTATTCATGCACCTCACAGTCACAAAGCAAAATACAGGCCGACCTACACCTCAGCATTTATTCTCAGATTCACTCCTAGTCTTAAGTTACCATTATATCATGTACCAGGTGTTCCATTCCACTAGGTATTAATTATAATAAGCAGTAGATCCCGAGCGAGAGTCGCTAGCTAATATATAATATTGTTCCCTAGTGCTCATTCGACTCGAATAGTAATGGTTTTGTTTATGCACTGATTGGTGTATTCATGCACCTCTCAGTCACAAAGCAAAATACAGGCCGACCTACACCTGAGCATTTATTCTCAGATTCACTCCTAGTCTTAAGTTACCATTATATCGTGTACCAGGTGTTCCATTCCACTAGGTATTAATTCTAATAAGGAATAAGCTGTAGATACCGAGCAAGAGTCGCTAGCTAATATATAATATTGTTCCCTAGTGCTCATTCGACTCGGATAGTAATGGTTTTGTTTATGCACTGATTGGTGTATTCATGCACCTCACAGTCACAAAGCAAAGTACAGGCCGATCTACACCTGAGAGTTAATTTTACAAATGTTGTCTAATTTAGACTGAAACTGTTCAGTATTTGATACACTTTGTATTGTATTTTTATTTTAACATAAATGAGCCATGATGAGGTGATTGTGGATACGCACCAGGAAATGAGAAAGTGATGATTGGATATCAGTTTTCACTAATATTCAATTTATGTGTGCAATATTAAACAAGGCTTTGCAACTCCAGCCACCCTCTTACTGGTTGGGATACTAAATCCTCAAACATATTTTTATAATCTTGCAAATTCTTTATTTGTATGGGATGGACGAATGCTGATGGTGAAGTAAAACAATTCTGTTATGCAGAGGCTGTGTAAGCTAAGCAGATTTCGCACGTGAACGTTTACAATCTATATACTGCTAACACCACTGTGAATATTAAGTGAATAAATATAAACAGTAATGAGAAATCTTTCAGTCAATTCACTAGTTAATGATTTCTAGAACAGAATGCATCTGAATTGTAAACAAGAAGGTCACTCAACTTCTCAGAGCTGAATAGACAGATAGAAATATTCGGAAACAAAAACAATTAATGAAAAATATCTGAATATAAAATACTAATTTTATTGAAAACTATTTACTATAGCTAGTGCTGTAATTTATAATGAATCAGAATAATTTTTATCTTTTAAATTTTAGTCATCTGTGTACAAAAGAAGGGGGAGGAATCTACAGATGTATTTACATATACCTCACAAAGTAAAAGTTCAATGAAAACAAAGTTTAGTATTTAACCTTGTAATGAAGTGGTTCATGAAATATCAGCTTCTTAATATGACATGAGCAGGAGTGGGGCTTTACTGAAAGCCGCTAATTATAAAATCCAAATATCTCAGTTAAAATTCATGTTAAAGAAAATATGTGTGTGTGTGTGTGTGTGTGTGTGTGTGTGTGTGTGTGTGTATATATATATATATATATATATATATATATACACACACACACTCCCCCTGGTCTGATTTCAGCCAGTAATGAACTTGATCTTTCTTTTTACATAGAACAATTAAATTTCAAGTTTGGTAATGATGAAACAAAAATTGTAACCGCTAGAGCTTTAACGGAAATGAGGTCTGTTCAAAATTGTGTGTGTGTGTGTGTGTATATATAAAATTGTAACCTCTGTCTGTACATTGATTTTTTTCATGAAATTTCACGATAATTTTTCGTTTCACATGTCATAGACACCATAACTGCATTTTGTTTCTTTGGTGTATGTTTGTTTGTTTGTTACCTTTTCACGCATAAACGGCTGAACCAAATTTTATGAAACTTGGTATGTATATTACTACTACCCCAACTTAGACTTTAGGCTATACTAATATTCTCTGAGACGAACAGGAGTGGGGGTTATAAGGGAGGCGTAAATTAAAAATAGCGATATTTCATTTCCTATTGGTTTTTTGGTAAATATGCACATAACAAAAGTTATTTATTTTGTTATTTAGAGTAACTTTTGTTATATACACTTTCGTCATATACCTAAGTATAAATGAGTTATACACTATAACTTATAGCGGAAGTGAACAATTTTATTTGGGACAAAAGACCCAGCCGAAATAAAGAAAACTCGGTATGTGTATTACCACTAACGCCTTCCTTATAATATGCCATACTAACATAACAGGGACGGGCAGGAGTGGTGGTTATAAGGGAGGCCTGAAATTAAAAATGTTCATATTTCGTTTCCTAATGCATTTTTGGCAATTATGCACATACAAAAGTTGTTAATTTTGTTATTTGGAGTAACTTTTGTTATATACACTTTTGTCTTATACCTAAGTATAAATGAGTTATACGTTAAAAAGTACTGCGGAAGTCAACAATTTTATTTGGCACAAAAAACTCAACCAAACTAAACTAAACTCGGTATGTGAATTAGCACTAACGCCTTCCTTATAATAAGCGATACCAACATTTCTAGGGACGGGCAAGAGTGGGGGTTATAAGGGAGGCCTGAAATTAAAAATAGCCATATTTCGTTTCCTATTAGGGTTTCGGCATATATGCACATAACAAAAGTTGTTTATTTTGTTATTTAGAGAAATTTGCTTAACAATTCTTTTCAATATGAACTACCAGGTACCTCACCTGGAAAAATTAATTCAAATGTATGTTAATATTTTGTCCTTAATAATTCAAATCTATGCATAATGCACAGGAAACGGGAAATATGACAATATGGAGGACAGTGAAGTCTTAAAAAAAATTAATTTTATTATGTACAAATCCACAGAAACGACGGATTTTAACCGTAAACACTGGGGCGGGTAAATGTCAAAATATTGTGAAAAGTAAAGCCTTGCGAAAAAAATACCATCACCATTCAGCCTCAAATGAATTCCCGAGCGAAGCCGGGTATCAATTTTGAACAGACCTTATTTCCATCATCTCCAGATTAAGATTGAAGGACATTTGAAGAACTTTTTTAAATGAGTACGACCTGAATAGCTGTTATCCCTTGAGGGAAATCTGCTAAATGTTAGTGATTCTCGACCAAGGACAATAAATAGTAAGCTGAACGTGTGGCTATATTTGTCGCAGGGCTATCTTTATCATCATTATACCTCTGACTAAATGAGAAGAAATACATTCTCATCGTAGGTGGGATATGTCGAAACTACATGGAGATAAGTGCTATCCTGGAATAGCAACTCCTGACAGCTCATCCATTTATTAAGTAGAAATATAACTTGAAAATATTGTTCAAAAAACATACAGTATAAGTTAGTTGGCCAGTAAAGTGTAAAGTTTAGTGTATACAACTTATAATTCTTACCATTGAACATTATAATAGGGTAATTCTTTAGACATTAGATCTTCTCTTTTTTATTTCATGTATTTTTCTTAACATCCTTCCTGAATACACCTGGAGGAAATTGATCTCAGTTAGTCATTTTATATTAATTGTAATAAGGAATAAGCTGTAGATCCCGAGCGAGAGTCGCTAGCTAATATATAATATTGTTCCCTAGTGCTCATTCGACTCGAATAGTAATGGTTTTGTTTATGCACTGATTGGTGTATTCATGCACCTCACAGTCACAAAGCAAAATACAGGCCGACCTACACCTGAGCATTTATTCTCAGATTCACTCCTAGTCTTAAGTTACCATCACATCGTGTACTAGGTGTTCCATTCCACTAGGTATTAATTGTAATAAGGAATAAGCTGTAGATACCGAGCAAGAGTCGCTAGCTAATATGTAATATTGTTCCCTAGTGCTCATTCGACTCGAATAGTAATGGTTTTGTTTATGCACTGATTGGTGTATTCATGCACCTCACAGTCACAAAGCAAAGTACAGGCCGATCTACACCTGATAGTTAATTTTACAAATGTTGTCTAATTTAGACTGATACTGTTCAGTATTTGATACACTTTGTATTGTATTTTTATTTTAACATAAATGAGCCATGACGAGGTGATTGTGGATACGCACCAGGAAATGAGAAAGTGATGATTGGATATCAGTTTTCACTAATATTCAATTTATGTGTGCAATATTAAACAAGGCTTTGCAACTCCAGCCACCCTCTTACTGGTTGGGATACTAAATCCTCAAACATATTTTTATAATCTTGCAAATTCTTTATTTGTATGGGATGGACGAATGCTGATGGTGAAGTAAAACAATTCTGTTATGCAGAGGCTGTGTAAGCTAAGCAGATTTCGCACGTGAACGTTTACAATCTATATACTGCTAACACCACTGTGAATATTAAGTGAATAAATATAAACAGTAATAAGAAATCTTTCAGTCAATTCACTAGTTAATGATTTCTACAACAGAATGCATCTGAATTGTAAACAAACAGGTCCTTAATCTCACTTGTTCTACTGAGTTGTGGGTTACTTTTATTATGGCATGAAGGATTTTATCTAACAACAATTACTTCAAATATAATCCCGAGTCTCAGCTTGGCTACCAGCAGGAACTTGTAGATAAATCCATTCCAATTATCCTTAGTCGAAGTGAGTGTCAATAAATTGTATACATATGTATTTTGTTTTTTGAAGGCGTTAGGGTCTACAATATATTCCTGTAAAATGATATTTTATACGTTGGTCGTAGGTACCCGTGAGCACATGGCTGAAGCTGATCTGTCAGATATTCTCTCTGAAGATGTTGAGCAGCAAGTGAAACAAGCAGCAGAGATATCTATGGGTACTGAGATATCAGATGATGACATCATCAATATACAGATGCTCTGTGATCAGGTAATCACTTCTTTACTATACTACAAATCTATAATCATATCGTTTCAAGTTTAGCTTGATAGTAAGTGGGTGATCATGAAGTGGGGCATTTCTAGAACTGCAGAAAGTTCTATTTATTTGATATATTTTCCGTTCTCTATATAAATGACAAGGTTGATTATGCGATTTCCTCGCCTGCATCTTTTGCCAAAACCTGCATAGTGACATAGCAAAGGTCGATGACTTCAGTCTTAAAGTTATTATAAATTTTCTATTTGTATGTTCATTTAGGAGATGTCCTAGGTTTTCCTTTTTGCCTTCAGTGAATGCCTACTCCAACTTGTCCAATGCTCACCCTTACACACAAAATTCCCACTCCAGCTCACCTTATCCCCGCGCCTACTCACCCTATCCCCACCCCGTTCCCCACGCCTGCTCACCATATCCCCACCCCATTCCCCACGCCTGCTCACCCTATCCCCACCCCATTCCCCACGCCTGCTCACCATATCCCCACCCCCTTCCCCACGCCTGCTCACCCTATCCCCACCCCGTTCCCCACGCCTGCTCACCCTATCGCCACCCCATTCCCCACGCCTGTTCATCCTATCCCCACGCCATCCCCCACGCCTGCTCACCCTATCCCCACTCCATCCCCCACACCTGCTCACCCTATCCCCACCCCATTCCCCACGCCTGCTCACCCCATCCCCCACGCCTGTTCACCATATCCCTACCCCATCCCCCACGCCTGCTCACCCTATCCCCACCTCACCCCCCACGCCTGCTCATCCTATCCCCACCTCATCCCCCACGGCTGCTCATCCTATCCCCACCCCATCCCCCACGCCTGCTCACCCTATCCCCACCCCATCAGCCCCATCCCTCACTCCTGCTCACCCTATCCCCACCCATCCCCCACACCTGCTCATCCTATCCCCACCCCGTCCCCCACGCCTGCTCACCCTATCCCGACCCCATCCCTCACTCCTGCTCACCCCCATCCACTCCTGCTCACCCTATCCCCACCCCATCCCCCACACCTGCTCTTCCTATCCCACCCCATCCCTCACTCCTGCTCACCTTATCCCCACCCTATCCCACACGCCTGCTCACCCTATCCCAACCCTATCCCACACGACTGCTCATCCTATACCCACCACATCCCCCACGCCTGCTCATCCTTTCCGCATCCCATCCCCCACGCCTGTTCATCCTATCCCCATCTCATCCCACTCGCTTGCTCATCCTATCCCCACCTCATCCCACACGCCTGCTCACCCTATCCCACACGACTGCTCATCCTTTCCCCCTCCCATCCCCCACGCCTGCTCATCCTATCCCCACTCCATCCCCCACGCCTTCTCATCCTATCCCAACCTCATCCCCCACGCCTGCTCACCCTATCCCCACCTCATCCCCCACACCTGCTCATCATATCCCCACCTCATCCTCCACGCCTGCTCATCCTATCCCCCCCCGTCCCCCACGCCTGCTCACCCTATCCCGACCCCAACCCTCACTCCTGCTCACCCTATCCCCACCCCATCCCTCACTCCTGCTCACCCTATCCCCACACCTGCTCTTCCTATCCCCACCCCATCCCTCACTCCTGCTCACCTTATCCCTACCCCATCCCGACGCCTGCTCACCCTATCCCAACCCTATCCCACACGCCTGCTCACCCTATCCCAACCCTATCCCCCACGACTGCTCATCCTATCCCCACCTCATCTCCCACGCCTGCTCATCCTTTCCGCATCCCATCCCCCACGCCTGTTCATCCTATCCCCATCCCATCCCCCACGCCTGCTCATCCTATCCCCACCTCATCCCACACGCCTTCTCATCCTATCCCCACCTCATCCTCCACCCTGCTCATCCTATCCCCACCCCGTCCCCCACGCCTGCTCACCCTATCCCGACCCCATCCCTCACTCCTGCTCACCCTATCCCCACACCTGCTCTTCCTATCCCCACCCCTCCTGCTCACCTTATCCCTACCCCATCCCACACGCCTGCTCACCCTATCCCAACCCTATTCCCCACGCCTGCTCACCCTATCCCCACCCCATCCCTCACTCCTGCTCACCCTATCCCCACCCCATCTCTCACTCCTGCTCACCCTATCCCAACCCTATCCCACACGACTGCTCATCCTATCCCCACCTCATCTCCCACGCCTGCTCATCCTTTCCGCATCCCATCCCCCACGCCTGTTCATCCTATCCCCACCTCATCCCCCACACCTGCTCATCCTATCCCCACTCCATCCCCCACACCTGCTCATCCTATCCCCATCTCATCCCACTCGCTTGCTCATCCTATCCCCACTTCATCCCACACGCTTTTTCATCCTATCCCCACCTCATCCCACACACCTGCTCATCCTATCCCCACCCCATCCCCCACACCTGCTCATCCTATCCCCACTCCATCCCCCACACCTGCTCATCCTATCCCCATCTCATCCCACTCGCTTGCTCATCCTATCCCCACCCCATCCCCCACGCCTGCTCATCCTATCCCCACCCCATCCCCCACGCCTTCTCATCCTCTCCCCACCCCATCCCCCACGCCTGCTCATCCTATCCCCACCCCATCCCCCACGCCTGCTCATCCTATCCCCACCTCATCCTATCCCCACCCCATACCCCAACCTGCTCATCCTATCCCCACCCCATCCCCCCCGCCTGCTCATCCTATCCCCACCCCATCCCCCACGCCTGCTCATCCTATCCCCACCCCATCCCCCACACCTGCTCACCCCATCCCATGCTTGTAGTAGAGTAGTGGAAGGAAGTTCTTTAAGTAGAGATTGCTGTGTTGGAGACAGAGCCTTCTCCTGGATTAGTTGTTTTATATGTATTATATTGGTTTGATATTGTTGCAGGTAATAGAGATCTCTCAATACAGGGCCCAGCTATTCGATTACCTCAAATCTAGGATGTTTGCCATCGCTCCTAACCTTACTGTCCTCCTTGGAGAACTCATTGGTGCTAGGCTTATTGCTCACTCAGGTAGATATTTATTTCAATACAAAAATAGCCTCTAATCATGACTCCTTGTTTATAGCGATATAACCCGCCTTTTCCCATTATTCCTCCTTGAAAATTGGCTAAAAGTAAAACATACAGACAAATTAATTTTCCTACTCGTCTAGAATTCTTTGGGTGATATTTAATGAGACTATTATGAAATAATTTAGTACTGCTCATAGGGAATAGAGCCTGTGATTCAAAGTTATCAAAGCTGATCTTACAAAAATGTTTGTTTTTGCTATGTGTAAATGAACTATAGAGTTATTTATTTATTTAAATTGATGATTAGAAAAATGTTAGTATCACTCATATTATACTGCTAAGGCTAATTGGAGTGGGTGATTTGTAGGTCCCCCCCCCCACCTTTCTAGACTAACCAGAGGTTTGCCTAAGGATTTCATTTAGTGAGTTTGTTACAATAAAAATGGCCAGTGGGGATGGGAACCCTCAACTCAACGATTGCCAAGTCAATTCCAATCCTTTAACTTGCATTGTTAACCTCTGCTCATTGATAATAAAAGCTTTAAGTTCCCTCATTTCAAGGAAATAGATTCCTTATTAGACATCTTCTTTATAATTTCCCCATAGATTAGTTCTATTTTGATGTATTCATAACTTGTTATTCCGAGGTGGCTCCTATTCTATTTCGGCCTCGGCTATTGGTCATTGAAACCGACACCCTAGCCGATGTCCGAAACCACAGCCATCATAGGAATAAAAAAAAATCATATTGGTTTGAAAGAATGAATGGTGTACAATTAGCACATTTAATTGTTGGCCGTGGCAAAGATTGGAATAGCTTGGATCACTACTATTGGGTGTTCTCTCTCCCATTTATATGCTTCCTTCACAAATGGAAACAAGCTCAAATAATCTACAAAATCTTGCAGGCTCCCTGACAAACCTGGCTAAACTGCCTGCATCTACTATCCAAATAGCAGGAGCTGAGAAGGCCCTCTTCCGAGCACTCAAAACGCAGAAGGACACACCTAAATATGGGCTCCTATATCACAGCAGCATTGTTGCTTCTGCCAGCACCAAGAACAAAGGAAAGGTAATAGATTACATTCTCCTATTGGCAATATTCACCTTAGCCACATTCCACCATCATAATCTGGAGGGGACCACGTCAGACATGGCTCTCTAATATGATGTCCAAACGAATCATAGGAAACATTACACTTATTCCATTAGAGTTATTGAGTGGCCTGTCTTCATTCTCCTCACATCTCTGCTACATTACCTTATCGCAATAGTTTGCACCCTCAGAAGGGTGTGCATTACTGCAATGCTATAGCACCCTCACACCTTAAGGATGGGCATTACTGCAATGCTGTAGCACCCTCACACCTTAAGGGTGTGCATTACTGCAAATGCTGTAGCACTCTCACACCTTAAGGATGGGCATTACTGCAATGCTGTAGCACCCTCACACCTTAAGGGTGTGCATTACTGCAAATGCTATAGCACTCTCACACCTTAAGGGTGGGCATTACTGCAATGCTATAGCTACCTCACACCTTAAGGGTGTGCATTACTGCAATGCTATAGCTACCTCACACCTTAAGGGTGGGCATTACTGCAATGCTATAGCTACCTCACACCTTAAGGGTGTGCATTACTGCAATGCTATAGCACCCTCACACCTTAAGGGTGTGCATTACTGCAAATGCTATAGCACTCTCACACCTTAAGGGTGGGCATTACTGCAATGCTATATCACCCTTACACCTTAAGGGTGCGCATTACTGCAATGCTATAGCACCCTCACACCTTAAGGGTGCGCATTACTGCAATGCTATAGCACCCTCACACCTTAAGGGTGTGCATTACTGCAATGCTATAGCACCCTCACACCTTAAGGGTGCGCATTACTGCAATGCTATAGCACCCTCACACCTTAAGGGTGTGCATTACTGCAATGCTACAGTACCCTAGCGCCTGAAGGATGGCATTTTGGCAATTTTAGATTATACATTCGTCCAAAATTCATTTCAATTTATTTATGGTTTTCTTTCTTTATTTAAATTTGTACTTACTATTTTTATATTTTTTCTTTACTGATTTGTTTATTCATTTTCTATATTATAATTTTTTTCTATACTTCTAAAAGTTGTTATATTTTTTTAGAGTATATTAGCTGTTTATTTATTCATTTTGCTTTTTGGAGATTAAGCTCTTAGCCCAATAAATTAATGATGTCCGCTTACAATTGTATTATAGCTTTCTGTTTAATTTTTATATCGATATATATATATTGCGGTCAGATCTCAAGGACGTTAGCTGCGAAGGCGTCGTTGGCTTGCCGAGTAGATGCTCTTGGAGATGAGGAGAGCAGCAAAGGGCTGGGGCTCGAAGTGAGGAGCAAGGTAGAAAGCAGGCTCAAATTCCTCGAAGAAGGAAATCTAAGAAAACTTTCGGGAACTGCTAAAGCTAAAGCCAAGTTCGAGAAGTATCACGGAAAAAGGTAAATATTCCGCCTCATCCAATTGGCCATCAGTCCTAATTTCGCCAATCCCAACACCTATCATATATGCAGGGTGGTCGATGGGAAACGGGCGGTTTTGAATGCCGCAGTACTTCACTGCCAAGTACTGTGCCGTCCGTTTGCCATGGTGTTTTCTTTTCACTCCCTACATTAATTATATTTTGTTTCCCAAATATTTGTTTGGTATTTTTCAGTATTGTCCACCTTTTAAAACACTCTTTCTTTCTTTCAATTTAGCGAATTTTTGAATTATCCTGCAAAGAATGACTCAACACTTGGAAAACGAAAATTTAGTGATAAGAAGCCATTGATCGAAGATATTACTCCTAAAGAAGAACCCACTGAAGGTAATAACTCTCTTTAATCATTTTCAGCTTAGCATATCTGAATCAAATTACAGACCACACTTTGTTTTTTATTTTATGGTCTGGATGTCTCTTCAAAACAGACCTATGTCTTTTCATAGCAACCCTGTTTCTTCAAAGCAATTGTATTGCCAGCATCCCCCCCCCCCAATGTTCATCATTTGTAGCGATCTCGCTGTGACAATAGGCAGTCGAAGCTGTAAAAATTATAATTCCCACAACAACAAACAAGAAACCTAAACAAAGAATTTAGGAAGGGTTCCACCAACAATCGACTCGACTCAGAATCACTAGGAAACGTAATATTATTATTGAAATTCATCTCAAATATTGTTTGGTGTGTCAACTTTAAGAGCATTGAATATTATTATAAAAATCCAATTATCAGGATTATATATCGAAATGCCAGAGCACATGGTGACAACTCCAAATTTGATAAAACTCTAAATTACAGGTAAAAACTACATTTAAATACTCATAAATATTCATTTGACTGAGCTTTGTGCTGGCCTTACTCGAAATACAAAATGTATGGTCATTTATTATTGGTTCATGTAATGCAATCTCGAATTCGTGACACATTAATAGTAATTAAATAAACTTCTGTTACTGAGAATAACACTAGATTACTAAAAGTCTAAGCATCATATCTGATGTAAGCATAAGCCAATGTGAAGTCGGGAGGAATGAGGCAAGTGTGATTATAGCTTCGATTATAAGTCGATTCACAGCATGATATGGCTGACTAAGCTGGGAGCTGTACGTTTCTCCTATTAGAATCAAATAATTAATCCTCACTTCAAATCCTCTCAGTATTAAAATGCAAGAGTTATTTTCATACACTCAGAACATTAAAATAATCGTAAGAAGCTAATAGCTTAAATAGCTCACTGTCATATAAGGTTAGCAGTTTTGAGTAGATATACAGATTGCACGGAGGAAGTATCTCCCCCCCCCCCTCTACACTCAGTTTTTCCAACCAACCACCACTCGTTTAGGATCTCAGTTCTGTTTTCATTAAATTATCTTCAACAAACGATTCCAATTATCTTCATATTACTAAGTGAATTCATTTTCTTACTTTAATTAAACAAAGTATTAAATACATTTAAGGGAAGCTGACAATTGTGTTTACCTAATGCTTGGGTTAGGGGGGAGGGGACAGTATACTTTGCTCTTTGTCCAACCTACTAAAGGCAGTCAAAAATTACCAAGCATTTGAAAAGTTCGATGAAAATGTGATAACCTATCGAGGTGAGGTAACAGCTACCGAGTTTAATAAATTTGAACATGGAACAGAATTGTTGTCATTAACAATATTTCGATGTAATTTACTTGCTTTATATATTGTTAAACGACAAAGATATGAAAGAAAGTCGATATTCCTGTAGCTAATTGTTCACCCCTTCTATTTAGTACTAGCTAAGGTACCCGTCTTTGCCCGGGAAATCATTTGAAGATGAATGATGATGGTATTTTTTGGGGGGGCTTTACTTCGTACAATATTTTTACATTTTCCCGTCTCAATGCTTAGAATTTACACCCCATGACCCGGGCTGGAGATATGTTAATAATAAAAGTATTTGTTGTGTACTTAATCCTACAAAATACACAATATTTTTATATTACCTGTTTCCTGTGCATGTATCTCAATATCTTAATAATCTGTGCATATATCTTAAAAATATGGAGTTTCATCTATTTCTATTTAGTCTTTCGCGTCCCATAACATTGCTGACCCCTTCTATAGTTTTCGAGTATACCTTATTCATACTTTGTTATACGGCAAAAGTGCATATAACAAAAGTTACTTTAAATAACGAAACAAACAACTTTTGCTATACTCACTTTTTTGCTGAAAAATGAATAGGTTACAAAATATTGCGATTTAATATTTCAGACCTCCCTTATAACCCCCACTCCTCTTCGTACCTCGAAATTTTAATATAGCTTATAATCAGGGAGGTGCTAATACTACATCACACAGAGTTTCATTTAGCTCGGATGAGTCTTTTGTTCCATATAAAATAGTTGACTCCCACTGTAGTTTTTAACGTATAACTCATTTATACTTCGGTATACAACCAAAGTATACATGACATAAGTTACTCCAAATAACTACATAAACCACTTTTGTTATGTGCATATATGTCAAAAAACCTATAGGGAACGAAATCAATTCAACCGACCATCACGCCCATCATCCTCTAATCCATGTGTCATTCGACATCAATTCAACCGCACCATCACGCCCATCATCCTCTAATCCATGGGTCATTCGACATCAATTCAACCGCACCATCACGCCCATCATCCTCTAATCCATGGGTCATTCGACATCAATTCAACCGCACCATCACGCCCATCATCCTCTAATCCATGGGTCATTCGACATCAATTCAACCGCACCATCACGCCCATCATCCTCTAATCCAGGGGTCATTCGACATCAATTCAACCGCACCATCACGCCCATCATCCTCTAATCCATGTGTCATTCGACATCAATTCAACCGCACCATCACGCCCATCATCCTCTAATCCATGGGTCATTCGACATCAATTCAACCGCACCATCACGCCCATCATCCTCTAATCCATGGGTCATTCGACATCAATTCAACCGCACCATCACGCCCATCATCCTCTAATCCATGGGTCATTCGACATCAATTCAACCGCACCATCACGCCCATCATCCTCTAATCCATGGGTCATTCGACATCAATTCAACCGCACCATCACGCCCATCATCCTCTAATCCATGGGTCATTCGACATCAATTCAACCGCACCATCACGCCCATCAGCCTCTACTCCCTGTGTCTTTTGACATCCATTCAACCGCACCATCACGCCCATCATCCTCTAATCCATGGGTCATTCGACATCAATTCAACCGCACCATCACGCCCATCATCCTCTAATCCATGGGTCATTCGACATCAATTCAACCGCACCATCACGCCCATCATCCTCTAATCCATGTGTCATTCGACATCAATTCAACCGCACCATCACGCCCATCATCCTCTAATCCATGGGTCATTCGACATCAATTCAACCGCACCATCACGCCCATCATCCTCTAATCCACGGGTCATTCGACATCAATTCAACCGCACCATCACGCCCATCATCCTCTAATCCATGGGTCATTCGACATCAATTCAACCGCACCATCACGCCCATCATCCTCTAATCCATGGGTCATTCGACATCAATTCAACCGCACCATCACGCCCATCATCCTCTAATCCATGGGTCATTCGACATCAATTCAACCGCACCATCACGCCCATCATCCTCTAATCCATGGGTCATTCGACATCAATTCAACCGCACCATCACGCCCATCATCCTCTAATCCATGGGTCATTCGACATCAATTCAACCGCACCATCACGCCCATCATCCTCTAATCCATGTGTCATTCGACATCAATTCAACCGCACCATCACGCCCATCATCCTCTAATCCACGGGTCATTCGACATCAATTCAACCGCACCATCACGCCCATCATCCTCTAATCCATGGGTCATTCGACATCAATTCAACCGCACCATCACGCCCATCATCCTCTAATCCATGGGTCATTCGACATCAATTCAACCGCACCATCACGCCCATCATCCTCTAATCCATGGGTCATTCGACATCAATTCAACCGCACCATCACGCCCATCATCCTCTAATCCATGGGTCATTCGACATCAATTCAACCGCACCATCACGCCCATCATCCTCTAATCCATGGGTCATTCGACATCAAATCAACCGCACCATCACGCCCATCATCCTCTAAGCCATGGGTCATTCGACATCAATTCAACCGCACCATCACGCCCATCATCCTCTAATCCATGGGTCATTCGACATCAATTCAACCGCACCATCACGCCCATCATCCTCTAATCCACGGGTCATTCGACATCAATTCAACCGCACCATCACGCCCATCATCCTCTAATCCATGGGTCATTCGACATCAATTCAACCGCACCATCACGCCCATCATCCTCTAATCCATGGGTCATTCGACATCAATTCAACCGCACCATCACGCCCATCATCCTCTAATCCATGGGTCATTCGACATCAATTCAACCGCACCATCACGCCCATCATCCTCTAATCCATGGGTCATTCGACATCAATTCAACCGCACCATCACGCCCATCATCCTCTAATCCATGGGTCATTCGACATCAATTCAACCGCACCATCACGCCCATCATCCTCTAATCCATGGGTCATTCGACATCAATTCAACCGCACCATCACGCCCATCATCCTCTAATCCATGGGTCATTCGACATCAATTCAACCGCACCATCACGCCCATCATCCTCTAATCCATGGGTCATTCGACATCAATTCAACCGCACCATCACGCCCATCATCCTCTAATCCATGGGTCATTCGACATCAATTCAACCGCACCATCACGCCCATCATCCTCTAATCCATGGGTCATTCGACATCAATTCAACCGCACCATCACGCCCATCATCCTCTAATCCATGGGTCATTCGACATCAATTCAACCGCACCATCACGCCCATCATCCTCTAATCCATGGGTCATTCGACATCAATTCAACCGCACCATCACGCCCATCATCCTCTAATCCATGGGTCATTCGACATCAATTCAACCGCACCATCACGCCCATCATCCTCTAATCCATGGGTCATTCGACATCAATTCAACCGCACCATCACGCCCATCATCCTCTAATCCATGGGTCATTCGACATCAATTCAACCGCACCATCACGCCCATCATCCTCTAATCCATGGGTCATTCGACATCAATTCAACCGCACCATCACGCCCATCATCCTCTAATCCATGGGTCATTCGACATCAATTCAACCGCACCATCACGCCCATCATCCTCTAATCCATGGGTCATTCGACATCAATTCAACCGCACCATCACGCCCATCATCCTCTAATCCATGGGTCACTCGACATCAATTCAACCGCACCCTCACGCCCATCATCCTCTAATCCATGGGTCATTCGACATCAATTCAACCGCACCATCACGCCCATCATCCTCTAATCCATGGGTCATTCGACATCAGTTCAACCGCACCATCACGCCCATCATCCTCTAATCCATGGGTCATTCGACATCAATTCAACCGCACCATCACGCCCATCATCCTCTAATCCATGGGTCATTCGACATCAATTCAACCGCACCATCACGCCCATCATCCTCTAATCCATGGGTCATTCGACATCAATTCAACCGCACCATCACGCCCATCATCCTCTAATCCATGGGTCATTCGACATCAATTCAACCGCACCATCACGCCCATCATCCTCTAATCCATGGGTCATTCGACATCAATTCAACCGCACCATCACGCCCATCGTCCTCTAATCCATGGGTCATTCGACATCAATTCAACCGCACCATCATGCCCATCATTTCAGATTTTGTTGAAACTTATTTTGGTTGTTCTATTCATTCATTTGAGAAACAATACCAAATATTTTTGATATATCTTTAATGGTTTGTATTTTACGGCCTCTTAAAGTTATGAGATTTTTGTGTTGTTTATCGATAGGGAATAGTAAAATTAATTTGTTTTGAATTTTGTATTTAACATTTTTTGCGTGTATTCACAAATCTATTTAAGAACAATACAAAAATAAACAAAGGTACCAAGTAAGTGTTTGTGATCAGAAAAAAATTACTAAGTGTCAATTTGAGTTTTTCTGAAAGCGAATACATAGTTTCACGTTAAATTGAATATCTCCAAAAGGGAAATGGATAATCATGGAAATCTTTTTTTGTTTTGGTTCTAAGACATGTGATCCACCACCTAAAGTAATAAATTGAATGGTTATTTGACTCCTTCATTGTTTATTCCAAGTTTAAAAATAAATACTTATAATAATCTAGAAATTTATATGAATTAAAAGAAAATGGTAAATAAAGGTACCGACCAGTGGGAGGGGGAGGGGGGGTTTAGAGGAGAGGATTTTCGAAAATTCGATATATTTCCGTTACTATACGTCGGATCAAAAAATTGTACAGAATCAATCTTATTACAAGTTAAATTTACTATAAATTTTGTTATATTCATTTATTCTCTATCTTGATTATTAACCGAGATATTTGCATTTTTATTAAATCTTGGCAGCTAACGGACGAGAGTGACTTTCCCGCCAAAAGCTAGTTCGGCCGTTTCCTTGACTGCTCGGCTCTCGTGAAATTTCTCTTTATTAAAACTTCACGTGGGAAATCTGCTTAGTTTATGCAGCCCCTGCATGACGGACTTTTTAGCGTATATCTTGTTTATATTTCGCTCTACGGACAAAGTGTATATAACAAAAGTTACTCAAAATAAACACCTTTTGTTATATGCATATTTGCTGTAAACCCAATAGGAAGCAAAATATCACATTTATTTTTTTCATTTCAGGCTTCCCTTATAACCCTCACACCTCCTGTTCGTTGCTAAAAATATTAATATGGTTTTAATCAAAGAGGCATTAGTACTTACTAACCTCCATATGGAGTTTCAGTGATTTAAGTTTTGTCTTCTATGTCCTTCAAAATTGTTCACGCATACTAGAGTTTTTATAGTATATCTTGTTTATACTTTGGTATATGGCAAAAGTGTATATAATAAAAGTTACTGTAAATAACAAAATAAACAACTTTTGTTATGTGCATATTTGCCGAAAAACCAATAGGAGCCGAAATGTCGCTATTTTTAATGTCAGGCCCCATTTCTGTTGGTCTCAAGAATATTTATAGCCTAAAGTCTAAGTTGGGTTAGTAGTAATATATTTACCAAGTTTCATAAAATTTGATTCAATAGTTTAGACATGAAAAGGTAACAAACAAACAGGCACCAAACCTACAAATTGTAGATATTGTGTATACGGCATGTGAAACGAGAAAGTTTACACAGTACAGTTTAATGTACAGACAGAGGTTGCAATTTTATATATATGCGGATTATTCTTTTTCAGAGAGCCCGCCGAAGAAAAAGAAGAAGATAAAAGAAGAGAAAGCGGATTCAGGAGAAGATGATTGTCCTAAATTAAAGAAGAGAATAAAGGAGGAAGAAGGCGAGGGTGGTGATGAGAAGACGAGGCGTATCAAGACTGAGCCGGAGGACGACGAGGCCGATCAAGCTCCGGCCCCCACATCCAGCTCGCCTCTCAAGAAGAAGAAGAAGAAAATAAAGCAAGAGCCCATCGACCAATAGTCATTTACAAACCATTTTTTATTATGTACATAAAATATATTCTTTATTTTTTATGTTATTTTATAATTTGTATAACATTTAATTTAAAATGTTAATTACTGTATGTAATACGTCCCATGTTACCATACTCTCTTTAATTGGACATGGAATACATTACTGTCAGGCGTTCTAAGCCACATTCAAGAGAATTTAGATGAAAAATTCATTTTTCAAACTTCGACTAATTTTATAAATCTAGTTTAAGATTTTTATAGTTTACAAAATATTTAAAACAGCTGAGCCATTCTTTGAATGTTGTTTTTCTTGTACTCTTTAAAGTATCAAGGGTGGGAGGGGGGAGGATTTTTCTATTCATCTTTTCCTATTTGTTTTATAAATTTAGAAGTCTGTCGTCGAGGGGCTGCATAAACTAAGCAGATTTGCCACTTGGTCCACTCATCTCATCTCACCATATATTCTCTGTTTATAACAAAACAAAAATCCTGAGTACAAGTCGGCAGTGAATAAAATTTTAATTGTTGATGTCATCACATTAACTATTTGCATGCATCTCAGATAATAAAGGTCTTTCGAAAACTATTTTGTATTTACGTGCAAAATATGAAGTTTCATTCATTTATTTCACTAAAAGTAGGCCTTTACTAAAAAAAAATACCAATATCTCTGTTAATATTGGAATATAGAGAAAACATTAAAGTTGCAAGAAGATCGGTTATTTCTACACAATTTTTTGATAAGATGTATAATAAATGAGGTATTTTGAATCTTCAACCCTCCTCCCACTTTTCCGATTTCAGCTGTCAATGAACTTGATCTTTAGTTTTATATAAATTGGAGAATACAATTGGCCAAATGACATCAAGTAGTGAATTGGTTCTGCCAGTATATTTAGTCGCATTCCCATATCTATCAGGAGCAGGCGTTGATGGAAGACCAACATCTCTTTTATACAGGCTAGCAAAAATATCGACTCCCATCAATAATGAATCATAAAGCAGTAATGATGATTGCTTTGACAAGGCTATATCAAACAGGCTCTAAACTCGACTTGATTCGGTGATACTTAACAGGCAAAGAATATTTTAAGGAGGAATAAAGAAAATAAGTAAATTCTTAGCCGAATTATGATTAAGAAATTTAAAAAAAGTGGTGATAATAGCTCACAGAGATACACACACATGTCCCCTAATAATCTCTGTTATACTTGGAATAAATGAGGGGGGGGGGATCTTATGAAATGATTTTGCTGGCCAATGAAAGGTATAGAGTGGTGGCAAGTGAAAGGCTGAGGAATAATAGAAAGAGCCGCTGCCACTCCTCACTAGAACAGACAACCAACTATGCTTCACGTTTACATTTATCATGAGATGAGGAAAAATTTAACCTCAAAATATTCTATTGTGCTATTTATCATTTATATTGAGCTACTTAAAAACTAAATTGAAGATCCAAAACATCTATTACAGTCACATTTGGGATTTATACCAAGTTTACACCCAAGGTATTTCAGCAAAAATTCTCTAATAGCATTCTATATTATATCAGAACCAGTCTGCTAAATAGTATACTCGAGTAGAAGTAACTTTCTAGCAAAACCAGCCTCCTAAATTGTATACTAATTGTGCTCTGCTGATGATTCGTCAATAGTATATGTTCTAGTAGAACCAGCCTCCTAAATAGTTTACTAATTAGCTTGCTAATTGTGCTCTGCTGATGATTTGTGAATAGTATGAAATTTAATTTACTCATTGTAGACTGCTGATGATTTGTCAATAGTATATGTTCTAGCAAAACCAGCCTGCTAAATAGTATACTAATTGTGCTCTGCTGATGATTTGTCAATAGTATATGTTCTAGCAGAACCAGCCTCCTAAATAGTATACTAATTGTGCTCTGCTGATGATTCGCCAATAGTATACAATTTAATTTTCTAATTGTAGACTGCTGATGATTTGTCAATAGAATATGTTCTAGCAGAACCAGCCTGCTAAATAGTATACTAATTGTGCTCTGCTGATGATTCGCCAATAGTATACAATTTAATTTTCTAATTGTAGACTGCTGATGATTTGTCAATAGTTTATGTTCTAGCAAAACCAGCCTGCTAAATTGTATACTAATTAGTTTGCTAATTGTGGTCTGCTGATGATTTGTGAATAGTATATATTCTAGCATACTTTTTAATTTGCTAATTGTGGTCTGCTGATGATTTGTGAATAGTATATATTCTAGCATAACCAGCCCCCTAAGTAGCATACTTTTTAATTTGCTAATTGAGGTCTTCTGATGATTTGTGAATAGTATATATTCTAGCATAACCAGCCCCCTAAGTAGCATACTTTTTAATTTGCTAATTGTGGTCTGCTGATGATTTGTGAATAGTATATATTCTAGCATAACCAGCCCCCTAAGTAGCATACTTTTTAATTTGCTAATTGTGGTCTGCTGATGATTTGTGAATAGTATATATTCTAGCATAACCAGCCCCCTAAGTAGCATACTTTTTAATTTGCTAATTGTGGTCTGCTGATGATTCGCTAATAGTACTTTGTACACTATTAGAAGCAACTCGCTAAATAGTATACTATTTAGTTTGCTAATCGTGCTCTGCTGATGACTATCTAATAGTATTATATATTCTAGGAGAGGCAGTCTGCTAAAAAGTATACTGCTTAGCTAATTGTAGTATGCTGATGATTTGTCAATAGCACTATGAACTAGCAGAACCAACCCCGTAAATAGTATACTCCAGTAATAGAACTTGTAATGAAGGAAGTGAATAGGCCCAGCCCCCCCCCCACACACACAAATGTAATTTAGAGTTTATGGCATTTTCTTGAAAAGTGTGGAATCAGCTAAAAAAAAATATTTTATTTGTAGTTAACAATCAGTGTATAGCCCTTGTACATGAAGTTTCAAAAATGAATTTCTTTCTCCTTTTGTATGTATATAAAAAAATAAAGATTTTACTAGAACTGGGAGTTGATTTTATTTAACTTTATTATAAACAAATAGTTTAATTCCATTATTACACTTGAGAAATGTTATGTTGTGTTGGATCTATAAAATATTTACAGAATTGGAGGAGCGAGTTGGTTGACCATGGCATGTCACTCTATGAAGTAAGTTATTCAAGACTTTATTTTTTGCTGTGTCGATTAAGTGGTGTTTTCATCTTTTCAATACATTTTCTCTTAAAAGTGATTAGTGAAATAGGGGTCAGTTTAAGTCGATGTTATTTATGAGAAAGAGGTATTATCCTCAGCCCAAACAGAAGTGGAAAGCCATCGCTTTGCAAGTCTGTAAGTGATTTTTTATTTATAAAAGGAAAGTCAGATGGACAATGTGAGAAAAGCTTTCTGAGTGAAGACCAAGGATGTGTTTGGAGTAAAGGCCTGCCCTAAGTGGTTTGCTTAACAGAATCGTATTCGATTGGGAAAAGTTAATGAAACGGCCAGCCTAAACCCATGATCCATATTTGAAGAGGGTTTTCTGGACGTTGCTTTACTGACACTACTATGTCTGATTAACTTTTTTTTTTTTTTACAATTGAACAATAGTTATTGTTATTTATTAACATCCACGTTATGGTACTATGGCTAATTGGGACGGGTTATCTACAGGCCACCACCCTTTTCTAGCCCAGAGTGGGACTAAAGATTTTATTTAATGAGAATCTCAAAAAAAAGATCCTATTGGCCAGGCAGGACTCGAACTTGCCATGTCGAATTAAAACCAACTAGCATGGCTAGCCTCAGCCCTCAAATCGAATGAGATCACACTTCATTTTATTCAAAAACTTTTTAAAACAAATAACCACCTCAATAATAATAACATGATTATTTTAATTTTTTTCGGTTGGTTGAGTACTATGTTGATAACTGAGATTGAGAAAGCTCACTATATATATATATATATATATATATATATATATATATATATATATATATATATATATATATATACATATATATATATACACACACACACACACACAACAAGGGTGATTTGCAAATAAGACAATATATTATAAACTTAAAATAAAAACATAAAACAACTAATAGTACAAACAAAAATTCAAAATACAAAAGTGGAAGTCAACTAAGAATTACAAAATAATCGACTAAGATGCTTCACAAAAATAACATTACAACCAAACTAAACAAAATGTTAAAATAATCTATATAAATGAAACTCTTCGGTTTGTCTGGTTTTCTATTTAACTGGAGGGAATAAGTTTTTTTCAGGTTTCAAAACATTCAAAGTAGAATGGCATCAAGATTGGAAATGTCAGCCTGTCTCCTCTACAATGAGATCAACGAGTAGAAGCAAGTTTAAATAGTATCATTTTAAAATAAAAAGTCTTTTGTAATAAAAACAAATATTATTTATTGGACAGTTTTAAATTATTTACTCCGGCAGTAGACATTTATTTATTATCAAATTGTTTTAATACAAATAACAACTTGTATTAAAACGATTTGATGATAAATAAATATCTACTGCCGACGTAGATCATTTAAAACTGCCCAAAAAATCAACAAAAGAAAGGCTTGAATGAGACTAGAGGAGGTTATGCGAGCACACACTAGCAGTAGTACCCTCATCAGAGGCTTGAATGAGACTAGAGGAGGTTATGCGAGCACACACTAGCGGTAACACCCTCACCAGAGGCTTGAATGAGACTAGAGGAGGTTATGCGAGCACACACTAGCGGTAACACCCTCAGCAGAGGCTTGAATGAGACTAGAGGAGGTTATGCGAGCACACACTAGCGGTAACACCCTCAGCAGAGGCTTGAATGAGACTAGAGGAGGTTATGCGAGCACACACTAGCAGTAACACACCCTCAGCAGAGGCTTGAATGAGACTAACTAGATCAGCAGAGGCTTGAATGAGACTAGAGGAGGTTATGCGAGCACACACTAGCGGTAACACCCTCAGCAGAGGCTTGAATGAGACTAGAGGAGGTTATGCGAGCACACACTAGCGGTAACACCCTCAGCAGAGGCTTGAATGAGACTAGAGGAGGTTATGCGAGCACACACTAGCAGTAACACCCTCAGCAGAGGCTTGAATGAGACTAGAGGAGGTTATGCGAGCACACACTAGCGGTAACACCCTCAGCAGAGGCTTGAATGAGACTAGAGGAGGTTATGCGAGCACACACTAGCAGTAACACCCTCAGCAGAGGCTTGAATGAGACTAGAGGAGGTTATGGGAGCACACACTAGCAGTAACACCCTCAGCAGAGGCTTGAATGAGACTAGAGGAGGTTATGCGAGCACACACTAGCGGCACAACACCCTCAGCAGAGGCTTGAATGAGACTAGAGGAGGTTATGGGAGCACACACTAGCAGTAACACCCTCAGCAGAGGCTTGAATGAGACTAGAGGAGGTTATGCGAGCACACACTAGCAGTATTACCCTCAGCAGAGGTTGAATGAGACTAGAGGAGGTTATGCGAGCACACACTAGCAGTAACACCCTCAGCAGAGGCTTGAATGAGACTAGAGGAGGTTATGCGAGCACACACTAGCAGTAACACCCTCAGCAGAGGCTTGAATGAGACTAGAGGAGGTTATGCGAGCACACACTAGCGGTAACACCCTCAGCAGAGGCTTGAATGAGACTAGAGGAGGTTATGCGAGCACACACTAGCGGTAACACCCTCAGCAGAGGCTTGAATGAGACTAGAGGAGGTTATGCGAGCACACACTAGCAGTAACACCCTCAGCAGAGGCACACCTACTCTAGGGCAACACACATCCCCAATTGCTGTTATAACTTCCTCTAGGGCAACACACATCCCCAATTGCTGTTATAACTTCCTCTAGGGCAACACACGTCCCTAATTGCTGTTATAACTTCCTCTAGGGCAACACACGTCCCCAATTGCTGTTATAACCACACACGTCCCTAATTGCTGTTATAACTTCCTCTAAGGCAACACACATCCCCAATTGCTGTTATAACTTCCTCTAGGGCAACACACATCCCCAATTGCTGTTATAACTTCCTCTAGGGCAACACACATCACCAATTGCTGTTATAACTTCCTCTAAGGCAACACACATCACCAATTGCTGTTATAACTTCCTCTAGGGCAACACACATCCCCAATTGCTGTTATAACTTCCTCTAGGGCAACACACATCCCCAATTGCTGTTATAACTTCCTCTAGGGCAACACACATCCCCAATTGCTGTTATAACTTCCTCTAGGGCAACACACATCCCCAATTGCTGTTATAACTTCCTCTAAGGCAACACACATCCCCAATTGCTGTTATAACTTCCTCTAGGGCAACACTTCCCCAATTGCTGTTATAACTTCCTCCAGGGCAACACACATCACCAATTTGCTTTTATAACTTCCTCTAGGGCAACACACATCCCCAATTGCTGTTATAACTTCCTCTAGGGCAACACACATCACCAATTGCTGTTATAACTTCCTCTAGGGCAACACACATCCCCAATTGCTGTTATAACTTCCTCTACGGCAACACACATCACCAATTGCTGTTATAACTTCCTCTAGGGCAACACACGTCCCTAATTGCTGTTATAACTTCCTCTAGGGCAACACACATCCCCAATTGCTGTTATAACTTCCTCTAGGGCAACACACATCACCAATTGCTGTTATAACTTCCTCTAAGGCAACACACATCCCCAATTGCTGTTATAACTTCCTCTAGGGCAACACACATCCCCAATTGCTGTTATAACTTCCTCTAGGGCAACACACATCACCAATTGCTGTTATAACTTCCTCTAGGGCAACACACAATCCCCACATTGCTGTTATAACTTCCTCTAGGGCACACACACACTAATTGCTGTTATAACTTCCTCTAGGGCAACACACATCCCCAATTGCTGTTATAACTTCCTCTAGGGCAACACACATCCCCAATTGCTGTTATAACTTCCTCTACAACACACATCACCTATTGCTGTTATAACTTCCTCTAGGGCAACACACATACCCAATTGCTGTTATAACTTCCTCTAGGGCAACACACATCCCCAATTGCTGTTATAACTTCCTCTAGGGCAACACACATCCCCAATTGCTGTTATAACTTCCTCTAGGGCAACACACGTCCCTAATTGCTGTTATAACTTCCTCTAAGGCAACACACGTCCCTAATTGCTGTTATAACTTCCTCTAGGGCAACACACATCCCCAATTGCTGTTATAACTTCCTCTAGGGCAACACACGTCCCCAATTGCTGTTATAACTTCCTCTAGGGGCACACACATCCCCAATTGCTGTTATAACTTCCTCTAGGGCAACACACATCCCCAATTGCTGTTATAACTTCCTCTAAGGCAACACACATCCCCAATTGCTGTTATAACTTCCTCTAGGGCACACACATCACCAATTGCTGTTATAACTTCCTCTAGGGCAACACACATCCCCAATTGCTGTTATAACTTCCTCTAGGGCAACACACATCCCCAATTGCTGTTATAACTTCCTCTAGGGCAACACACATCCCCAATTGCTGTTATAACTTCCTCTAAGGCAACACACATCCCCAATTGCTGTTATAACTTCCTCTAGGGGCACACACATCCCCAATTGCTGTTATAACTTCCTCTAGGGAATTGCTGTTATAACTTCCACTAGGGCAACACACATCCCCAATTGCTGTTATAACTTCCTCTAAGGCAACACACATCCCCAATTGCTGTTATAACTTCCTCTAGGGGCACACACATCCCCAATTGCTGTTATAACTTCCTCTAGGGCAACACACATCCCCAATTGCTGTTATAACTTCCTCTAGGGCAACACACATCACCAATTGCTGTTATAACTTCCTCTAGGGCAACACACGTCCCTAATTGCTGTTATAACTTCCTCTAGGGCAACACACGTCCCTAATTGCGTTTATAACTTCCTCTAGGGCTACACGTTAATAGGAGTATAAAACGTGAACGTGCACTGTGTCACATCAATGAGATTTCTCCCAAAAAGATTTTTCAGCTAATACAGACGAAGTTGATTGTAATAAATGTATTCTCTTAAAGAATAAAGTTTCTGAATATGAATCCCAATTAAAGTCTGTGTTAAGGCGAAAGGAAAACACTCTGATATAGACTTTAATTACGAGTAGTTGTAATTATTAACTGAACATTGTAACACGAGGCCGAACTGCACAACATATAGCGACTCACTTCAACATACTGCATCCTGTCGACAAGGAGCTACAACTATTACATAGAGGACAGAAATATAAATGTACAATAAACTTAACAGTCTGAATTTGGAAAACGAGTTACTAGATTGCTATCAGATAATCACCAGCTAAAAATGAATGCAAAAAGAAGAAAAATTGCTGTGAAAGAAGAAATGGAAAGGATTTGGAAAGGAATATTATCCAAAGTTCAAATTGAGTGCTTACTAAACAAAAAGGTAAAAGGCCGTTGGACAAATGAGGATATCGCCAGTGCTCTAACTAAGCTTCTTTTTAGGACAAGAAGGATTTCATGCCAGAGACAGCTTTTAAAAAGATAGCTTTTAAAATCTAAGTAACAGAATTATTTTCTTGAAGTGTTTCCTATAGTGATGTATAGGAGCTTATTACCTATGATCCATCATTAATGATATTGCATGTTTCCTTCACAGTTATTTATTCTATGGGACAGTGCGATTTCAATGGATAGGCTCCAACTTCAGTGCCATTCTCTTCACAAGGATGCAACGGGAACCAAGGATTCCTAGATGCTTCTAAATATAAGCATCTTTTAAATCAAGAAGGACTACATGCCAATGATAGCCTTTAAAAATCTTGTACCTGAATGGACTAGTTGATGTTTAAAATAATTTACTAACTTATATTCTAGTAACTGGTATCTTAGTTTATTGCTTGATTTGTTCAATGTTATTAACTTTAATTTGTTTGCATAATAGTAGTCATTACTGTTTTCATGTTTTGAACAGTTCATGTTATTATAGTAAAGTTGTTCTTTGTATTGTGTTGATTACGTAGACAAATTACGATTTTTAAATGTAAACGAACATATCTCAATTTTAAGGAACTATTATGTATTTATTTTGAATGGAATCTAATTTGTACATGGATTATTTCAATCAAAATATATTCGACTAAAGTAATTTGTATCATTTACAGAGATATACCATTTTAATAATTTTGTATTCATCAAATTAATCATAAAACGGTTTATATTGCTGGTCTTTGAGCTGTCGTGGGCCGAGTGACGTAGGACCTTGCTGATTGGCTATTGCCTACCTTATATTATAGCTACCTTGGTGTTGCTTTGCTCAGTCCAACCTCTTTGGCACACCTAACGCCGAGGTTACTCTAGAAACGTGCTTGCTCTCATCCCCTTCAGCAAATTCCTTTCGTATACATTTAATTCGAATTCTTCGTGGGTAAGTGATTAGTAATTATAAAACAATTTAAGCTAGTGTTTAAATGAAGTGTTTGTTAGCATGACAGTTATTTTTTTGTTGTAATATATTGAGTGTAGTGAGCTGCTAAGCAGAAAGCTAGCATAGGCTGAATGGAATTAGAGACTGAAACAAGAGAGAAAATGTATTATTAGGAAGGAAGAAGAGGTGTATGTAGGCCCATCGGCCTACATTCAACCTATATCCCATATCTCTTTGTTGATTTTGAACATGCCCTCCCTTTTTCATATTTAATATGTCCTCGCCTATTTAAATTAACAACATATCAACCATAACATCATTCGATTTATGTGTGCATTATTTTTATTTTATACCGACTAGCGACAATAGTCGCCTATCTTTTATCTTATATATTATTATATGAGTATATTATTCTATTTGAACAAGATTATTTAAATTTAATAACTTATCTTTCCAAACTCAATATATTTTGATTGATTGATTTGACGCTGTCATGAATTTATTATGTTACATATAGGATGGTTTTGATAGGTTCACTGGAATACCATTTTCGAATGAAACAAACAATATTGTATGGAAACATCAGGGTGGTGGGAAAATAATATAAATGAAAATATAAGATCTACTGGGGGGGGGGGGAGAAATAACTAAAAATAATAATAATAAAATAAGGAAAAGAGAAAAAGAAAGAAATGAATACATACAAAAAAAAAATAGGAAAAAGAGAAAACAAAAAAAAAATGAATAAATAAAAAAAAAGGGAATGGAGAGGGAAACCAAAAAATACAAATAAAATAATATATTAAAATAATAATAAATAAAATTAATGTTTATACAGCCTGCTAATGTAAGAAAGAAGTGAGGAGTAGTGTGTGTGTGTGTGTGTAAATTGTAGATTATAGTGTGTTGTATATATTAATGTCTTTTAGGTGTTTAATGATTGAGTCTAGGTAATTACTGTTATCGGTCAAAAGTTCCTGTAAGTCATGTCGAATATCTAAATTGTCTCTTCGTCGACAGTCAGTCAATATGTGATGTACAGTTAATGTTTCGTTACAATGTCTACAAGTCGGTGTGTCCTTGTTTGTCATTAAGTGTCCGTGGGTCAGCACAACTTCCTCTCTTCGTCTGCTCCTGTCACTTGATGGCCATTCCTTAACTGTTTGTTTTATTTGTCTTAGTTTATTGTCGTTTGTGTTATCCCAAGATTGCTGCCACTGCTGTTGTAGTGCCTTAATGCATTCGGCTAGTACGTCTTGGTGGTCTGCACAGTTTATGTCTACATCCCGTTTGTCTACAGTACACTTGGCTAATCTGTCGATGTCTGTACTTTCATTAATGTCAGCACAGTACTATTTCATTTTGGCAGCTATGAACTCTTGACAAGGCTAATAGGATGGCCTGCAGCTCAGCTGTATAAGAGCTAGATACATATAGGAGCGGGCCTAAATAGATCTTCCAATCTACAATTCTAAATGAACTGTTTGATGAGGCTACAACGTTCTTCAATGGTTTAGGCAATGGTAGGGATATATGTCTGCTCTTAGGATTTGTGCGGAACTGAGTAGTATGTACATTTTCTCAGCTAGAGCAGGCTCTCCATAAACTTCTGCTAGAATAAATGTCGAATAATTTTTAATCGACCCCACTTCTCTTCTCAGAACATCATGTACCATATAAATCGTAATGAGGGAGAGTTTTATACTTATTTGTTTCTGGCCTTCCTTACGATGCCCATTCCGGCTGATATCGAAGAATCTTGCTATATCGTGTAATTTAGATGTGGTTGCTGCTACGTCAGATATTTTGCTTCTTCCAGGCATTTCTGCCCTATGAATTGTCGACTCTTTCTAATCGATATATTATTTATACTATGTTTTATAACATATAATTGCATATAACATAAGTTACTCTAAATATCAGAATAAACGACTTTTGTTATGCACACATTTGCTTGAAAATCGATAGGAAACAAAGTATGATGATTTTTCATTTCGATGTGCCTTACAACCTCCACTCCTGTTCATTTTTAACGATATTACTATAAAAGTCCTAAGCCTAAACCCTAAGTTGGCCTATTACCAAGTTTTATTAAATTCCCTTCAGTCGTTGAGCCACGAAAAGTGGATAAACAATCGAACTACCAAAGACAAAAATTGTTGAAATGGTTTGATTTACATGTGAAATGAAAAAGTAATGAGGAATATAATAGATGAAATTTTTACACACACACACGCATTTAAACATCTCTAAATGATTGGCTCTTGCAGTTATCGATCCATTTCTGTTTCAGGTCAAAATGGCAAAGACACACTCTCAAACTAAAGCTCCTCGGAAACAAGGTATAAATCGCTCCAACCACAGCATGAACCCTGAAAGGGCCAAGGAAAACGTGAAAGGGGTATCTAAGCTGAGGACGAAAGGGACAATCAAACGGCTGCAGATGTACAGGAACTTCAAGGCTAAGCGGAACAAGGCTGGCAAAATAGTGACTCCTGCTCCATTCCAAGGCTGGCTCGCTTCAGGCACTGTCGCTCGGGTAGAACCTAACAGGAAGTGGTTCGACAATACTCGAGTCATTGGCCAATCTGCTCTACAGACATTCCAAGACGAAATGGGCAAGGCTGTCAGGAACCCTTACGATATCATCATGAAACCTTCTACGTTACCCATCACTCTCCTTAACGAAAAATCTAAATTCAGCAGAGTCCATTTGGTCGATACAGAACCGTTCGAGTCTACATTCGGACCTAAGAAGACGAGGAAAAAACCCAACTTGAAAATGAGAGACGAGGCTTCCTTTTCCGAGCTCGCTAATAAACTGAGCGAATCTTACACAGACGAAAAAGATTTCGATTTAGTGAAAGAGGAGAGTGGAGAAAAGGCTGTGCAAAGAGATTGGATTATGTCTGCCGGGCAGAGTAAGCGCATATGGAACGAACTCTACAAAGTGATAGATTCGTCAGATGTTCTCCTCATGGTCTTGGATGCTCGAGATCCGATGGGAACGAGATCTCGCAAAGTGGAAGAGTTTCTACGCAAAGAGAAGCCTCATAAACATATTATATTTGTGATGAATAAGGTAGATCTAGTTCCGATCTGGGTGACTCACAGGTGGATCACGATATTGAGCAAAGAATATCCTACCATCGCCTTCCATTCG
The DNA here is from genome assembly GCA_019009955.1 of Riptortus pedestris. Lineage (NCBI taxonomy): Eukaryota > Metazoa > Arthropoda > Insecta > Hemiptera > Alydidae > Riptortus > Riptortus pedestris. Next base: position 195,633,267 of record CM032229.1, on the reverse strand, counting down.
TCGCTCACCCATCCTTTCGGCAAAGGAACATTGATCGACTTGTTGAGACAGTTCGCTAAATTGCATTCGGATCGGAAACAGATCAGTGTCGGGCTGGTCGGCTACCCGAATGTAGGCAAGAGTTCCATCATTAACGCAGTCCGTTCGAAGAAGGTCTGTAATGTAGCTCCGATAGCTGGCGAGACAAAGGTATGGCAATACGTGACCCTCATGAGGCGTATATACCTCATCGACTGCCCTGGGGTCATCCATAGTTCTGGAGATACAGACAGCGATACTGACAAGGTCCTCAAGGGAATAGTCAGGGTCGAACTAGTTCCCGACCCAGACCAGTACATACCTGCTGTTCTTGCCAAGGTCAAGAAGGAATACCTTCAGAGGACCTATAACATTCGAGATTGGGAAGACTGCGAAGATTTCTTGCAAAAAATCGCTGACAAAACTGGTAAACTGTTGAAAGGGGGAGAGCCTGATGTGATAACCATTTCGAAAATGATTCTGAACGATTGGCAGAGAGGGAAAATACCCTATTTCACTCCTCCCCCGGGATTCGAAGTTCCGTTTACTGCCGAAGAAAATGCTGAGAAACGAGCGAATGCTGATAAGCCACAAACTGTTACAGAAGAAAAATCCAAGAACGAGCCTTTTAAAATTGTTCAAGACTTTACAAAGATAAGAGTCGCTGTAGAGTTCCCGAAAGAAGATGCGAATGCAGAGAAGGTAGTCGCTCCGGAAACGAAACCGAGGGAAAAGAGAAGGAAAGTAGTAGAGGATAGCTCGAGCAGTGACGAGTTGAGCTGTGATGAGGACGATGGCGAAAAGGAAGCTGAAGCTGAAAAGGCACGGCTGATGGCTAAGCTGACCAGCAAAGACAGGAGGAGAATCATGCGGCAGATGAGGAACAAAAAGGTCGGAAGTAATTTCTATCAACTTTCCAATGTTAAAAACAGGAATCGTGACAGGAAGGCACCCAAAATAAAGAAAAAATAAACATTATTTCTTTCGACAATCTACCTTTGGACATTACAAATAAGGTCGAATGATCTCGATACTAAAATTCGGTGTTAAATGGTAGATGGCCTATGCAGATGGTGGCAAATGGCCTATGCAGATGGTGCTACATGGTTATTCCAGTCTTGTTCATGGCTGACAATTGGAAACGAAACGAAATAATTGATAACATAACGATATTTTGTAAGAAAATTTGGAAAATAAGAATAGTGTTTAGGTATAGATGTATACCATTTTAAACATTTGTGCCAATCAGCGGCTTTTGCAGGAGAATAAATAAAAAAATTAAATATACACGAACTCTTTAATTCATCTATATTTAAATTTTTCTTAAAACATAGTTCAGTTAAAAATAAAATATTTTTCTTTGCTCGATATAATTTTCAAATTCTGGGTATTAATTTTCTCGAGTTAAAACTATGATTTTTTAATTTTTATTAATCGAATAAAAACTTTAAATTGTTATTCTCAAATTTATTTGTAACTAGCCATCGTTGAGGGGCTGAAAAAGAAATGGCTTCCATTGCAAATACAAAGATTGGGTGCAGAAAATCATCAGTCATATAGACCAATAACACAAATGACGTCTAACATCCAAAGTACAACTGCTGCCATTCATTTGTTTTACCCGACATATAAGCAGTTAGACAAATTTACAATTAGAATTGCCATTATCCCGAAACTGATTGATGTAATAATGCTATGCCATCAAAATATAAATATCGGATAATGAGGAGCACTAAATAATCCATTTCAAAATCGGTTGTATTTATAGTATTGATCATAAAGCGTCGAATGCCGATTCGATCAATATTGACAAATTTATTATTGTTCTTTGATCAAATAAATCTAGTTTCCCATCAACATAAAACAATTGCATTATGTTAGCGTCGAGAGAAAGCATAACTAGACTTTGATCATGCATAGTCATGAAACACGATAGAGCAATGTATCAATTGCTAATTCAGAAAGACCATTTCACCTGAGTGCACTTCTCCAATTTTTTATTGTATAAATGAATATAATATTGTACAGAACTATTTATACAAATATGTATATATTCCTTAAATAAATCATTTTATTTTGATCTATAAATTTTGGTTTTTTTAATTATCTTTTTATGAGTGACTCACATTTAGGTAGTACAGTAGTTGTTCTGCTCTCTCTCCCCCCCCTCCCCCCCTTTTTTTCTCTCTCTCTCTCTCTCTCTCTCTCTCTCTCTCTCTCTCTCTCTCTCTCTCTCTCCCTCTCTCTCTCTCCTCTCTCTCTCCTCCCTCTCTCTCTCTCTCTCTCTCTCTCTCTCTCTCTCTCTCTCTCTCTCTCCCACTCTCTCTCTCTCTCCCCCACTCTCTCTCTCTCTCTCTCTCTCTCTCTCCCCCCTCCCTCCTCTCTCTATTTAACCTCCATTGGATTCGCTCACTCCTCAGCTCCTATTAGTCAGTCTTAATAAGGTTTCCTTCAGTAGTATAATTTTACTAGAAATACATAATTTTTGATGGGTTTTTCCTCGAAACTGATCACTGTTCTGAGGTTCCTCACACATGAAAGCATTATTCAAAAATTCCTTAGCATCTTTGTCAGTCACGGTAAATGAGTGCCAAAAACAACATCAGATTGAATTATATATATATATATATATATATATATATATATATATATATATATATATATAAAATTGTAACCTCTGTCTGTACATTGATTTTTTTTCGCGAAATTTCACGATAACTTTTCGTTTCACATGTCATAGACACCATAACTGCATTTTGTTTCTTTGGTGTCTGTTTGTTTGTTTGTTTGTTTATTTGTTTGTTTGTTTGTTTGTTACCTTTTCACGCATAAACGGCTGAACCGAATTTTATGAAACTTGGTATGTATATTACTACTAACCCAACTTAGACTTTAGGCTATATTAATATCCTCTGAGACGAACAGGAGTGGGGGTTATAAGGGAAGCCAGAAATTAAAATTAGCGATATTTCGATTCCTATTGGTTTTTCGGCAAATATAAACATAACAAAAGTTGTTTATTTTGTTATTTAGAGTAACTTTTGTAATATACACTTTTTTCGTATACTGAATTATAAACGAGATATACGCAAAAACCTATAACGAATGTGAACAATTTTATTTGAGACGAAAGACCCAACCGAAATGAATAAAACCCGGTATGTGTATTAGCACTAACGCTTTCATTATAATAAGTCATACTAACATTTCTAGGGACGGGCAGGAGTGGGGGTTGTAAGGGAGGCCTGAATTTAAAATAGCGGTATTTCGTTTTCTATTCGTTTTTCGGCAAATATGAACCTAACAAAAGGTTTTTATTTTGTTATTTAGAGTAACTTTTGTAATATCCATTTTTGACTATTAACGAAGTATAAACGAGATATATACTATAAACTAAAGCGGGAGTCAACTATTTTATTGGGCGCTAACGATTGTACCGAACTTAACAAAACTCGGTATGTCAATTAGCATTAATTCTCCCATGATTATAAGCTATATTAAAATTTTTAGGTTCGAACGGGAGTGGGAGTTATAAGGGAGGCCTGAAGTAAAAATTCACGATATTTCATTTTCTATTTGTTTTTCGGCAAAGGTGCACATAACAAAAGTTGTTTACTTTGTTATTTAGAGCAACTTTTGTTTCATTCACTTTTGTCGTAAAATGAAGTAAATTCGGGATATAAGCTAAATCTATAGCGGGAGTCGACGATTTTAAAAGTACTTATTTAAGTGTTTTTAATATAGGCATATTATGACAAATGATGTCATGTTTTAGCCTTATCTATTTCGATTATTTAGTACAGGGGTCTCCAAACTTTCCAGCCTTAGGGCCATACTGATTACTCCAGTAAGTTCCGAGGGCCAAAACCATATTATCATTGTTGCAGGTGGTAAAAAGTGAAATAGTCCTGAAATAAAAATTCACCATATTTACATGTATGAGACGGGAAATATAAAAATATCGAAGACTGTGAAGAATTATCGAACAAATAATTCTATTATTAGCAAATCACCGGCAACGACGGGTATCAATCCTAAACACTGGGACGGGTAAATGTCAAAATATTGTGCAATGTAAAGCCTGCTAAAAAGACCATGGCCATTCAGCCTCAAATGAATTCCCGGGCGAAGCCGGGTATCTGAGCTAGTATATATATAAAATTGAAGGTGGACTGTAACTAATAAAGGTCATATTTCAACAGGAAATACATACAGACAGACTTCTACATGGCATAATTAGTAAGAGGACATGTTTCATATATTTGATTCAACATAAAGGACAACACTTGCCCTAGTGATTACACAACTCCCCAAACACTTAATATACGACTGCAGACTATTGACTAACCAACGACAAAAACTAAAACAGGAGATTGAACAAAAAAGGCAATTGAAGAAGATAAGCTATTTTTATAATATAATAATGCACTTGAAATATTACTAGAACATGCTTTTGATACAATTAATAGATTGAATAGTTATTACATCTGATAAAACAACTATACTTAAAGTATTTAGCAATAAACAATAATTCTAGTTTTAAGGCTCATCATTTTCTCAATATATGTTTTTTTTTTTTTTTATTTAACATTATTATTGTTAATTGTTTATATATTTATATGTAACTAGCTGTACCCTGCTCGCTTTGCTACACCCCAACTAAAACAGAATTTGAAGGAAAGACATTATACAAATATTCACTCATTTTATTGATTTAAAAAAATTGTTACATTGCAGTATTTCATTCAATTCTATATTTATTGAAGTGCTGTGGGATACACAATATTTCTTGTTTTTCCATCTGGTGCGTATATGAATAAATGAGAAGATTTTCCGGCAGCACATACAGGTGAGCAGGCACATACAGCTGCAAATGTCAGATGCAACCATTCTCCAAATTTAATCACGTACTTGCAACGATTATCCTTGTGCTTTCTTGATTAAGTATTAAATTATGTTAATAATCTATATATATATATATATATATATATATATATATATATATATATATATATATATATACTAGCTCAGATACCCGGCTTCGCTCGGGAATTCATTTGAGGCTGAATGGTGATGGCATATTTTTGGCAAGGCTTTACTTTGCACAATATTTTGACATTTACCCGTTCCAGTGTTTAGGGTTAATACCCGTTGTTGGCATTTGTTAATAATAAAATTATTTTTTTATGTAAAACTTCACTGTCCTGCATATTGTCATATTTCCCTTCTCCTGTGCATTATGCATAGATTTGAATTATTAAGGAGAAAATATTGATATACATTTGAATTATTTTTTTCAGGTGAGGTACCTGGTAGTTCCTATTGAAAAGAAGTGTTGAGCAAATTTCTCTAAATAACAAAATAAACAACTTTTGTTATGTGCATATTTGCCGAAACCCCAATAGGAAATCATTATTATTAATTTCAGGCCTCCCTTATAACCACCACTCCTGCTTGTCCCTAGAAATGTTAGAATGGCTTATTATAAGGAAGGCGTTAGTGCTAATACACATACTGAGTGTTTTATTTAGTTCGGTTGAGTCTTTTGTGCCAAATAAAATTGTTGTCTCCCGCTATAATTTTTAGCGTATAACGTCTTAATATTTCGGTATACGATGATAGTGCATATAAAAAAAAAAGTTTCTCTAAATAACAAAATAAACAACTTTTGTTATGTGCATATTTGCCGAAAATGCAATAGGAAACGAAATATCACTATTATAAATTTCAGGCCTTCCTTATAACCCCCACTCCTGCTCGTCCCTAGAAATGTTAGTATGGCTTATTATAAGTAAATCGTTAGTATTAATTCACATAGCGAGTTTGTTTTAGTTCGGTTGAGTCTTTTATGCCAAATAAAATTGTGGACTCCCGCTATAGTGTTTAGCGTATAACTCATTTATACTTCCGTATACGGCAAAAGTGCATATAACAAAAGTTACTCTAAATTACAAAATAAACAACTTTTGTTATGGGCACATTTGCTGAAAAAGCAATAGAAAACGAAATATCGCTATTTTTAATTTCAGGCCTCCCTTATAACCCCCACTCCTGTTCGTCTTAGAGAACATTAATATAGCCTAAAGTCTAAGTTGGGCTAGTAGTAATATACATACCAAGTTTCATAAAATTCGGTTCAGCCGTTTATGCATGAAAAGGTAACAAATAAACAAACAGACACCAAAGAAACAAAATGCAGTTATGGTGTCTATGACATGTGAAACGAAAAGTTATCGTGAAATTTCGCGAAAAAAATCAATGTACAGAGGTTACAATTTTATATATATATATATATATATATATATATATATATATATATATATATATATATATATATTAGCTCAGATACCCGGCTTCGCCCGGGAATTGATTTGAGGCTGAATGGTGGTGGTATTTTTTTAGCAAGGCTTTACTTTGCACAATATTTTGACATTTACCCGTCCCAGTGTTTAGGGTTAATACCCTTTGTTGGCATTTTACAATGAAATATCGCGAATTTTTGTTTCAGGTCCCCCTTATAACCCCCAATCCCGTTCTAACCTAAAAATTTTAATATAGCTTATAATCATGGAAGAATTAATGCTAATTGACATACCTAGTTTTTTAAGCTCGGTTTAATCGTTAGCGCCCAATGAAATAGTTGACTCAGGCCTCCCTTATAACCCCCACTCCTGCCCGTCCCTAGAAATGTTAGTATAGCTTATTATAATGAAGGCGTTAGTGCTAATTCACATACCGAGTTTTATTTATTTCGGTTGGGTCTTTTGTCCCAATTAAAATTGTTCACTTCTGCTATAGGTTTTAGCGTATATCTCGTTTATAATTCGTTATAAGAAAAAAGTATATATAACAAACGTTACTCCAAATAACAAAATAAACAACTTTAGTTATGTGCATAATTACCGAAAATGCAATAGGAAACGAAATATCACTATTTTTAATTTCAGGCTTCCCTTATAACCCCCACTCCTGTCCGTCCCTAGAAATGTTTGTATGGCTAATTATAAGGAAGGCGTTAGTGCTAATTCACATACCGAGTTTGGTTTAGTTCGGTTGAGTTTTTTGTGCCAAATAAAATTGTTGACTTCCGTATATCTCGTTTATTTTTTGGTATACGAAAAAAGTGTATATAACAAAAGTTACTCTAAACAACAAAATAAACAATTTTTGTTATGTTCATATTTTCCGAAAAACCAATAGGAAACGAAATATCGCTATTTTTAATTTCTGGGTTCCCTTATAACCTCCACTCCTGCCCGTCCATAGAAATGTTGGTATGGCTTGTTATAATGAAAGCGTTAGTGCTAATAGATATACCGAGTTTTACTTAGTTCGGTTGAGTGTTTTGTGCCAAATAAAATTGTTGACTCCCACTATAATTTTTAGCGTATAACTCATTTATACTTATAAGGAAGGCGTTAGTGCTAATTCACATACCGAGTTTGGTTTAGTTCGGTTGAGTTTTTTGTGCCAAATAAAATTGTTGACTTCCGTATATCTCGTTTATTTTTTGGTATACGACGAAAGTGTATATAACAAAAGTTACTCTAAATAACGATATAAATAACTTTTGTTATGTGCACATTTGCCGAAAAACCAATAGGAAACGAAATATCGCTATTTTTAATTTCAGGCCTCCCTTATAACCCCCACTCCTGTTTGTCTTAGAGAATAATAATATAGCCTAAAGTCTAAGTTGGGCTAGTAGTAATATACATACCAAGTTTCATAAAATTCGGTTCAGCCGTTTATGCGTGAAAAGGTAACAAACAAACAAACAAACAAACATACACGAAAGAAACAAAATGCAGTTTTGGTGTCTATGACATGTGAAACGAAAAGTTATCGTGAAATTTCGCGAAAAAAATCAATGTACAGACAGAGGTTACAATTTTATATATCTATATATATATAAAATTGTAACCTCTGTCTGTACATTGATTTTTTTCGCGAAATTTCACGATAACTTTTCGTTTCACATGTCATAGACACCAAAACTGCATTTTGTTTCTTTCGTGTATGTTTGTTTGTTTGTTTGTTACCTTTTCACGCATAAACGGCTGAACCGAATTTTATGAAACTTAGTATGTATATTACTACTATCCCAACTTAGACTTTAGGCTATATTAATATTTTCTAAGACGAACAGGAGTGGGGGTTATAAGGGAGGCCAGAAATTAAAAATAGCGATATTTCGTTTTCTATTGGTTTTTCGGCAAATATGCACATAACAAAAGTTGTTTATTTTGTTATTTAGAGTAACTTTTGTTTTATACACTTTTGTCGTATACCGAAGTTTAAATGCGTTATACGCTAAAAATTATAGCGGGAGTCAACAATATTATTTGCCAAAAAAGACTCAACCGAACTAAATAAAACTCGGTATGTGTATTAGCAGTGAGGCCTTCATTATAATAAGCCATACCAACATTTCTATGGACGGGCAGGAGTGGGGGTTATAAGGGAAGCCTGAAATTAAAAATAGCGATATTTCGTTTCCTATTGGTTTTTCCCCAAATATAAACATAACAAAAGTTGTTTATTTTGTTATTTGGAGTAACTTTTGTTTATAAACTTTTGTCGTATACCTAAGTATAAATGAGTTATACGTTAAAACTTTAGCGGGCAATAACGGCTGAACGGAACTTAACAAAACTCTGTATATCAATTAGCATTAATTCTTCCATGATTATAAGTTATATTAAAATTTTTAGGTTTGAACGGGAGGGGGGTTAAAAGGGAGGCCTGAAATAAAAATTCACCATATTTACATGAATAAGAGACGGAAAATATAAAAATATCAAAGACTGTGAAGCCTTATCGAACAAATAATTTTATTATTAGCAAATCCACAGCAACGACGGGTATTAACCCTAATCACTGGGACGGGTAAATGTCAAAATATTGTGCAATGTAAAGCCTGCTAAAAAATACCATCACCATTCAGCCTCAAATGAATTCCCGGGCGAAGCCGGGTATCTGAGCTAGTATATATATATATATATATATATATATATATATATATATATATATATATATATATATATATATATATATAGATGTATATATATAATTGTAACCTCTGTCTGTACATTGATTTTTTTCGTGAAATTTCACGATAACTTTTCGTTTCACATGTTATAGGCACCATAACTGCATTTTGTTTCTTTGGTGTCTGTTTGTTTATTTGTTTGTTTGTTACCTTTTCACGCATAAACGGCTGAACCGAATTTTATGAAACTTGGTATGTATATTACTACTAACCCAACTTAAACTTTAGGCTATATTAATATCCTCTGAGACGAACAGGAGTGGGGGTTATAAGGGAAGCCTGAAATTAAAAATAGAGATATTTCGTTTCCTATTGGTTTTTCGGCAAATATGAACATAACAAAAGTTGTTTATTTTGTTATTTAGAGTAACTTTTGTTATATACACTTTTTTCGTATACTGAATTATAAACGAGATATACACTAAAACCTATAGCGGAAGTGAAAAATTTTATTTGGGACAAAAGACCCAACCGAAATAAATAAAACTCGGTATGTGTATTAGCACTAACGTTTTCATTATACAATAACAAGCCGTACCAACATTTCTAGGAATGGGCAGGAGTAGGGGTTGTAAGGAAGGCCTGAAATTAAAAATAGCAATATTTCATTTCCTATTGGTTTTTCAGAAAATATGAACATAACAAACGTTTACTTTGTTATTTAGATTAACTTTTGTTTTATACATTTCTCCAGGAGCAATGTTTGGAGCAAGTAATTTGCGTAGAAATATTGATATGCTCACAATTCATTCCAATTTGAACTTAGGTACTTCACCTGGAAAAATTAATTCAAATCTACGTTAATATTTTGTCCTTAATAGCTGAAATCTATGCATAATGCACAGGAGACGGGAAATATGACAATTTGAAGGACAGTGAAGACTTACATAAAAAATTAATTTTATTATTAATAAATGCCAACAACGGGTATTAACCCTAAACACTGGGACGGGTAAATGTCAAAATATTGTGCAAAGTAAAGTCTTGCCAAAAAAACACCATCACCATTCAGCCTCAAATCAATTCCCGGGCGAAGCCGGGTATTTGAGCTAGTTTTTATTACATTTCCTGCACAATTCAAAAGTTTGATGAATTAATTTTACTATTTTAATTAAATAAAGTATTAAATACATTTAAGGAGAAACTGACATTTCTGATTAATTAATGTTTGGGAAAGAGGGAGGGGGGGGGGTGACATTATACTGTGGTCTTCATTCAACCTGTTAATAATGGCTGTTTATTGAAAGTGTATTAATTCATCGGCGTACTAAGTAGAATAAATTCATATATAGATACGCATTCATGACTATACCATATTAAACATCTATGCAAATTACTTGCTTTATAATTTACAATAAAGACGGTTCAATCGTTAGTGCCAAATTAAATTGTTTTCTCCTGCTTTAGTTTTTCGTGTATACCTCATTTATACTTTGCTATACAGCAAAAGCGCATATAACAAAAGTTACTTTAAATGACAAAACAAACAACTTTTGTTATGTGCATGTTTGCCTAAAAATGAATTGAATACGACTATCACGATTTTATTTTTCAGACCTCCCTTATAACCCCCACTCCTGTTCGTACCTCGAAATTTTAATATAGCTTATAATCAGTGAGGTGTTAATACCAAATCATCTATGGAATTTCGTTTATCTCGGTTGAGTCTATTGTTTTTAGCCCCCACTCCTGTTTCGATGTAAAAAAAAAATGTGATATAGCTAATCATGGAAGAATTAATGCTAATGCACATACCGAGTTTTGTTAAGTTTGGTTCAGTCGTCAGTGCCCCGTAAAATAGTTGGCTTCCGCTTTAGTATCTCGTTCGTATCAGAATACGACAAAAGACTATATTACAAAAGTTACTCTAAATAACAAATAAACAACTTTTGTTATGTGCATATTTGCCAAAAAAACCATTAGGAGATGAAATATCACTATTTTTAATTTCAGGCTTCCCTTATAACCCCCACTCTTGTTCATCTCAGAGAATATTAATATAGCCAGAAATCTAACCTGTTTTAGTAGCAATATACACACCAAGTTTCATAAAAGTCGGTTCAGCCATTTACAATTCTATAGAAGACATACAAACAAATATTTATTTATACATATATATATATATATATATATATATATATATGATAGATATTGACTCTAGATGATAGATATTGACTCTAGAGGCTAATAACTAATGATGGTTAATCAATTATAGAATTGTAGACCACTCTCATGTTGTGAGAAATTAGACATGGGCGATATATATATATATATATATATATATATATATATATATATATATATATATATATATATTTATATATATATATATATATATATATATATATATATATATATATATATATATTTGAATGGACATCATTTTGTATGTATCTCGTAGATATGATCGATAGAAATACGAAGAAATAGTTTGAAAATCACATCACGAGAACAAGCTAAAACGCTGTTTGGCTCGAGGTCAATGTGCCAATATATGCTGAGAAGAGATCAATAATGTGAAATATGATAAGATGGGACATTTGCTTAGTTTGCACCGTTGTTGCATGATGATGACCTCACTGATCCCCTCAGCATCAGCCTTCACAGCAGAGCCGAGACACCCTGGAGGAGAGGTGACACCTCACTGATCCCCTCAGCATCAGCCTTCACAGCAGAGCCGAGGCACCCTGGAGGAGAGGTGACACCTCACTGATCCCCTCAGCATCAGCCTTCACAGCAGAGCCGAGGCACCCTGGAGGAGAGGTGACACCTCACTGATCCCCACAGCATCAGCCTTCACAGCAGAACCGAGGCAGCCTGGAGGAGAGGTGACACCTCACTGATCCCCTCAGCATCAGCCTACACAGCAGAGCCGAGGCACCCTGTAGGAGAGGTGACACCTCACTGATCCCCTCAGCATCAGCCTTCACAGCAGAGCCGAGGCACCCTGGAGGAGAGGTGACACCTCACTGATCCCCTCAGCATCAGCCTTCACAGCAGAGCCGAGGCACCCTGGAGGAGAGGTGACACCTCACTGATCCCCTCAGCATCAGCCTTCACAGCAGAGCCGAGGCACCCTGGAGGAGAGGTGACACCTCACTGATCCCCTCAGCATCAGCCTACACAGCAGAGCCGAGGCACCCTGTAGGAGAGGTGACACCTCACTGATCCCCTCAGCATCAGCCTACACAGCAGAGCCGAGGCAGCCTGTAGGAGAGGTGACACCTCACTGATCCCCTCAGCATCAGCCTACACAGCAGAGCCGAGGCACCCTGTAGGAGAGGTGACACCTCACTGATCCCCTCAGCATCAGCCTACACAGCAGAGCCGAGGCACCCTGGAGGAGAGGTGACACCTCACTGATCCCCTCAGCATCAGCCTACACAGCAGAGCCGAGGCACCCTGGAGGAGAGGTGACACCTCACTGATCCCCTCAGCATCAGCCTTCACAGCAGAGCCGAGGCACCCTGGAGGAGAGGTGACACCTCACTGATCCCCTCAGCATCAGCCTACACAGCAGAGCCGAGGCAGCCTGGAGGAGAGGTGACACCTCACTGATCCCCTCAGCATCAGCCTTCACAGCAGAGCCGAGGCACCCTGGAGGAGAGGTGACACCTCACTGATCCCCTCAGCATCAGCCTTCACAGCAGAGCCGAGGCACCCTGGAGGAGAGGTGACACCTCACTGATCCCCTCAGCATCAGCCTTCACAGCAGAGCCGAGGCACCCTGGAGGAGAGGTGACACCTCACTGATCCCCTCAGCATCAGCCTTCACAGCAGAGCCGAGGCACCCTGGAGGAGAGGTGACACCTCACTGATCCCCTCAGCATCAGCCTTCACAGCAGAGCCGAGGCACCCTGGAGGAGAGGTGACACCTCACTGATCCCCTCAGCATCAGCCTTCACAGCAGAGCCGAGGCACCCTGGAGGAGAGGTGACACCTCACTGATCCCCACAGCATCAGCCTTCACAGCAGAGCCTGTTCTTAGAGGGACTTAAAAATCATCTTAATTCTTTCTTTGGTATTTAGTTTAATTAGGCATAAGTGTCGTCATTATATCCTTAAAATTTATGAATAAATTCATATTTATTTAAATTTGCCCAAAAGTCGATTGTTGGTGAAGCCTTTCCTAAATTCTATGCAAGTGATTTGGTTTTAGGAAGTTTTATTTTTACAGTTTCCATTTCCTAATTTCATTTTTTTTTTGTGGGAATCATATGTTGCAAATGATAGTGAATACAACTAAAAATTTCTGCTCACAAAAAATTGAAGAAATCAGTGGAAAAACTGTGTTTTTCAAAGCGGAGAACGATAAAATAAGGTACCTACACAAGTTTAATATGATACCTTGGCATTTATCAGAAGCAAAAGAAGCAATCCATGTATCACCGAGGTTCCTCGTAAAGTAAGTCCCTTTACTATAGCGAAATCTATTAGACAATTTTCTGAAGACATTACTGTATTCAAACAACGGCGAAGTGGAACACTTTTACTCAAATGTCCCACAGCACATTTGACTGAAAAAGTAATCCAAAGTAATATGTTCTATGATGTGCCAATATATGTCAGCCCTCACAAAACCAAAAATTCCTCAAGAGGCGTGTTTTATTGTCGTGAAATTCAGGAATTAAACGACGAAGAAATCTTTAATGAATTAAAGGAACAAGGAATAATCGTTTTTCGGAGAATTAACTCAAGACGAAACCCACAGTCTCCTCTTTTTGACTGTACGTTTAACAGAGCTGAATTGCCTGAATATGTGAAAATTGGTTATCTATTGGTGAAAGTCAGGCCGTACATCCCAAAGCCAATGATCTGTCATAGTTTCGAGACCCGTGGGCATGTTGCTGCCCGATGTGAAAATGAACCAGTTTGCGCTTTCTGTGCAAACCCTAGACACGAAAACGAATGTTCTTCTCTGAAATGTTCTATGTACTATGGAGCATAAGACGCGATAATAATTGCCCTATCGTCTTTAGAGAACAGAACATTTTGAAAACTATGGTCCATGAAAACCTGTCATACAGAGATGCAAGATCCAAAGTCTGTAAAAAGACATATGCTGAAGCTGTAGCTCCCAAGAATATCAGCATACATTTGGAAAAATCGTCCGTTTTAACCAGAGACTTGCTACTAATGGGAACTGAAAAAGGCAATGCGCCCCAGTCTTTGGCACAAGAACCACATGCCACTGTACAGAACCTTTTAAATATACTATTGCGCCTCGAAAAGAAAATTACAGCGTTGGAAACAAGACTTTTCCCAGAAACGAAAGAGTACAATGAAAGTATCAAATTATCTAGCCTGGAATCTACAAGCAATGCACAAGGAACATCAATGGCAGCAGTAAGCCCTACACTCAGCCAAGCGACTACTCGAACCTCAATGCTGCACAAGACTGTGCCTCAAGAAATGAAGGAACCTTTAGCCAATGAGAATACAGCTCCTAAGAAACGCCTACAGGATGCCATCACATCTGCTGATGTTATTCAAATGGTAAAGCCACCTATCAATTCTTCTAAAAAATACAATTTAACGCTAGCTAATGAAACAAACGCTTTTTCAAAGGGGAAAAAACCTAAAAGCGTTAAAAAAAAGTAATGGGTATTTCAAGTACTATTATTTATTTCGTGAGAACTCTACTTATTAGTAATATTATTGTTTTTACATTCTACAGTCGTATGCACTTATAAATCTGAAGCCTATACTTTTACTCTATGACTATTCTCCAGTGGAATATTAATGGTTTAGGCAGACATTCGGGAGAACTGAAAAAACTGATTAAAGAAATGTCCCCAAATATTTTAGCAATACAGAAAACTCATGGTGTCTCTACTGTACGAATTCCTGTTCATGGTTTTACTGAGTTTAAAAAAGATTGCACGACAGGCGGTAAAGCATCTGGTGGTGTATCAATATTCATAAAGGACCACATTTACAGTGAATATGTACCAATCCGCACTGCTTTACAGGCAGTAGCGGTTACAGTATACATTCCGTATAAAGTGACTCTATGCTCCATTTACATCCCTCCAAAAGATAAATTTGATAGTTAACAACTTTGAAGACCTCATATCTCAACTACCCCAACCCATGATATTGCTCGGTGATTTTAATTGCCGAAATCGTGCTTGGGGGTCTGACATAAGTGACTCTCAGGGTATGAAGCTATTAACAAGCGTGGAAAAATATGATTTAATACCATTAAATAATAAGACCCCTACCCCCTCGTACAGGTACATATTCCTCGTCCCTTTTCTTACGATTAGGATGGGAAGTCTTCAATGAACCTTGCGGTAGTGACCATTTCCCGATTTTTATTAATACAGAATTTAATGAAAACAGAATTCAAATTCTAAATACCCCTCGATTCAACACTAATAAAGCAGACTGGCCAAAATTTCAGAATTATATTATTGACAACATAAATAAATGCCCTATTAACTCAATAGAAGAATTTACAGAATTTATAAAACAAGCTGCGAACAATTCTATACCTAAAACCATTCCTAATCTTCCGAAAAATCCAGTTCCATGGTGGAACGGAGAATGTGCTACAGCTGTAGCGGAACGAAAGAGAACATTTCGAATCTTCTCCAGATGTCCTAGCCCGTATGCCCTAGAGCAATATAAAAGAGCAAAAGGGAGAGCTAATGCCATGTGTGTGCGATGTTCAGGAGCCCACTTGGTCGCCGACTGCGACCGTTCTCGCAATCCGCTGACCTGCGCCAACTGCGGGGAGGAACATCCGGCTTCTTTCAGGAATTGCCCCTATCGTCAGCGGATCGTCCAGGCTGCCCAGGCCAGGCGTAAGGACCCCGGTCCTACCTACATCCCAGCTCCTCCCCCCACCCACAACCCCTGGACTGCTCGTTCATCCCGTCCTACTCCTCCATCCCAACCACAACCCACACAAACCCACCACCAACCCCCTCCCTCCTCTGCTTACACTCAACCCCAGGCTCAGGAATATTCACAACCCGCTGCACAGTATAACATTCCAGCCATGCCTCCCTGGGTTGACAGAATCGAGCGAATGCTCGACACCCTCCTCGGCACTGTAAACGCACTCCTAGAACTCGTCAAGTCCAACATGACCAAATAATGGTTAGGCCCTACTCCCTGCTGAATTTCAATATAAACTCAGCCACTCTCCGCCGAGCTGAGCTTGAAGCTCTTCTTAGTCAATATGACCCCACGATAGCGGTGCTCAGCGACACCCGCTTAACCCCCTCGACGTCATTTACGGTGGCTGGCTACCATACCTTCCGGAGTGACATGGTCGACGCAGACAACGGGGCAGGAGGAGTGGCCATACTAATAAGGTACGGCACCTCATATAAACTGGAACAGCCAATAGTTGCCTCAGTGCTCAAGCACATACATGTCCTCACGGTTAAGGTACTGTTAGACAACCACACGTACACAATCACCGGCCTGTACAGACGGCCTAGAGCCAAATGCGAGCAATTCAATAACCTGATCGGCCTAGCAATGACAGATCGAAATCACATAGTCGTTGGAGATCTGAACGCCAGACATACCTCCTGGAACAACTGTTCAGACAACGCTGCCGGCACAACGATAACGAAGTCAGCCTTCACCGTTGTGCACCCCAATGCTCACACTTATAGAGACTACGCGAACATGTCCACTGTGGACCTCCTTCTGACCCGTACCCCACACATAGTGACAAGGTGCCTAGCCCTTAACTTTGTCTCTAGTGATCACCGACCAGTACTTTACGTAATGCGAGGTCGCCCTCCCAAGCCCACAACTACCACTTACTCGTTTCATAATGGAGACTGGAAATTATACAAATCCCTTATGTACGAAACCACGCCGGCGTTCACTACTATCAGTGACACCCAAACCCTGGAGAATAAACTGGAGGAGTTTACAGGGCTGATTATTCAAGCAGCGGATCAAGCCATCCCCAAGCATGTGATGGTACCACCGGGGCTCAAGACCCCCCCTCCTCACATACTTGCCATTTTCAAGCAGAGGAACAACCTTAAAAACACCTGGTATCGGACTAAGAACCCTTCCCTTCGTCCCGCCATTAACTCCCTCACCACACAAATCCGTTCCCTCATGAGACAGTGGAAGACGGCGCAGTGGCACGAAACCCTCCGACAAACGCACGGAGGCTTTCGCAAATTTTGGAAGCTGGTTAAGACCAAGGTCACCAAAAGGCGATCTGTTCTTTTACAGGCTGACAAAACTGTGATGAGTCCCAAAAACCAAGCTGAAGTGTTGGCGGCTCATATAGCCGCAACAGATCAGACTAGGTTGCGAAAAACCGTCGAGGCGCCCTCCCCGAGGCAGCTCACTGCCATCCTGCGACGCACCAAAGGGGGTAAATCCCCTGGTGTGGACAGGGTGCAGTACGTGCTGCTGCGTCAGCTTCCACGCCGCTCTCTATCCTACCTCAACCATCTCCTAAATTCCTGCCTCCGCCTCAGACATTTCCCCTCCATGTGGAAGCACGCCATTATCGTGCCCCTCCGAAAACCCAACAAGTCCGGTACCGCTCCCGAACACTACCGCCCCATAAGCCTTCTCCCTCATGTCTCCAAGATACTGGAACGTATCATTCTCCAGTATTTTGTGGATTTCAGTGAGAAGGCCTCCCTTATACCCAATGAGCAGTCTGGTTTCCGTCCCAAGCATTGCGCACTTCACCCTCTAGCCCGCATCCACACCAACACCTGTTCCAACATCCGCAGAAACGTCGCCACGGCCATGATTTCTATTGACTGCACTCAGGCTTTTGATTACGGTGACCACGCCCATCTCCTTAATACCCTCAGCAAGCATGGCTGTCCCAGCCAACTCCTCGCCATGCTACGCTCCTTCCTACACGGCCGAACCTTTCAAGTAAGGGTCGGCGAATCCCTATCCGCATCCTACCCTCTCCGAGTTGGAGTGCCCCAAGGGCTCTCCTCTCTCTCCTACCTTATTCACGGCGTACACTGCACAAGTGGTCAGTCAACGGTTCCACAACACTGAGGTAGTAGCATACGCAGATGACGTGGCGATTGTTAGCACCTCCCTCAATCCTACCCTTGCCCTCCGTTTGGCAGAAATGGCCTGCCAAACGGTGTCCGACGACCTCAAGAAGATTAACATCCACGTGAATCCCAGGAAGACAGATGCCCTGATTTTCACGTATCATAAACAAAACACCACCATCCCAGAATCCTTCCAACTAGACAACCAAACCCTCTCCATCTCCCGCTCCATCTGCTATCTAGGCGTACACTTAGATAGACACCTTTCTTTCTCCACCCATATCCAAAAAACCATAAAATCCTGCAGATACCGTTTCCGCTCCCTAAACTACCTCCTCACCTCCCCCGTCCTCAGCCTCCGCCTCAAACTCCTCATCCTTAAAGGGGTAATCCAACCCGCCCTCCTATATGGATCCCCTGTCCTCCGTTACCTCACACAATCCTCCCTCAACGATCTCCAATCCTACCAAAACGGCCTTGTCCGGAAAATTGTCCGGCACACCTCCCTCCAAAGATCCCCCAACCGAATTATCCATCCCACCTTAGAACTTGAACCCATTTCCCAATCCATTTCCCGCCGACATGTAAAATTTTATGACTCCCTGCAATATATTGACAATCCCTTATTCTCCTCTCTACAACCCCCTCCTCAGCCGGTATGTTGGCGGAAGGCGGTCGAGGATGTCGAGCCACTAGTCGACATTACCGGCTGTTGAGTTTCCACGGCACTGCTCGGGAACGGGAGCACTACCCACAACCATCAATGGGCCGTATAGCTTATGTTCGGTTTAGGATGTTAGTTTAGCTTAGTTTTTATTTTTATTATTAGTTTTTTAGTATTAGTTAGGTTAGTTATTTAGTTGATAAGCGTATTCGGCGTCCTCCTTCCCTCGCTCACAGCGTCCGCCCAGGGCCAGTGACGGCTTGCGCGGTGACTCTACTCTTAGGTTAGTTTTAGTCTTTTATCTATAAGTCTTTCTTCTATTCTTTACTACCTCCCCTCCTACTATCCCTATCCTTTCTTCTTTCGCTTTCTCCTATCCTCACAACCCACCCGACGCCGCCAGACGTCGGGTAACCCACAACCACAGTTCCATTTACCCCCACTCTAGACCACAACACCCCCTTATAATGGAACATCAGAGTGTTCAGTAGAAGGGGAACTATCGGGACATCCACGGCAGGTCACTCTGTCTCCCAACCAACAACTTGTTCCCTCTGGATCTCGGGTAAAAAAAAAAAAAAAAAAAAAAAAAAAAATAATGCCATAATAAGAAAGAACAAAAAGCAATGCTGGATAGAATTCATTTCATCCATAAATAGACATAATACATCCAAAGAAATTTGACAACACATTAATAAAATTCAACATAAAAAATATCGTCCCCCAATTTCTGGCTTAAAAATTGATGATAAAATTATTCAAAACCCTTTGGATATCAGTAACGCTCTTGGAAAATATTATCAATCAACATTCGATGTCAATCCCAATAATAAAAAATATGTAACTGTAAATATGTAAAAAAATAAGTATATGTTACAACATCCTTAAGAAACTCCCTAATGTAGCACTCACACGTTATCTTCAACTTATTAACAATATTTTCCAAATTGGCGAATATCCTTAAGTATGGAAAGGGTCTATAATTATTCCTATATTGAAGTCCAACCAAGAGAAGTCTCTCCCATCCAGCTATAGACCGATTGCCTTAACCCTGTCAAAGCTATTCGAAAAAATGATTAACAAACGTCTAGTATGGTTTCTTCCTTTCTAAATATCAATGTGGTTTTAGGCCTAATCACTCAACTATAGATCACATAGTAAAATTAGAAAGTGACATACTAAATGCATTTATAAAAAAAAAAACTCGTACTAGCCGCATCATTTGACATCGAAAAAGCTAATGACACAGTATGGAGAAGACCAATCTTGTCTCAGCTGGCTGAATGGAATATCCAGGGAAGAATACTTATGTTCATAAAATCTTTTCTTAGCAATAGAACGTTCAGAGTTAAACAAGGGGCATCTCTCTCAGACTCATTCATACAAGCCAATGGCGTGCCACAAGTTAGTGTTTTAACTACCACACTATTTAATATTGCAATCAATAATGTCACAGAATATATACCACCTGAACTGCATTGATGTCTGTTTGTTGATGATCTGATCGTCTACTCAATCTCTGCTCACTGTGATGTGGTAATAGAACGAATAAAATACACCATAAATAACTTAGAAAAGTGGAGCGAGGAAAACGGTCTACGATTTTCCACCACTAAAACAAAGACTATCCTTTTCACTAAAAAACGTTTGAAACCACCATCTTTATATCTTTACCTAAATAAAATTCCTGAAACAGACAAAATAAAATTCTTAGGAGTAACGTTTGATAAAAAGATAACCTGGGTACCCCATATCAAAATCCTTTACGAAAAATGCAAAAAATCGCTTAATATTCTGAGAGTTATTGGAAACACAAAATGGGGAGCAAATAGGAAAACTATGATGATGGTATATCGCTTGTATACGAGATCCCTTTTAGACTATGGAAGTATAGTGTTCTCGGGAGCCAAACCATCATACTTAAAAATTCTTGAGGTCATCCAAAACACAGGTCTAAGATTAGCAACAGGTGACTTTCGAATAACTCCAAGTATAAGATTGTGTGCAGAAACTGGAGAACTTCCATTAAATCATCGATATTCATATAATATCATGAAATACAGCATAACAACACTTTCCAGACAATGATGCCCTTACATTGAATATATCACACAAAACCCAAACATGGCCGATTATATTGATAATCCCAATTCGCATAAACCCTATCACTTCAGACCGATTCAAACGCTACTTACTTACAACATTACGTTACCGAACATTTATCCCATACAACACAAAACAGCACCTTGGCTAATACATATACCAAAAATTAACTTCGCCCTTACAAAATTCAAGAAATCAAACCCTATCTTTCTTCCTTACACTATAAACGCGAGTACCGGAACATAATTACAGAAAACAGGACAGGACTTTTCATATATACAGATGGTTCGAAATATGCAGGAAGATGTGACTCAGCCGCCATAGTGGGGAACCAAGTACTAACGTGTAGACTACCGGACGTATCAACTTCACTGCTGAATTACAAGGCTTACTTCTTGGACTACAACATCTTACTAACGTACAACAAGACAACATTCATGTTTTTACTGACTCCTACAGTTCTATGCAGTCAATACTTGATCTTCACACAACTCACCCACTCACAAGACGGCTTCAGGAATTACTAACGAACTTACAAACAGAAATGAATAAAATAATAACTATTCATTGGATACCAGGACATTCAGACATATCAGACTCAACTTGACAAATTACACACTGATCACATTACAGAACACGATGCCATTAAACTTATTAAAAGAGAAGTCAGCTTAAAATGGGAAGTGGAATGGCCTCAGACAGACACAAAACTACGAGAAATTAAAAGACACTATTTGTGAATGGCTGTCCAGTAATCAGGATACTAGAAGAGAAGAAGTAGTCCTTGCTCGGTTGAGGCACGGCCATTCCCAGATAACACACGGACACCTCATGACTAGGACTGAACCACCATTATGTACACTGTGCAATACACAACTGACTATCAAACACTTACAGACTGCAGACAAATAACCGACAAGAACTTACCCAGCAACCTATCAGAACTACTACACGACAACAGCCCACACATCGCGACAATCATGAAACACCTCCAACAGACACATCTTTTCTACTATATTTAAAACTTTTACCAAACCTTAACTTAAAGAATTCGACTCTTCTACCATTAATATACACTGGAGAAAATTTAACCGAAATATTTTTTTTTTATTTTAAGGTGGCTATACCAACTCTTAGTTTTATAATATGAGAAGTGTGAATCGCTAAAATTGTGACACACATAAATAAATAAATAATTTCAATTTTATTATTGCAGGCAGATTGCTATGAAGACGGCTATTATAGAATATGGTGGATGGTCTTGTCGTTATAAAGCCTCTTCCCAGATTGCTGTGTGGAAGTACAGCAGTTTATCAATTACATATTTCATCACAGGTTGAGGAGCGGAACATTTGACAAGGATTCCAAATAATCATTTTATTTATCATGTTTTTATTTATATAATAAAATGGAAAGCTATATCCGTAATGTTAGTACTAAGGTGGAATAGAAGGGTTCCATGTAACTATTTGACTTTGAGAAATGTTTTCGAATCAATAAGTTTATATACATCATCCCTGAACGAGACGAGGTTATCAATTTGTCGTTGACTGCTGTAGTTGTGCAGTGAGGCAAATACTGGGGGGAGCGGCTGTAGATTGGCCTGTTCTGCCAGCTGTCTGTAGTAGTCTCCTTGCATTTCGCCCATCATGTGGAACTGCTTCTTCTTCAGCCCTCTCTCTCGTCGCATCTCCATCTCTCTCTCTGTGTCTCGCTCCATCTCCTCCTTGCTAGGCAGCAACACCTCACCTTGCAATGTCTTCACGAAGAATCTCACCTTAAATAATGAAAACAGAATATAAAATGTGTTTTGAGTTCTGATAGTACTCATATGTACAATCCTCCTTGATTATATTATTAATGGATAATCAGTTACTATTTCCCCAGAAAATAGTCTGTCATGCAGGGGCTTTGTTAACTGAGATTTCATGTACCTCAAATATTTGTATTTATTTGAAAACGCAAAAGTTCAATGAGAACCATATATGGTATTTATGCTTCAAATAAAGTGTTTTTCAATATAACAGCTTAATGTTATTGTATGAGCTGAGTAAAGAGAGTGGGGTTTACTGAAGACCGAAAAATAAAAAAAATGCAAATATCTCAAATAATAACAATATATTGACGTAAATAACAACATTTATAGAACAATACATTCGCAATAAAATTCCAACATCTATATAATTTTCGACCGACATATAACAACGGAGCTATTTCAAAATACTCCTGTGGTCTCGTGCCACATGGTTCAGAGGAGGGGCGAAACGCCTGTGGTCTCGTGCCAATTGGTTCAGAGGAGGGGCGAAACGCCTGTGGTCTCGTGCCAATTGGTGCAGAGGAGGGGCGAAACGCCTGTGGTCTCGTGCCAATTGGTTCAGAGGAGGGGCGAAACGCCTGTGGTCTCGTGCCAATTGGTGCAGAGGAGGGGCGAAACGCCTGTGGTCTCGTGCCAAATGGTTCAGAGGAGGGGCGAAACGCCTGTGGTCTCGTGCCAAATGGTTCAGAGGAGGGGCGAAACGCCTGTGGTCTCGTGCCAAATGGTTCAGAGGAGGGGCGAAACGCCTGTGGTCTCGTGCCAAATGGTTCAGAGGAGGGGCGAAACGCCTGTGGTCTCGTGCCACATGGTTCAGAGGAGGGGCGAAACGCCTGTGGTCTCGTGCCAATTGGTTCAGAGGAGGGGCGAAACGCCTGTGGTCTCGTGCCAAATGGTTCAGAGGAGGGGCGAAACGCCTGTGGTCTCGTGCCAAATGGTTCAGAGGAGGGGCGAAACGCCTGTGGTCTCGTGCCACATGGTGCAGAGGAGGGGCGAAACGCCTGTGGTCTCGTGCCACATGGTTCAGAGGAGGGGCGAAACGCCTGTGGTCTTGGGCCAATTGGTGCAGAGGAGGGGCGAAACGCCTGTGGTCTCGTGCCACTTGGTTCAGAGGAGGGGCGAAACGCCTGTGGTCTCGTGCCAATTGGTGCAGAGGAGGGGCGAAACGCCTGTGGTCTCGTGCCAATTGGTTCAGTGGAGGGGCGAAACGCCTGTGGTCTTGGGCCAATTGGTTCAGTGGAGGGGCGAAACGCCTGTGGTCTCGTGCCAATTGGTTCAGAGGAGGGGCGAAGAGGGGGGTGGGGAATCTCCCCCATCATGGATATAGTCCATGCCAAGGGGGTGGGAATCTCCCTCATCATGGATACTGTCCATGCCAAGGGGGTGGGAATCTCCCTCATCATGTTTATAGTCCATGCCAAGGGTGTGGGGAATCTCCCTCATCATGGATATAGTCCATGCCAAGGGGGTGGGAATCTCCCTCATCATGGATATAGTCCATGCCAAGGGTGTAGGGAATCTCCCTCATCATAGATACAGCCCATGCCTAGGGGGTGGGAACCTCCCTCATCATGAATATAATCCATGCCAAGGGTGTGGGGAATCTCCCTCATCATGGTTATAGTCCATGCCAAGGGTGTGGGAATCTCCCTCATCATGGATATAGTCCATGCCAAGGGTGTGGGGAATCTCCCTCATCATGGATATAGTCCATGCCAAGGGGGTGGGAATCTCCCTCATCATGGATATAGTCCATGCCAAGGGGGTGGGAATCTCCCTCATCTTGGATATAGTCCATGCCAAGGGAGTGGGGAATCTCCCTCATCATGTTTATAGTCCATGCCAAAGGGGTGTGAATCTCCCCCATCATGGATATAGTCCATGCCAAGGGGGTGGGAATCTCACTCATCATGGATATAGTCCATGCCAAGGGAGTGGGGAATCTCCCTCATCTTGCTTGTAGTCCATTCCTAGTGGCTGGGGAATCTCCCTCATCTTGCCTGCAGTCCATTCCTAGGGGGTGGGGAATCTCCCTCATCTTGCCTGTAGTCCATTCCTAGGGGGTGGCGAATCTCCCTCATCTTGCCTGTAGTCCATTCCTAGTGGCTGGGGAATCTCCCTCATCTTGCCTGTAGTCCATTCCTAGGGGGTGGGGAATCTCCCTCATCTTGCCTGTAGTCCATTCCTAGGGGGTGGGGAATCTCCCTCATCTTGCCTGTAGTCCATTCCTAGGGGGTGGGGAATCTCCCTCATCTTGCCTGTAGTCCATTCCTAGGGGGTGGGGAATCTCCCTCATCTTGCCTGTAGTCCATTCCTAGTGGCTGGGGAATCTCCCTCATCTTGCCTGCAGTCCATTCCTAGGGTGTGGGGAATCTCCCTCATCTTGCCTGTAGTCCATTCCTAGGGGGTGGGGAATCTCCCTCATCTTGCCTGTAGTCCATTCCTAGTGGCTGGGGAATCTCCCTCATCTTGCCTGTAGTCCATTCCTAGTGGCTGGGGAATCTCCCTCATCTTGCCTGTAGTCCATTCCTAGGGGGTGGGGAATCTTCCTCATCTTGCCTGTAGTCCATTCCTAGTGGCTGGGGAATCTCCCTCATCTTGCCTGTAGTCCATTCCTAGGGGGTGGGGAATCACCCTCATCTTGCCTGTAGTCCATGCCAAGGGGGTGGGAATCTCCCTCATCTTGGATATAGTCTTGCCAAGGATTGGGGAATACTCCACTCATCATGTATTATAGTCCATGCCCAAAGGGTGTGAATATCCCCCAACAATGTGAATGAGTCCATGCCAAGGGGAGTGGGAAATACTTCCCCAATCATGGATATAGTACCATCAGGCAAGGGAGTGGGGAATCTGCCTCATCTTGGATATAGTCTACAAGCATAGGGGAGTGAAACCTCGCCCCCATCATGGATATAGTCCATGCACGAAAGGGGTGTGAGAATCTCCTCATCATGTGAGTATAGTCCATGCCAAGAGGCTTGTGAGAATCTCCCCATCATGGATATAGACCATGCCAAGGGAGTGGGGAATCTCCCCTCATCATGTTTATCAGTCCAAGCCAAAGGGGTGTGAATCCTCCCCATCCATGATATAGTTCCATGCCAAGTGGGTGTGAATGTCTCCCCCATCCATCATGGATATAGTCCATGCCAAGGGGGATGTGAATCTCCCCACCTCATGGATATACGTTCCATAGCCAAAGGGGTGGTTTTGAAATCTCGCCCCCATCATGGATATATTCCATGCCAAGGGGTGTGTAATCACCCCCATCATGGATAAAGTCCATGCCAAGGGAGTGGGGAATCTCCACATCATGGTATATAGTCCAATGCCAAAGGGGGGGACTTGATGAATCTCCCCCAAACATGGATATAGTCCCATGCCCAAAAGGGTGTGAGAATCTCCCTCAGTCATGGATATAGTCCATGCCAAGGGGTGGTAATCTCACTCATCATGAATATAGACCATGCCAAGGGAGTGGGGCATCTCCACAACTTGCTTGATAGTCCATTCCTTGGCTGGGGAATCTCCCTCATCTTTGCCGTGCAGTCCATTCCATATGGTGTGGAATCTCCCTACATCGTTTCCTGTAGTCCACATTTCCTAGGGGTTGGGGAATCTCCCTCCATACTTGCCTGTAGTCCATTCCATTGGCTGGGAATCTCCCTCATCTTGGCCTGCAGTGTCGCATTCGCTAGGGGTGTGTGGGGAATCTCCTCATCATTGCCTTTAGTCCAATTCCCTAGGGGGTGGGGAATCTCCCTTCATCATGCTTGTAGACCATTCACTAGGGTGTGGGGAATCTCCCTCCATCTTTGCCTGTAGTCCATTCACTAGCGGGTGGGGAATACTCCCTCACTCCTTGCCAGTAGTCCATTCCTAGGGGGGTGGTGGAATCTCTCCACATCTTGCCTGTATCCATTCCTAGTGGTGGGGAAATTCCCCTCAATCTTGTCCTGCAGTCCAATTCCATAGAGGTTGTGGGAAATCTCCCTCATCTAGCTGTATCACATGTATCCATTCCTAGGGTGGTGGGGAATTCCCTCCCTCATCTTGTGCCTGTAGTCGCCATTCCTAGTGGGGTGGGGAATCACCTCATCTTGCCTGTAGACATTCCTTAGGGGTGGGGAATCTCTCCTCATCTTGCCTGCAGTCCCTATTCCTAGGGTGTGGTGGAATCCCCGGGCTCCTCATTCTTGCCTTTAGTCCATTCCTAGGGGTGGGGAATCTCCTCATCTTGCCTGTAGTCCATACCTAGTGGGCTGGGGAATCTCCCTACATCTTGCCTGCAGTCCAATTCCTAGGTGTGGGGAATCTCCTCATCTTGCCTGTAGTCCATTCCATTCCTCGTGTTTACTGGGGAATCTCCCTCATCTTGCACTGCAGTCCATTCCTAGGGGGTGGTGGAATCTCCCTCATCTTGCGTGTCGTCCATTTCCCTAGGGGTGGCGGAATCTCCCTCATCTTGCTTGTAGTCCATTCCTAGGGGTGGGGAATAATCTCCCTCATTCATGCCTGCAGTCACATTCCTATGAGGGTAGGGGACATCCTGCCTAATCTTGCCTGTATTCCATTTCCTAGGGTGTGGGGAATCTCCCTCACCCTCATCATGCCTGTAGTCCATTCCTAGGGGGTGGTGGGGAATCTTCCCTCAACTCCTTGCCTGTAGTCCATATCTAGGGGGTGGGGAATGCTACCCTCATTCATTGCTGTAGTCCCATTCCTAAGGGGACGTGGCGAATCATCCCTCATCCTCTGCCTGTAGGCCATTCCTAGAGGTGGCTGGGGAATCTCCCTCACTCATCATGCCTGTAAGTCCATTCCTAGTGGCTAGGGGAATCTCCCTCATCTTGCCTGTAGTTCCCAATTCCTAATGGGGGTGGGGAAACTTCCTCATCTTGCATGTAGTACCCATTCTCCTAGTAGGCTGGGGGAAAATCTTCTCCTCATCTTGGCCTGTAGTCCTATTTCCCTAGGGGTGGGGAGGAATCACCCTCATCTTGCCTGTAGTCCCATCCCATAGGGGATGGGGAATCACCCTCATCATTGCCTTTAGTGTCCCATTCCTAGGGGTTGGGGAATCTCCCTCATCATTGACCAGTAGTCCATTACTAGGGGGATTGTGGCATACTTCCTCACATCCTGACTGTAAGTCCATACCGCTCATAGAAATCTTCAATACGTTTTTTGTAGGATAGGAACCTTTTTAGGCAAAATAATAATAGGGGGGGGGGGGGGGGGGGAGGGGGGGGGGGAGGGGTTGGGGATTTTGGGGTGGGGGGGGGGTGGGGCCCCTACTCATGACACGAATTTGGAATCAATTTCCTCAAATGTCACCATCGATCCTACCATGTAGATGACAAAAATGAGACCATTCAATCTAGACACATATATAATTCAACTAATAGCTATGAAGGGGGGGAGGGGGGGGGTGTGGGCATTTTACGTTTGTAATGCCTGTAGTGGTCCGCTGTTTTGTTTAATTGCTACTTATTTCGATATCTAAGCGTTTAATGTAAAACTAAAGATCAAGTTGGTTTATGGGTGAAATCCGGGGGGGGGGGGATAAGAGTTGGTCAATCCCTAATATCTCCGTAATTATGCGTTTTCGCTATCTTGATTATTAACCTGACATATTGCATTTTTATAGTCATGGCCTTTTTTAGTTTAGCACTTCCAGTAACGCCCACTGCTATTGATATATTAAAAAAAAAGCTTTTTCATAATTGTAAAAGGCACTTATTTTCTGTAATCGTTTAAAAATGTTAACAATATACTAAAGCCTGAAATGAGGTGAAGAAAGTGAAACATTTTTGCTAATATAGTGAAGAAAGTAATCACTATCTTCACAAGTGAAGAAAGAAAAGAAAAAAAAAACAAAAAAAGAGACAAGCACCAACACACGCCAAACCCACACAACCCCGCATCTGAATTAGCCTTCTTTAATTAAGTAATAAGAGTATAAATTAAAACATAATTTGGAAGTATATGGAAAATTAAAGGATCTTTAAAATACATATTTCTTAACAATTGTAGAGAATTTACTTTAACAAAAACTAAATTGAAATGGTGAAATGCATTATTGGTGGAAATAATCAATAAATTTTAACATTTTAAACATAATAATAAATAAATACCTTCCTAGTTATTATAACCTGCACTTGTATATAACTGCACTAACTTCACACGTCTTCCCTAGTTGTATAATATATACTATGTCTTATAACCTTTCTCAACCATGCTTATAACCTTACCAAACAACATACCATAATCTCACAAGACTAAGTTTTTTGTTCATACTTCTGGTTAGATTCTAATTCATGTATTACACGATTACAGAAAAAATTTAATATTACACTCGTGACGACAGTAGAATTTATCTTTATTTATTTAACTCTCTTGAAATTACCACACGAGCGACGCGAGGTAAACGTTTCACTCGAGTTGTAAAATGATCTACTTTCATCACTTGTATAATAAATAACTATTCTTGATTCGTAAACACCAAATATTGTTCTCATTGAACCTTTACGTTTAGAGATAAACGAAAACATGTGATGGATGTTGGATGTCTGCTTAGTTAACCCAGCTGCTGTGGGAAGGACTTACATCTATCTCTTACTATAATGCAATTTAATAAATGTAATTGAATGATACCTGTAAATCGAAGAGGGAGAAGGCACATACATAATATGGAAGGCCAACCAAGCAGAGGCTTGGATACTTTGTGTGAATAAAATGCTTATATAAAGGCTGGACACAATTCTCAACTACACGGATTTCACACTTTTCTGATAAAAATGGAAAACTGTATTTATAACCTAAAAAAAAAAGAAAATAATAAATTAGCTTAGTAGAAAGGGGAAATAATGAAATTATAAAGCAATTTGATGCATATAAACAGAGCGCCCCTCATCATTTTATTTAACAGCTTAGTAGATTACTATGTGCACTAGAATAATGTAAGGACAGTGGCCTAAAGCAATCTATGAAGAGACAAAGTAAAACCTGAGACAACAGTTATAAAATTGGACACTACCCCTCCCAATACACAGTCTACTATGCAAATTTACAGGATTAGAAAGATGTAACCAGTGGCGTACCTACCATCTACGGAAGAGACAGAGTAATCTACCTAACACAGTCGTTACCGAGGCATGTTACGGATTGGCATCCTCTACGAAAACAACACAGTCGTACCGACAGTTACGGAGATTGGACCCCCCCCATTACTTACTAACACAGTTCATACTGAGCATGTTACGGATGGACATACTCCACTACTAATCACAGACCATACTGAGCATGTTATGAAATTTGGAACATACCTCTACTAACACAGACGTACCGGAGCATGTTACGGATTGGACTCCTCTACACAACACAGTCCTACCGAGCATGTTACTGATTGGACAAAACACTACTAACACAGTCATACCGAAGCATGTTTTACGGATTGTGACAAACTCTACGAACTAACACAGTCATACTGTACCGAGCAATGTTACTGAATTGGACAAACACTACTAACACAGTCAAACCTGAGCAATGTTACGGATTGAGAACATACTCCTACTAACACATTCAAACCGAGCACATGTTATGAATTGGACATACTCTACTAACACAGTCGTACCGAGGCAATGATTAAAATAGGACAAACTCTAACCAACACAGTCGTACCCGAGCATGTTTACGGATATTGGACATACTCTACTAACACATTCCTACTGAGCATGTTACGGATTGGACATACTCTACTAACACAGTCGTACCGAGCATGTTACGGATTGGACATACTCTACTAACACAGTCATACTGAGCATGTTACGGATTGGACATACTCTACTAACACAGTCATACTGAGCATGTTACGGATTGGACATACTCTACTAACACAGTCATACTGAGCATGTTACGGATTGGACATACTCTACTAACACAGTCATACTGAGCATGTTACGGATTGGACATACTCTACTAACACAGTCATACTGAGCATGTTACGGATTGGACATACTCTACTAACACAGTCATACTGAGCATGTTACGGATTGGACATACTCTACTAACACAGTCATACTGAGCATGTTACGGATTGGACATACTCTACTAACACAGTCATACTGAGCATGTTACGGATTGGACATACTCTACTAACACAGTCATACTGAGCATGTTACGAATTGGACATACTCTACTAACACAGTCATACTGAGCATGTTACGGATTGGACATACTCTACTAACACAGTCATACTGAGCATGTTACGGATTGGACATACTCTACTAACACAGTCATACTGAGCATGTTACGGATTGGACATACTCTACTAACACAGTCATACTGAGCATGTTACGGATTGGACATACTCTACTAACACAGTCATACTGAGCATGTTACGGATTGGACATACTCTACTAACACAGTCATACTGAGCATGTTACGGATTGGACATACTCTACTAACACAGTCATACTGAGCATGTTACGGATTGGACATACTCTACTAACACAGTCATACTGAGCATGTTACGGATTGGACATACTCTACTAACACAGTCATACTGAGCATGTTACGGATTGGACATACTCTACTAACACAGTCATACTGAGCATGTTACGGATTGGACATACTCTACTAACACAGTCATACTGAGCATGTTACGGATTGGACATACTCTACTAACACAGTCATACTGAGCATGTTACGGATTGGACATACTCTACTAACACAGTCATACTGAGCATGTTACGGATTGGACATACTCTACTAACACAGTCATACTGAGCATGTTACGGATTGGACATACTCTACTAACACAGTCATACTGAGCATGTTACGGATTGGACATACTCTACTAACACAGTCATACTGAGCATGTTACGGATTGGACATACTCTACTAACACAGTCATACTGAGCATGTTACGGATTGGACATACTCTACTAACACAGTCATACTGAGCATGTTACGGATTGGACATACTCTACTAACACAGTCATACTGAGCATGTTACGGATTGGACATACTCTACTAACACAGTCATACTGAGCATGTTACGGATTGGACATACTCTACTAACACAGTCATACTGAGCATGTTACGGATTGGACATACTCTACTAACACAGTCATACTGAGCATGTTACGGATTGGACATACTCTACTAACACAGTCATACTGAGCATGTTACGGATTGGACATACTCTACTAACACAGTCATACTGAGCATGTTACGGATTGGACATACTCTACTAACACAGTCATACTGAGCATGTTACGGATTGGACATACTCTACTAACACAGTCATACTGAGCATGTTACGGATTGGACATACTCTACTAACACAGTCATACTGAGCATGTTACGGATTGGACATACTCTACTAACACAGTCATACTGAGCATGTTACGGATTGGACATACTCTACTAACACAGTCATACTGAGCATGTTACGGATTGGACATACTCTACTAACACAGTCATACTGAGCATGTTATAAATAGGACATACTCTACTAACACAGTCATACTGAGCATGTTACGGATTGGACATACTCTACTAACACAGTCATACTGAGCATGTTACGGATTGGACATACTCTACTAACACAGTCATACTGAGCATGTTACGGATTGGACATACTCTACTAACACAGTCATACTGAGCATGTTACGGATTGGACATACTCTACTAACACAGTCATACTGAGCATGTTACGGATTGGACATACTCTACTAACACAGTCATACCGAGCATGTTACGGATTGGACATACTCTACTAACACAGTCATACCGAGCATGTTACGGATTGGACATACTCTACTAACACAGTCATACTGAGCATGTTACGGATTGGACATACTCTACTAACACAGTCATACTGAGCATGTTACGGATTGGACATACTCTACTAACACAGTCATACTGAGCATGTTACGGATTGGACATACTCTACTAACACAGTCATACTGAGCATGTTACGGATTGGACATACTCTACTAACACAGTCATACCGAGCATGTTACGGATTGGACATACTCTACTAACACAGTCATACCGAGCATGTTACGGATTGGACATACTCTACTAACACAGTCATACCGAGCATGTTACGGATTGGACATACTCTACTAACACAGTCATACTGAGCATGTTACGGATTGGACATACTCTACTAACACAGTCATACTGAGCATGTTACGGATTGGACATACTCTACTAACACAGTCATACCGAGCATGTTACGGATTGGACATACTCTACTAACACAGTCATACTGAGCATGTTACGGATTGGACATACTCTACTAACACAGTTATTGTAAATGTTGTAATGTAGCTCTGACAGTTAAACATCTACTGACTGACTGGAGGCAACACAATTACAGATACCACACCATTTACACAAATTATTGATGGAAGTTACTATTTTCCATCATTTTGACTTTACTCTTCTATGCAAAAATCTAGAAAAGTTATATACTTTTAACTTTTCCATTGTTATTTTTGCAAAATATTTTGATGCAAACTTTCTTTTAGCAGATTTCCCTTAATGGAAATTAGCTATTGAGGTCGTACTCATGACGCGATTTTCGAAAAATTTCTTCAAATGTCCATTAATCCTACCCATGAGATGACGAAAATGAGGTCCATTCAAAGTATATATATATATATATATATATATATATCTATATATACTAGCTCAAATACCCGGCTTCGCTCGGGCTGTCATTTGAGGCTGAATGGTGATTGTCTTTTTTGGCAAGGCTTTACTTTGCACAATATTTTGACATTTACCCGTCCCAGTGTTTAGGGTTAATAATCGTTGTTTCTGTGGATTTGTTAATAATAAAATTTGTAAATTCAGGCTTCCTATATAACCCCCCCCCCGTCTCCTGTGCATGTAATTTTTTTTATAACGTAATGGACCATATAATTCATAATCATAGAAAGTATTCTGTCTTCCAAACCATGTATGAATAAAAGTTCCTTTCCCTTGATGCGGTACAAAACCGAATGGTGACAGCTGTTTTAGGTACGTCATAACCGCTATAACCCCCACTCCCGTTCGAACCTGAAAAGTTTAATATAGTTTGTAATCATGGAGCAATTAATGCTAATTTACATATAGAGCTATGTTAAGTTCGGTTCAATCGTTAGTGCCCATTAAAATTGTTGGCTGCCTCTTTAGGTTTTAGTGTATATCTCGTTTATACTTTGTTAAAAGTGAATACAACAAAAGTTATTCTAAATAACAAGAAAAACAATTTTTGTTCTGTGCATGTTTGCCGAAAAAAGCATTAGAAAACGAAATACCGCTATTTTTAATTTCAGGCCTCTCTTATAACCCCCACTCCTGCCCGTCCCTAGAAATGTTGGCATGACTTGTTATAATGAAGACGTTAATGCAAAAACACGTACCGAGTTTTGTTTAGTTCGGATTAGTTTTTTGTGCCCAATAAAATTATTGACTCCCGCTATAGTTTTTAGCGTATAACTCATTTATACTTCGGTATACGACAAAAATGTATGTGACAAATGTTACTCTAAACAATATAATAAATAACTTTTTTAATGTCCGTATTTGCAGAAAAAGCAATACGGAACGAAATGTCGTTATTTTTAATTTTAGGCCTCCCTTATAACCCCCACTCCCGTTCGAACCTAAAAATTATAATATAGCTTATAATCATGGAAGAAAATGCTAATTCGCATACCGAATTTTATTAAGTTTGGTTCAATCGTTTGTGCCCAATAATATTGTTGGCTCCCGCTTTAGTTTTTTTTATACTTTGTTATACGACAAAAATGAATATAATAAAAGTTACTTTAATCAACAAAATAAACAACTTTTGTCATGTGCAAGTTTGCCGAAAACCCAATAGAAAACGAAAGCTTCCCTTATAACCCCCCCCCCTCCGGCTCGTCCCTAGAAATGTTGGTATTGCTTGTTATAATGAAGGCGTTAGTGGTAACACACGTACCGAGATTTATTTAGTGCCAAATAAAATTGTTGACTCCCGCTATAGTTTTTAACGTATAATGCATTTAAAGTTCGGAATACGACGAAAGTGTATATAAGAAAAGTTACTCTAAATAATAAAATAAATAACTTTTGTTATGTGGATATTTGCCGAAAAACCAATAGGAAACGAAATATCGCTATTTTTAATTTCAGGCCTCCCTTATAACCCCCACTCCTGTTTGTCTCAGAGAATATTAATATAGCCTAAAGTCTAAGTTGGGCTAGTAGTAATACGGGTATACATACCAAGTTTCATAAAATTCGGTTCAGCTGTTTATGCGTGAAAAGGTAACAAACAAACAAACAGACACGGAAGAAACAAAATGCAGTTATGGTGTCTATGACTTGTGAAGCGAAACGTTGTCGTGAAATTTCAATGTACAGACAGAGGTTACAATCTATATATATATATATATATATATATATATATATATATATATATATATATATATAAAATTGTAACCTCTGTCTGTACATTGATTTTTTTCGCGAAATTTCACGATAAATTTTCGTTTCACATGTCATAGACACCATAACTGCATTTTGTTTCTTTCGTGTATGTTTGGTTGTTTGTTACCTTTTCACGCATGAACGGCTGAACCGAATTTTTGGTATGTATATTACTACTAACCCAACTTAAACTTTAGGCTATATTAAAATTCTCTCAGATGAACAGGCGTGGGGGTTATAAGGGAGGCCTGAAATTAAAAATAGCGATATTTCGTTTCCTATTGGTTTTTCGGCAAATATGAATATAACAAAAGTTGTTTATTTTGTTATTTAGAGTGACTTTTGTTATATGCATTTTTTTCGTATACCGATTTATAAACGAGATATACGCTAAAACCGGCGGAAGTGAACAATTTAATTTGACTCAAAAGACTCAACCAAACTAAATAAAACTCGGTATGTGTATTAGCACTAATGCCATCATTATAATAAGCCGTACCAACATTTCTAGGGACGGGCAGGAGTGGGGGTTGTAAGGGAGGCCTGAATTTAAAAATAGCGGTATTTCGTTTTCTATTGGTTTTTCTGCAAATATACACATAACAAAAGTTGTTTATTTTGTTATTTAGAGTTACTTTTGTCATATTCATTTTTATGTTTTAACAAAGTATAAACGAGATATACACTATAAACTAAAGCGGGAGTCGACTATTTCATTGGGCTCTAACGATTAAACCGAACTTAAAAAAACTCGGTATGCCAATTAGCATTAATTCTTCCATGATTATAAGCTATATTATTAGCTATGTTTCAGTTAGAACGAGAGTGGGGGTAATAAGGGAGGCCTGAAATAAAAATTCGCGATATTTCATTGCGTATTTGTTTTTCAACAAATATGCACCTAACAAAAGTCTTTTACTTTGATATTTAGATTAACTTTTGTTTTATACATTTCTCCAGGAACAATGTGTGGAGCAAGTAATTTGCGTAGAAATATTGATATGCTCAACAATTCATTCCTATTTGAACTATCAGGTACCTCAGCTGGAAAAATTAATTCAAATCAATGTTAATATTTTGTCCTTAATAACTGAAATCTATGCATAATGCACAGGGAACGGGGAATATGACAATATAACAAAATATGAAACATGACAATTTGAAGGGCAGTGAAGACTTACATGAAAAAATAATTTTATTATTAACAAATGCCAACAACGGGTATTAACCCTAAACACTTTGACGGGTAAATGTCAAAATATTGTGCAAAGTAAAGTCTTGCCAAAAAAAATACCATCACCATTCAGCCTCAAATCAATTCCCGGGCGAAGCCGGGTATCTGAGCTAGTTTTATATATATATATATATATATATATATATATAGATATATTTGTCTGTTAACGCTCTAGCGGTCGCAATATTTGTTTGATCGTTACCAACCTTCATATTTAAATGTTTTATGTAAAAAGAAAGATCAAGTTCGTAAATAGCTGAAATCGGACTAGTGGGAGGGGGGGGTTAGAGGGGGATTTTTGAAAATTCGAAATATCGAAATATATTCGATTTCGAAAATCGCGTCAGGAGTACGACCTCAATAGCTGATCTCCCTTAAGGGAAATCTGCTAAACTGAACTTTAATACTTATTAATATTCCATTTGTATCAAAGTTGTAAAAATGACTAATTACCTGTACAGAAGAATATGATGTCTACTTCCTCCTCAGTTCCATCTTCAAAAATAATTTTGTTTCCTTTAATTTCAGATACTTCGTACTTCATTACAACATTATCCGGGAAAACATTTTTAATATCGTCACCATATCTGTGCCGGCTTAACACCACCTGCAACACAAACCCATTCCATATTGTTCTCATATTTATTTTATATTTTAATTATTACAGGATATTTCCTTTAAGGCGGGCATGCTATAGTAGTGAATCTCCATCCATTCCTTCCTAGCCTTGGAGGCAGCTTGAACTATTTGTATAGTTAAATATGTAGTTAGTCCGTACCTTGGAGGCAGCTTGAACTATTTGTATAGTTAAATATGTAGTTAGTCCGTGCCTTGGAGGCAGCTTGAGCTATTTCTATAGTGGAATATATAGTTAGTCCGTACCTTGGAGGCAGCTTGAGCTATTTCTATAGTGGAATATATAGTTAGTCCGTACCTTGGAGGCAGCTTGAGCTATTTCTATAGTGGAATATATAGTTAGTCCGTACCTTGGAGGCAGCTTGAGCTATTTCTATAGTGGAATATATAGTTAGTCCGTACCTTGGAGGCAGCTTGAGCTATTTCTATAGTGGAATATATAGTTAGTCCGTACCTTGGAGGCTGCTTGAGCTATTTCATTTGAGAGGTCGATCCCAGAAGGTCCTGCACCTATGACAAGTACCCTCTTCGCTGCGAATAGGTCAGGTTCCCTGTAGTCATGGCTGTGGTACTTCTCGCCGCCGAACGTGTCTAGCCCTTTAGTCTCTGGGTACAGAGGTGTGTGATAATGTCTGTGGCAGAGAAGACGCATACTTCAGTATTAATGAAAAGGTTTTTTTTTTTTTTAAAAAAAAATGCCAAATAGGATAGTGTTATTGAAATAGAAATTATTTAAAATGGATAAATCCTAGCCAAAAATTTACTTTATTGCAACATTAGAGTCCGCCTTTGAACTGCATAAACTAAGCAGGGTTCCTTGAGGCACCAGCTATTTGCATTCTCTCGCCAAATAAAAGTTCAATGAAAGCAATATTTGGTATTTATTATTGGATTCGTCCCGATGAAGGATGGTTCGGCTGCTACCGTACACAGCCTCCGGGATTCGTCCCGATGAAGGATGGTTCGGCTGCTACCGTACACAGCCTCCGGGATTCGTCCCGATGAAGGATGGTTCGGCTGCTCCCACACACAGCCTCCGGGATTCGTCCCGATGAAGGATGGTTCGGCTGCTCCCACACACAGCCTCCGGGATTCGTCCCGATGAAGGATGGTTCGGCTGCTACCGTACACAGCCTCCGGGATTCGTCCCGATGAAGGATGGTTCGGCTGCTACCGTACACAGCCTCCGGGATTCGTCCCGATGAAGGATGGTTCGGCTGCTCCCGTACACAGCCTTCGGGATTCGTCCCGATGAAGGATGGTTCTGCTGCTCCCGTACACAGCCTCCGGGATTCGTCCCGATGAAGGATGGTTCGGCTGCTCCCACACACAGCCTCCGGGATTCGTCCCGATGAAGGATGGTTCGGCAGCTACCGTACACAGCCTCCGGGATTCGTCCCGATGAAGGATGGTTCGGCTGCTCCCACACACAGCCTCCGGGATTCGTCCCGATGAAGGATGGTTCGGCTGCTCCCACACACAGCCTCCGGGATTCGTCCCGATGAAGGATGGTTCGGCTGCTACCGTACACAGCCTCCGGGATTCGTCCCGATGAAGGATGGTTCGGCTGCTCCCGTACACAGCCTCCGGGATTCGTCCCGATGAAGGATGTTTCGGCGGCTACCGTACACAGCCTCCGGGATTCGTCCCGATGAAGGATGGTTCGGCTGCTACCGTACACAGCCTCCGGGATTCGTCCCGATGAAGGATGGTTCGGCTGCTACCGTACACAGCCTCCGGGATTCGTCCCGATGAAGGATGGTTCGGCTGCTCCCGTACACAGCCTCCGGGATTCGTCCCGATGAAGGATGGTTCGGCTGCTCCCTTACACACCCTCCGGGATTCGTCCCGATGAAGGATGGTTCGGCTGCTACCGTACACAGCCTCCGGGATTCGTCCCGATGAAGGATGGTTCGGCTGCTCCCGTACACAGCCTCCGGGATTCGTCCCGATGAAGGATGGTTCGGCTGCTCCCGTACACAGCCTCCGGGATTCGTCCCGATGAAGGATGGTTCGGCTGCTACCGTACACAGCCTCCGGGATTCGTCCCGATGAAGGATGGTTCGGCTGCTACCGTACACAGCCTCCGGGATTCGTCCCGATGAAGGATGGTTCGGCTGCTACCGTACACAGCCTCCGGGATTCGTCCCGATGAAGGATGGTTCGGCTGCTCCCGTACACAGCCTCCGGGATTCGTCCCGATGAAGGATGGTTCGGCTGCTCCCGTACACAGCCTCCGGGATTCGTCCCGATGAAGGATGGTTCGGCTGCTCCCGTACACAGCCTCCGGGATTCGTCCCGATGAAGGATGGTTCGGCTGCTACCGTACACAGCCTCCGGGATTCGTCCCGATGAAGGATGGTTCGGCTGCTCCCGTACACAGCCTTCGGGATTCGTCCCGATGAAGGATGGTTCGGCTGCTACCGTACACAGCCTCCGGGATTCGTCCCGATGAAGGATGGTTCGGCTGCTCCCGTACACAGCCTCCGGGATTCGTCCCGATGAAGGATGGTTCGGCTGCTCCCGTACACAGCCTCCGGGATTCGTCCCGATGAAGGATGGTTCGGCTGCTCCCGTACACAGCCTTCGGGATTCGTCCCGATGAAGGATGGTTCGGCTGCTCACGTACACAGCCTTCGGGATTCGTCCCGATGAAGGATGGTTCGGCTGCTACCGTACACAGCCTCCGGGATTCGTCCCGATGAAGGATGGTTCGGCTGCTCCCGTACACAGCCTCCGGGATTCGTCCCGATGAAGGATGGTTCGGCTGCTCCCGTACACAGCCTCCGGGATTCGTCCAGATGAAGGATGGTTCGGCTGCTCCCGTACACAGCCTCCGGGATTCGTCCCGATGAAGGATGGTTCGGCTGCTCCCGTACACAGCCTCCGGGATTCGTCCCGATGAAGGATGGTTCGGCTGCTCCCACACACAGCCTCCGGGATTCGTCCCGATGAAGGATGGTTCGGCTGCTCCCGTACACAGCCTCCGGGATTCGTCCCGATGAAGGATGGTTCGGCTGCTCCCGTACACAGCCTCCGGGATTCGTCCCGATGAAGGATGGTTCGGCTGCTCCCGTACCCAGCCTCCGGGATGCGTCCCGATGAAGGATGGTTCGGCTTCCCGTACACAGCCCCCCGGACTCGTCCCGATGAAGGATGGTTCGGCTGCTCCCGTACACAGCCTCCGGGATTCGTCCCGATGAAGGATGGTTCGGCTGCTCCCGTACACAGCCTCCGGGATTCGTCCCGATGAAGGATGGTTCGGCTGCTCCCACACACAGCCTCCGGGATTCGTCCCGATGAAGGATGGTTCGGCAGCTACCGTACACAGCCTCCGGGATTCGTCCCGATGAAGGATGGTTCGGCTGCTCCCGTACGCGGCCTCCGGGATTCGTCCCGAGGAAGGATGGTTCGGCTGCTCCGTACACAGCCTCCAGGATTCGTCCCGATGAAGGATGGTTCGGCTGCTCCGTACACAGCCTCCGGGATTCGTCCCGAAGAAGGATGGTTCCGCTGCTCCCCTACACATCCTCAGGGCTTCGTCCCGATGAAGGATGGTTCGGCTGCTCCCACACACAGCCTCCGGGATTCGTCCCGATGAAGGATGGTTCGGCTGCTCCCGTACACAGCCTCCGGGATTCGTCCCGATGAAGGATGGTTCGGCTGCTCCCACACACAGCCTCCGGGATTCGTCCCGATGAAGGATGGTTCGGCTGCTACCGTACACAGCCTCCGGGATTCGTCCCGATGAAGGATGGTTCGGCTGCTACC
Organism: Riptortus pedestris; assembly: GCA_019009955.1. NCBI lineage: Eukaryota > Metazoa > Arthropoda > Insecta > Hemiptera > Alydidae > Riptortus > Riptortus pedestris. The sequence continues at coordinate 195,592,479 of CM032229.1, read as the reverse complement.
GTACACAGCCTCCGGGATTCGTCCCGATGAAGGATGGTTCGGCTGCTCCCGTACACAGCCTCCGGGATTCGTCCCGATGAAGGATGGTTCGGCTGCTCCCGTACACAGCCTCCAGGATTCGTCCCGATGAAGGATGGTTCGGCTCTCCCGTACACAGCCTCCGGTACAGTTGCCTTCAAGCCGCTAAAACTCAAATCTATCGCCTGTCCTAGCTTTGGCAGTCAGAGTGACGTCTTGTCCGAGCAGTACAAAACTCAGGCATTACATTAACATTTTTAACTCTGAACTGCTCATCACTCAGACTAAAGTCTGCGGGATATGGAAGACTGTCCGCTCCTTGCTAATTATCGATTATCGATGATCATTAATTAGCGATATCGCCGCCTTAGATCTAGGAGATGTACGGCTACAGCCACTGTAGTCAGCTCCTTGCTAATTATCGATTATCGATGATCATTAATTAGCGATATCGCCGCCTTAGATCTAGGAGATGTACGGCTACAGCCACTGTAGTCAGCTCCTTGCTAATTATCGATTATCGATGATCATTAATTAGCGATATCGCCGCCTTAGATCTAGGAGATGTACGGCTACAGCCACTGTAGTCAGCTCCTTGCTAATTATCGATTATCGATGATCATTAATTAGCGATATCGCCGCCTTAGATCTAGTAGTTGTACGGCTAAAAACACTGTAGTCAGCTCCTTGCTAATTATCGATTATCGATGATCATTAATTAGCGATATCGCCGCCTTAGATCTAGTAGTTGTACGGCTAAAAACACTGTAGTCAGCTCATTGCTAATTATCGAATATCGATGATCATTAATTAGCGACATTGCCGTTTTTTTATCTAGGAGAAGTTGGGCTCCAACTTTGCTCGGAGCTGCACATGATATATCCTTGAGATGGGCTTGGAAGAGTAGTCATAATGAACCTTAGATTACTTTGACAACAATTCTAGATAATGTAGAGCAGAGGAAGGAGTGACTTACCCATTGCATACGATGACTGCATCGAAAACAGATGTAGAGTCTTGATGTCTAGGCAGATCTGTCACTGTTACACTCCACCGAACCTTCCCTTCATCTTCAATCGGCTCAACAAGTTTCACGTGATGCAAGAACTGTGGAAGAAATATAATTAAATCATAACATTCTGCAGAAAATATTTGTTCTACTTGTTAGTTGGTGATTCTCATCCAGGAAATGATATGCCCTTTTCAGCTACAAACATTGACTAGCCATGTCCTTTATTAGACAGCAATGTAACAGTATAATTCATAATTGATTATGCATATTTTTGGATTTTCCATACCAATTTACTATGATTTACTTGTACAATATTTATCTAGTTTGTAACTCTGCAACGCTTCAATTCAAAAATTTTTGAAATTGAAATCAACAATTATAATTGTTGATTTCAATTTCCTTCAATTAAAATCTACCTAAGATACTGTATTACCTGTTCATAGAATTCATTTTATATAATACTAGCTCAGATACCGGGCTTCGCCCGGGAATTGATTTGAGGTTGTATGGTGATGGTATTTTTTTGGCAAGGCTATACTTTTCACAATATTTTGACATTTACTCGTCCCAGTGTTTAGGGTTAATACCCGTTGTTGGCATTTGTTAATAATAAAATTATTTTTTTATGAAGTCTTCACTGTCCTCCAAATTGTCATATTTCCCGTCTTCTGTGTTTTATGCATAGATTTCAGTTATTAAGGACAAAATATTAACATAGATTTGAATTAATTTTTCCAGGTACCTCATAGTTGGAAATGAATTGTTGAGCATATCAATATTTTTACGCAAATTACTTGCCCCACACATTATTCCTGGATAAATGTATAAAACAAAAGTTAATCTATGTAACAAAGTAAACAACTTAATTTTTCCAGGTGAGGTACCTGGTAGTTCATATTGTAAAGAATTGTTGAGCAAATTTCTCAAAATAACAAAATAAACAACTTTTGTTATGCGCATATTTGCCGAAACCCCAATAGGAAACGAAATATCACTATTTTTAATTTCAGGCCTCCCTTATAACCCCCACTCCTGCCCATCCCTAGAAATGTTAGTATGGCTTATTATAAGGAAGGCGTTAGTGCTAATTCACATACCGAGTTTGGTTTAGTTCGGTTGAGTTTTTTGTGCCAAATAAAATTGACTCCCGCTATAATTTTTAGCGTATAACGCATTTAAACTTCGGTATACGACAAAAGTGTATATAACAAAAGTTACTCTAAATAGCAAAATAAACAACTTTTGTTATGTGCATATTTACCGAAAAACCAATAGAAAACGAAATATCGCTATTTTTAATTTCTGGCTTCCCTTATAACCCCCACTCCTGTTCGTCTCAGCGAAAATTAATATATCCTAAAGTCTAAGTTGGGTTAGTAGTAAAATACATACCAAGTTTCAGCCGTTTATGCGTGAAAAGGTAACAAATAAACAAACAAACAAACAAACATACACGAAAGAAACAAAATGCAGATATGGTGTCTATGACATGTGAAACGAAAAGTTATCGTGAAATTTCGCGAAAAAACATGTACAGACAGAGGTTACAATTTTTTATATATACTAGCTCAGATACCCGGCTTCGCCTGGGAATTCATTTGAGGCTGAATGGCGATGGTATTTTTTTGGCAAGGCTTTACTTTGCATAATATTTTGACATTTCCCCGTGCCAGTGTTTAGGGTTTATTCCCGCCTTTTTTTTTTTAGGTATTAAGGACAAAATATTAACATAGATTTGAATTAATTTTTCCCGGTGAGGTACCTATTCATATTGGACAGAATTGTTGAGCATATCAAATTTCTACGCAAATTACTTTAGTTTTACTGTATATCTCGTTTATAATTCGGTATACGAAAAAAAATGTATATAACAAAATTACTTTAAATAACAAAATAAACTTCTTTTGTTATGTGCATATTTGCAGAAAAACTAATAGAAATCGAAATAACGCTATTTTTAAATTCAGGCCTCCCTTACAACCCCCACTCCTGCCCGTTCCTAGAAATGTTGGTGTAGCTTGTTATAATGAAAGCGTTAGTGCTAATACACATACCGAGTTTTATTTATTTCGGTTGGGTCTTTTGTCCCAAATAAAATTGTTCACTTCCGCTGTAGGTTTTAGCGTATATCTCGTTTATAAATCGGTATATGAAAAAAGTGTATATAACAAAAGTTACTCCAAATAACAAAATAAACAACTTTTGTTATGTTCATATTTGCCGAAAAACCAATAGGAAACGAAATATCGCTATTTTTAATTTCAGGCCTCCCTTATAACCCCCATTTCTGTTAATCTCAGAGAATTTTAATATAGCCTAAAGTCTAAGTTGGGTTAGTACTAATATACATACCAAGTTTCATAAAATTCGGTTCAGCCGTTTATGCGTGAAAAGGTAACAAACAAATAAACAAACAAACAGACACCAAAGAAACAAATTGCAGTTATGGTGTCTAGGACATGTGAAACGAAAAGTTATCGTGAAATTTCGCGAAAAAAATCAATGTACAGACAGAGGTTACAATTTTATATATATATATATATATATATATATATATATATATATATATATATATATATATATTATTACATATTGTTGCGGAAATTAAATACATGAATAATCCTTCAGGGAGAGAGTCGCGTATTTGGGAAGTGAGAGATAGATCAAAGAAGCCGTCAGAGGAGCTAGCCCCTACTAGACCCGTCGAGTCCAGACGTCGAAGGGCGAGGCAATTCCCCTTTAATGTATGCCGACGCCCTATATAAAGGACCGGCCAGCCACGAGCGAGTCAGTTTTATTCTCACCTGTCTTGATGTTCACATCAGCGCTACAGTGCATCTTAGTGTAGTGCGGTAAAGTGTTTTTATATGGAGAACAGTGTTGTGCCGTGACTGTAAGTAACAGTTTAGTGCCGTGTTTAAGACAGTGCCGTCTTTTTGTGAATTTCAGTAACCGTTAGTGAATTATTGGACTGTGACTCATTGAAGAACAGTGACGCTATCAGTGCATACTGTGAGTAGCAATTAAGAACAATTAACCAAGTGTATTGTGCATTGTGAAATAAATTGTGCAGTTATAAAACTGTGAAACTTGTGAGTGTTTAATTTTGCAATCCAAAAGAACTCTTATTAGCAACGTTTATTACTGGTTTTGGTAATAAAACGTAATAACTGGTGTCAGAAGTGAGATTGTAAAATTAAAATCAACAAAAATGAAGTTTGAAGAACTAAAAGTGAAACAGCTGAAGAAGGAGTTGGCTAAATTGGATATGCCAACAACAGGAAATAAGGCTGAATTACAAAGGCGGTTGACAGATGAATTCCAAAGAAGAGGAATCGATATAAGTACACACGAGTTGTACGATAAAGAAGACATTGCTGTAAGTACTCCTATCTCAAGTAGCAATGAGGACTTAAATGCAATAATGGCCGCCATGATGGAAAAGATAGCAGATAATAACCAGAAACTCTTAGAAGCTTCTAAGAGCAATAGTGAGAAAATATTAGTGGAAGTCAGACAAGAGTTTCAAGAAGTTTCTAGAGCTAATTGCGAGAGGCTAGAAGAAAAATTTCAGGAAGCTTCTAGATCAACTAACCAAAAACTCCATGAAATGTCGGTATTGGGCAAACGAGTGGAAGCCATAGAGCAGAGAGTCAGCGAGTTTGATGAAAAACTCTGCGGCATTTCTGCGGCACAGAAGAAGGTTGAAGAGGACGTGTCCAACCTAGGAAGAAAGATGGACGATGAAATACGTGAGCTACAATTCCAAATGGATAATCTACAAGTTCGAGAGGGTCCGGTGAGGCTCATTTCAGAACATTCCAGCAAGATAAAGACCCCAACTTTTGATGGTAATGTACCATTTAATGTTTTTAAATTCCAATTTGAGACGGTGGCCAGTAGAAACGGATGGAATAATGAAGAGAAAGCGGTAGAATTGATTTTGGCACTGAAGGGAACCGCTGCAGAAATCCTGGAGAGTTTACCGGCCGCTTGCAGGAATAATTATGAGGACATTATGGTGACCTTACAGCGCAAGTTTGGCGGTGAGCATAAGCGAGAACTGTACAGGATGGAGTTACGGGGCAGAGTGCAAAAACCGAATGAGACGCTCCAAGATTTTGCCATGGAAATCGAACGTCTGGTCCAACTGACTTACCCAGGTGAAAATCATCCGTTCCTAGATCAGTTCAAGATTGAAGCATTTGTGAATGGTATACGAGACCCAGATGTTAAATTTGCGGTGTGTGCTATGCAAAAATCATCCTTTGCTGAAACCATCTCTTATGCACTAGCCCAGGAGACCGCTAAAGTAATTTCAAAACCACAAGTTTACATAGTGCGACGTCTTGAGGCTGATATTAAAAATGACGCCCAAATGTCAAGGAGTGACATAGAAGAATTAGTCAAGCGAATAATGGAGGAGCAAAGGAACAGATCACGCTCAAAGTGCTTCAACTGTGGCAAGGCCGGCCATTTTCAACGTAACTGTAAATCACCGAAGAAAAGGTCAAGATCTGTTTCGCCACCAAGGGAGAACAAACGGACGAATAACCCCAAATCTCAAGAGACACCGTTAAACTAAAGCGAGCTAGCACTGAGGGGCAAGAGCTAGCTCCTACAACCGCTGGCCCCACAATCTCCATTTCCATAATACAACAACAAAATAGCAACCTTACAGCTCGTGAGTTTATCAACAGAAGGAAGCAGATCCTCACCATAGACACAGAGGCGTCGCAGTCCATAATTAGTCCCGATTTGGTAAAAGGATCAGTGGAACCATTAAACGACGTTTGACTGCGCACTGCTACTGGGGAATCAGCCACCGTCTACGGAAGAGCCAAGGTTCGACTGACTATCGCCAACACTAGCGCCAATCATGTATTTGTTGTCGCCGACATAGTGGACGAAGTGATCATCGGTGTAGACTTCATGATAGCCCACGGTATCAATCTGCACATGGGTCAACAGGTTATGATCTGGCGCAACGTCGAGATACCCTTGGATGTTGGATATGAGAGCAAGACGCAAGAGATAATGAGGCTATTTACCATCGGACGCCAGAAATTACCACCCCAGTCGGAAACCTTAGCATGTGCGCGTGTGGAAGAAGATTGTGAGGATAACCGGTTGTGGGTAGTAGAACCAAAAGAACTTAAAGATGACATTATAACAGCTAAAGGCCTGGTGAAAACCTGCGACGATGGACGAGTTCCGGTGAGAGTACTAAACCTATCCAACAATAAGAAGATCATTAACAAAAATTTTGAAATAGGTCAATGTGAGCCAGTAGAAGCAATAATTAACTGTGCCAAAAATTCAGGATGCCCGAAAATGACAGCCAAGGAACGCGAATTACTTGCAGGAGAAGTGGAAACATGGAGCCCAGGTAGAACAGCCGTAGTGAAATATGAAATAAATACCGGTGAAGCTATAAAACAAGCACCCAGGAGTGTTCCCCTAGCGAAGCGGAACGAAGTTAAAGAACTTGTCAACGAAATGGAGCGGAATGGAGTCATTGAACCATCTTCGTGTACGTGGAGCTCGCCAATAGTTCTAGTAAAGAAGGAAGACGGTAGCACCAGATTCTGTGTTGGCTACAGAAAACTCAATGACGTCACCAAGAAAGGCAGTTATCCGCTGCCAAGAATTGACGACACCTTAGACACGTTGGCTGGAACGAGATGGCTTTCTACCTTGGACTTGCAAAGCGGCTACTGGCAAGTAGAGATAGCCGATAAGGACAAAGAGAAAACTGCCTTTAGCGCAAGAAATGGAAAGTGTATTGTGCATTGTTAAATAAATTGTGCAGTGATAGAAACTGTGAAACTTGTGAGTGTTTAATTTTGCAACCCAAAAGAACTCTTATTAGCAACGTTTATTACTGGTTTTGGTGTTACTTTTCTTACCATATGTTCTTTGTGGATATGTCATTATGTTACTCTACAAATTGTTTTCTTTTTGTTTACATTTAGAATTAAAATGAATAACCAAGTTATATTCATGTTAATAATATGTATACTTATTTATGAAATTAACAATGGCGACTAGTTAAATGGTACGACAAAAAGATTTTGACCAGTATTTGAAGAAACGAAGTTACTTGAATTGCGCTTAAATAAACTAAAATACGATTTACCTAAATGTGGAAATTCTCAGGATACACTTACCAACTACACTGAAAACCTTTCAACGATATGACTGAAATCGAAGATACACAGTTAAATATTGAACTTTACTGAAATTCGATAGAAAATGAACTAGAAATTAGAAGCCATTTGGAAGTAATACATGAACAAATACAAATTACTCTTGAAACAGAAAGGAAAAAGTACAATACAGACATTGCAAGGGCTATTTCTGAAATACGTCAGAATGCAGCTGACATTCCTTTCAGCCATATACACAGGAGGAAAGTTTCCAAAACTTCACTCGGTGGTTTGAAAACTACATCCAGTTACGAGGAAACCTAAGTCCAGCAAACAAGGTAAATCTATTCTTACAAGCAATCACCCCACAAATGCATGAACAGCTTCATGATATTTGAATATCAGAAAATTCACGTAATAAAACATATGAAGAATTGATTCAATTGCTAATGGCTCAAATAGAACCAAAACCTAGGATTTGGGCTCGTCAGCACAAATTTACAACACATAACCAGCTGAGTAATGAATCTATACAAGATTATGCAAATATCCTTAGAAAACAAGTTTACTTGTGCAAAATGCAGTGAATCAGTATCTGAAATTTTACTTTGCATGCAGTTTATCAGGGGACTAAAAGACCCTGATATACGTGTTCAACTTCTTCAAAATACATTATTACAACCGTTTAAGGATGTAGTCGGACAGACAGCCACGTTGGAACTAGCAAAGAGTGAGAGTAGAATAATTAAGACATAGGATAATCACGATGACGTCTACCAAGTATCCACCAGCTACAGACAGTACAAGAAGGATAAGTCTAATAATAAGCCAAGGTAAATACACAACCTTCTGAGTATCGATCTCGTCTAGAGAAACTAAGGAACAAATGCTATAGATGTGGTGATGATTCACATAGAGCACATCAATGTAAGTTTAAAAATACTGAATGTAACTTTTGAAAACAGTTTGGCCACTTAGCACGAGTATGCTTAAGAAAACCAAACCATGAAGTAAAACAATCGGAAGAAAATGTCGAAAGTAAGGATGGTAGTACTCATGAAATATATCAACTTCATTTAAAATCAAATGACAAGTTCAAGATTGAAGTGAAATTGGAAGGGCGGCTCATACCAATGGAATTGGACACGGGTGCAGCACTTAGTATTATATCTTATGAAGCATTTAAACTCAACAAATAGGGTTTTCAAAACAAATGTCCGACTGCGGACATATACTGGTGAAATAATTAACTCAAAAGGAATTGTATTTGTTGAGGTTCAGTACAGAGATCAATGTTTTGTTGGAAAATTGTACATAGTAAACATGTGTGTAGACTCTATATATGGAAGAGAATGGATAAAAGAAATTCAACTTGATGCAGCTGACAAATGTGCATTGACTTCGAGTGAAGAAAAGGAAGATATTTCAAGACTAGATAAATTGCTGAATCAGTATGAAGAAATTTTCAAAGAAGGAATTGGAAGAATACCGAATGAAAGGGGCCACTTCAATGTAAATGACAAGACCCAACCAATTTACATTAAACCGAAACACATGCCATATGCATTACAGGAAACAGTAGAAAAAGAACTCGAACGGCTGGAAACCTTAGGTAGAATCACCCAAGCCGAATCATCAGACTGGGGGACACCAATAGTACCAGTTGTAAATCCAAATGGTTCAGTTAGAATTTGCGCTGATTATAAGGTGACCCTGAACAAAGTTATCAAGGACGACCATTATCCCATACCCAGAATTGATGATATAATGTCAAAAATGCGTGGTAGCAAGATGTTTTGTACTGTTGACATCCGTAACGCATATTTACACTTGGAAATGGACGAAGACAGTGCAATCATGCAAACGATTAGTACTCATAAAGGATTATTTAAGGTGAACCGATTAATATTTGGAGTTAAGGTTGCACCTTTGGTGTGTCAAAGATTTATGGACAAAACATTACATAATTTAGAAGGTGTACAATGCTTCTTCGATGATATAATTGTACAAGGCTCTAATAGGGAACAGCTTTTCCAACGACTAGGTAAAGTCTTTGCACGGCTTAAGATAAATGATTTGAGGCTAAATAGAGAAAAATTCAAGTTTTTCAGCCCAAAATTGAATATTTAGGTCACCCAATAGATAGTAAAGGACTACACAAATCGGATAATAAGATACTGAGTATATTAAAATGTAAAAGACCAGAATATCTTTCTGAGCTCCGAACTTTTCTGGGCCCAACAAATTATTACAAAAAAATCATAAAGAATTTGGCAACACTACTGCGTCCGTTAAATCAGCTACTACGGAAAGGAAACTTGCTCAACTGGAGTCCATCTTGTGAAACAAGTTTTCAGAAGATTAAGAATATTATCACAATTGATGACGTTTTGGTGCACTTTGATCCTAACTTGCCTCTGGTCTTGGCCACTGATGCTTCATCGGTAGGTTTAGGAGCCGTTTTATCTCACCGCTACAGCGATGGAACTGAAAGACCAATATCTTTCGCATCTCGGTCGTTGACAAAAGCTGAACAGAGATACTCTCAAATCGATAAGGAAGCCTTGGGAATATATTGGGACTTGAAGAAGTTTTTTCCTTTTTGCTATGGGCGAAAATTCACATTGACTACAGATCACAAACCATTAGTATCGATTTTCAATCCAGCAAAGACCTTACCAACAATCTCAGCAACAAGGATATTCAATTATGCTCATTTTCTCTCAGGTTTTAACTATGATATAGAGTAGAGGCAAACTGCTTATCATTCCAATGCTGATTATCTCTCACAGTTTCCTACGGAACTGGCCCAAGAAAATGCTGTAGATGACCTCTCTAAATACCAGATAAACCGACTGGAGACACTCAATGTCAGCAGTTGGTTTATCTGGTATTAACCAAGTAACACAATCAGTGGCGGCTCGCGTATAGGCACTGTGGAACTGCAGCACCCCCAATTTCCATTTGATATTATCTATAACATTTAACATAATGAGCCTTTTTTCTTTAATTCTTTCTTTATACTTGTATAATATATAATCCTTAAGCTTAATACAGTAACTATCCCCCAGTTTATGAAAAAAGATACAAAAATCTTTGTATGGAACTGTACGTTTCACAGTTGCAGCTGCGAGGTGTTTGGCTGTTGTGCGCATGCGCTCAGAGGAAGCTCCACAAGGGAGCGAGAGCACTGTCTTTCCCGCAGTGCCGACCGAATAGATTAAGCTTGAACTGTAACAATTTAGGTTAAAGTAAGAAAAAATGTTTGATTTTGTTCTTTAAGTATTTTATCAAGTTTCTGAATAAATTTTCTTTTTATACATGTTTGTTTCATTTTAGACAATTTTAAAACAAAGGCTAAAATTTTTCTGGAGCAGCACCCCCGCTAATTTTAGCTACGAGCCGCCACTGAACACAATACAATCAAAACAGACAACCAAACACGCAACATCACACAAAACACTAATAATACAATAACAACCAACTTCTATGCACCAACCATCGAACATTCCACTCAATCACTTATGTCAGAGACCTATCCGAAAAATTAGCAAATGTAATGACTAATAGTAACATAAAAATTAGCTTCAAAAATAAAAAAACTGTTCATAAAGTAATATATTCCATACTCAAATCAAGAATATACCCAAATAAACAGAGCAATGTTATCTACAAAATACCCTGCAAAAACTGAGACACAATATACATAGGTGAAACCAGCCAGTACATCACCAACAGGATAACAGGTCCCAAATCCGACATAAAAAAAAGTCCGTCACGCAGGGGCTGCGTAAACTAAGCAGATTTCCCATGTGAAGTTTAGCAATAGAGAAATATGCATACTGCTAACACAACACCGTCATGATTAAATTAAAAAAAACGGTAATGAGAAATCTTTCAGTTAATTAAAATAAATTACCAACTGAAACGGCTTCTGAATTATAAGAGTAACTTATATTTTACTAAATAAAATTTTAGTATTCCATTAACTAAAGAAGGGGGGGGGCGGAGGAACAGAACGTATTTGCATAAATCTCACAAAGTAACGAAGGTAAGGTAAGGTTAGAAACGGCAGGTAAGGTTAGAAGCTTCCACCTGAGCCGATCAGTTACGCAAACGGCCAACCTAATCCGACTATACCCGACCACAGACTTCATAAAAATGCAAATATCTCGGCTAATACTCGTATTAAAAATAGAGAACAAATGTATATAACAATATTTATAGTAAATTTATCCTCTAGTCCGATTTCAGCCATTAACGAACTTGATCTGTCTTTTTACATAAAACGGTTAAATATCGAGTTTCGTAACGATCAAACAAAAATTGACAAAAAGCGTCAGACAAATATATATATATATATATATATATATATATATATAACCGCATAGCAGTTTTAATATAACATGAATATAGATGTATTTACAAGCCCTTCGGCCGTACCCGCTAACGGCTTGTAAATATTAGCAGATTTCCCTTAAGGGAAATCAGCTATTGAGGTCGTACTCATGACGCGAGTTTTGAAAAATTTCCTCAAATGTCCATCGATCCTACCCAGGAGATGACGAAAATGAGGTCCGTTCAAAATTATATATATATATATATATATATATATATATATATATATATATATATATATATATATATATATATATATATATTTGTCTGTTAACGCTCTAGCGGTCGCAATTTTTGTTTAATCGTTACCAAACTTCATATTTAAGCGTTTTACGTAAAAAGAGAGATCAAGTTCGTTAATGGCTGAAATCGGACCAGTGGGAGGGGGGGCTTAGAGGGGGGATTTTTGAAAATTCAAAATATCTCCGTTACTATACGTCGGATCGAAAAATATTATAGAATCAATCTTATTGCAAATTAAATTTACTATAAATATTGTTATATACATTTATTCTCTATCTTGAATATTAACTGAGATATTTGCATTTGTATTCTGCATGTGCTCGGCAGCAGTGGCTATGTTCGGACTTTCCGCCGTGAGCTCTGGCGGCCGTTTTTGTAATTATTCGTCCCTCTCGTGAATAGGTTTAGAGGTTACTTACTACTATAGCTGTTATTAGGCAGATTTCTCTATTGTAAAACTTCACGTGGGAAATCTGCTTAGTTTACGCAGCCCCTGCGTGACGGACTTTTTTTTAAGAGAGGTGCTGGTTCATGGAAGTTTTGTATGTGTGATTTGATACCGGAGGACCATGATTTATAAAACGGTTATTACCATTAATAATATATTGAATAATTACAAGATATGGTGGGATGGGCTATTGCAGGGCATATATGTGTTAGTGAGTTAGTATATACATTACTTCAAGGGATACTGTTGATATGGTGATACTGTCCTGGATGCTGCTCTGATGTTCTCCCTCTTCCTCCCTCTATCCTGTTCTCCCCTGGATGCTGCTCTGGTGTTCTCCCTCTTCCTCCCTCCATCCTGTTCTCCCCTGGATGCTGCTCTGGTGTTCTCCCTCTTCCTCCCTCCATCCTGTTCTCCCCTGGATGCTGCTCTGGTGTTCTCCCTCTTCCTCCCTCTATCCTGTTCTCCCCTGGATGCTGCTATGGTGTTCTCCCTCTTCCTCCCTCCATCCTGTTCTCCCCTGGATGCTGCTATGGTGTTCTCCCTCTTCCTCCCTCTATCCTGTTCTCCCCTGGATGCTGCTATGGTGTTCTCCCTCTTCCTCCCTCCATCCTGTTCTCCCCTGGATGCTGCTCTGGTGTTCTCCCTCTTCCTCCCTCCATCCTGTTCTCCCCTGGATGCTGCTCTGGTGTTCTCCCTCTTCCTCCCTCCATCCTGTTCTCCCCTGGATGCTGCTCTGGTGTTCTCCCTCTTCCTCCCTCCATCCTGTTCTCCCCTGGATGCTGCTCTGGTGTTCTCCCTCCATCCGGTTCTCCCCTGGATGCTGCTCTGGTGTTCTCCCTCTTCCTCCCTCCATCCTGTTCTCCCCTGGATGCTGCTCTGGTGTTCTCCCTCCCTCCATCCTGTTCTCCCCTGGATGCTGCTCTGGTGTTCTCCCTCCATCCTGATCTCCCCTGGATGCTGCTCTGGTGTTCTCCCTCCATCCTGTTCTCCCCTGGATGCTGCTCTGGTGTTCTCCCTCTTCCTCCCTCCATCCTGTTCTCCCCTGGATGCTGCTCTGGTGTTCTCCCTCTTCCTCCCTCCATCCTGTTCTCCCCCTGGATACTCCTTCCTTTACTCACTCATGTTGGAAGTTCTAAGGAATGGGTGTGAAAAAAAGCTAAAACTGCTGCTGCACATGGGAGGCTCTACTCTCTCCTCTGCTGTCCTATTCACTCTACTGCCTCAGACTGTCTTCATTATCTCTGCCCTTTGAACCCAAGGATGTCCTCTCAGATTGTGACATCTGAGAGGTCAGCACTCTTCAGGGGGCAGCCTTGGTTGGTCTAGTTGACAACAGATGGGGCTGGTATAGCTTATTGCCGCTTCAATTTTAAATTGAACAATAGATTTAACGTTATATAACAATAACAATGGTAACACATAGCAATAATAGTTTTAACATTGTAGAATAACAATAACATAATAGCTTTAATACAACAGGAAGGTGGCTTTGATAAAAAAAATATAACAATCATTGTAGTAACACACTGCAATAATAGTTGGAACATAATAAAATAATAATAACAGTTGTGACTTTCCTATAACACGAATATAGCGTTAATAAAATATAACAATAATTGTAATAACACATAACAATAGTCCCAACATAATATAATAGCTAGAATAATAATTCTAATATAGTTCAACTAACATAATATTTATTTATTTATTTGAGAAGCCGCTACAATGGCGATTCATCTTTTGACATATTTGAATATAATTTTACAAAATTAGATAAATATTAAAAAAATTGCAATGCTAAATGTTATAAATGTGCAAAATAGATAGAACCTTGCCGCTACAATGGCCATTCTTAACATGCTAAAATATAATTTCACAAAATTAAATAAATATTAAAATTTTTACAAAGCTAACATTTACAAATGTATAAAATGGACAAAACTAAATATAAATTGTTACTATATTTACAACAAAAGGAAAAAAACAAAACCAAAATAAAAATAAAATAAACAAAAAAAACTAAAAGAAAAACTATAAATAGTTAAACTGGAAGAAGGCAAAACTTATATTCCACAGTGGTTGCTATATATAACTTTCTTAATTGTAGATAATAGCTTTTATATTCCATCAAATAATCCATTATTTCTTAAATACTTAAAAATATCATCTATAAATTGGCTACTGTCGGCCAGTAGTTCACATACATTTGTGGGCCATGGGTACTTTTTCACTTGTGTGCAGTCAGTCAGTATGTGTTTTACAGTCAGCGTTCTGTTGCAGTAGTGACATATAGGTTCATCTTGTCTGCTCATTAGATATGAATGTGTTAGTCTAGTGTGTCCTGTGCGTAGGCGTGTATCTACAATTTCTTCTCTTCTAGAGTGTCTATTACTTGACGTCCAGTTGAGCGTGTTTGATTTGATTTCTCTAAGTTTACTGTCAGTGTTATACCATAAATTATTCCAGTCATTAATTACGAGTTTTCTTATTTGAGTGAAAGCGTCTTGGTGAGTTATGTCCAAAAAATCTATTTGTTCAAGTTGAGCTGATAGATAGACTGCTTTGTCTACTATATCACTTTGAGATATGCCCACATGGCCAGGTAACCAATAAATAGTAATGTGTTTTTTTAGCTTATGAATATTGTTAAGAATTTCAATAATAAGGAGATTGGTAGAGTATATGTCTTCAAGTATCTTTATTGAACTTAATGAGTCTGTACAAATGACTATGTCTCTTTTAGTAGTTGTGATGTTGGTTAGTGCTAAGAGTATAGCCTGTAATTCTGCCGTGTATACTGTGCTGTAGTCATGTAGTTTTTTGTGCAGAGTATTGTCTCCTACAACTGCAGCAATTCCAGTCCCATAGTCTGTTTTGGACACGTCTGTGAATATAAAATAGGACTCTCTCCGGTCTAATGTGTATGCCTCGAATTCTTTTTTATATATGGTAGTCGAAATGGGGTCTTTTTTAGAGTATTTAGAAAGGGAAATATTTATATCAAGTTTATTACTGAGTGTCCAAGGGGGAAAGTCATTTGGTCTGTAGTTTGAAATATGAATTTCAGGTATGTCAGTAAATGTTTCTTTGTATCTGATTATTAGGGGTTTCTGTGCTGTAGGATTTCATTGGTATGTCTCCAAAAGAGGGTTATTTATGTAATTAAGGCATAAATACTTTGATGAAATACTTTTAAGAACATATTTTGAAATTATAAGTTGCCTTCTATATGTTAAGGGTGGTTCACCAGATTCAGCACATAAGCTTAAAACAGGAGTGAATTTAAATGCTCCTGTGGCAATGCGATTCCTGCATGATGAATAGTGTCTAGCATTTTTAAAGTTGTGGGTTTGGCAGACGAGTATGCTATACACCCATAATCTAGGATTGAGCGCGTAAAATATCTATAGAAGGTTAGCATCTTTCAAAAAATTCAATGTTTTATTTGATTTATTATAGAGTTATTTTATATGAGGCACCCATGTTAATTTAGAGTCAAAAATAGTACCTAGAAATTTAATTTCTTTTACCTGCTTTAAAGGTGTATTTTCCAATGTAATATTTAGTAAGGGAGTACGTCTTTTTTTTGTAAACAATATATATTTTGATTTTTCAGTGGAAAATTTTAGGCCGTTCCATTTACTCCATCTTTCTAATAATCTCACTCCATTTTGCATGGTATTTTCTAGAAGATTTATATCTGATGATGACATGTAAAAGAAGAAATCGTCCACAAAGAGGGAATATTTTATATCTGGTGGTATGCTGAAGTGGACTGAATCAATGCCTATAAGAAATAATGTACTGAGTACGCCCCCCTGAATGACTCCACGTTCTTGGCTAAACGATCTAGAGACAGTCGATCCTACTTTAACTCTAAAAGACCTATTTGTTAATAAAAAATTAACAAATGTTATTATCTTTCGTCCAACATTCCATTCGTTCAATTTATATAAAACAGTACCTGGCCACAATGTATCAAATGCTTTTTGAATATCTAAAGCAACTGCTAATGTTGATTCTTTTAGAAGAAAAGCATTTAAGATATCATTCTCTAGTTTTGTAATATGGTCCATTGTGAAATGGTTTGGTTTAAAACCACATTGAAAATTAGATATTAGTCCATTTTCTCCATGAACCACATTAATCTTTTATTGATAATTCGTTCAAATAACTTACAGATACAATTAGTTAGAGATATAGGGCGAACATTTGTGGTGTGGGATCTTTCTTGTTAGGCTTTGTAACAGGTATAATTAATGATTCCTTCTCTGCAAAAGAAGCAACTCACGGATGCATCATTGAGACAATCGATTTTTACTCATATCCACAACCTCAGCCACCCGGGTATACGCGGGTCAAGGAGACTCATTGCCCAACGATTCTTCTGCCCAAACATGAATGTAGACATTGCCACTTGGGCACGTGCTTGTGTCGCCTGTCAGCGGAGTAAGGTACATCGCCACACTGTCACGCCTCCGGGAACCTTTGCCCCAAGCGCTCGCTTCGAGCACGTCCACATAGATATTATTGGACCACTCCCAACGTCGGACGGCAAACGTTATTGCCTTACTATGGCAGATAGGTTTACCCGGTGGCCTGAACCTGAGCCAATCGAAGACATCAGTGCAGACACGATATCCAGAGCCCTACACAGGACTTGGATCTGTCGCTATGGCGTCCCTACTAGAATTACAACGGACCAAGGGAGGCAGTTCGAGAGTCAAATATTCTGCAAGCTCACACAGATTCTCGGGATCAAACGTACTAGGACAACTCCTTACCATCCACAAAGTAATAGCTGTATTGAACGGTGGCACAGGACACTCAAAGCAGCTCTCACAGCTCACCTCATCGGCTCATCGAGATGGACTGACCTGCTGCCCACAGTACTTCTTGGTCTAAGAACAGCAGTGCGTGATGATAACACCAGTAGTGCAGCAGAACTGGTATTCGGGCAGCCCCTACGGTTGCCTGGTGAATTGCTCGCAAGCCACCAACGACCTGAGGACCCCGAGGAGTTCCTGCGGAGGTTGAGGGACCACATGAAGGACCTTCGACCAGCACCTCACCGTCCCAGCAGCAGCCAAACCTTTGTTCCTAAGGACCTCAGGAACTGCACTCATGTGTTCCTACGAGATGATACAGTTCGTCAACCCCTAACACCACCATACTCAGGACCTCATCTGGTACTGGAACGACAGCCGAAGACATTCAAGATCCAACTTCCTACGGGACCAAGAACCGTCTCACTCGACCGTCTGAAGCCAGCCTACATCATCCAGGACTCATCGCAACAAACCTTACCCAACCCCTCAGCACAGCAGACCTCTGCGAATCACCAGACAACACTACACCCTTCCAACCAGTCTTCAGCCCAAGACACAGCCACACAAGCGGAACAACCTCACCAGACTCGTCGAGGAAGACCCATTAGACTTCCTGCCCGCTTCCATGACTCTGTCATTGGGGGGAGGTGATGTATAGCAGCTTGGCCTGCTCTATAACCTAACCCTTACTAGATGCCACGTGGTCCCAATGACAGTGTTGCCAGGAACTAATTAATCTAATTTTAACGTGGCTACACTGCGAGCAACCATATAATAACCTTTCAGTCAGTGTATAAAAATAACCGCTCACTCTCGCAGTTGTGTGTGTTGTGCTTAAGTGAACTCTGCTCCGAACCATTTTTGTTGTTATCTATTCAAAGACCGATTGTTATTATTTATTGCATTTTGTGTTCTTCAATCTTTTAATTTTCGACCAGTTGTTTGTTTTTTATAAATTATAGTGCCTTATTACTTTCAAGTTTTGTTATTGTAAATTATAAAAAAAACCGTACATTAAAAGGTTTTCACAAGCTTTAGGATTTTCACAAGTAAGGATCCAGATTTTCTATTTTTATTTATGATAAGATTATTCGAAAATTGTTTACCCCACTTATGAATTATGAACGGGTTAATTGATTTAACATTTTTACCTTCATCTAGTAAGGTTATGGTTGGGTATTCGACATATGGCATGTCATTCAAAGTTGTTTCTTTACTGACTGTTATACAATTGTTATTTCTTCGACTATCATTTTCTATATCATTTGAACATTTTTCCGAACTGCTTGGCTTTATTTCCATGATGTTTAGATTTTATTAAGGACCTTTAGCTCCAAAATCAAAACATATAATCATATGATCTATAAATGAACTAGTGGTTATGTTGGTGTTGAACGTTCTGTTCGTGATCTAGAGTAAAGCAGCAGTAAGGTTACAGTAAGGTGACTGCTGTCCTCACAATTTCCGCAACGGAAGTCCAATGAATTAGCAAGATGTCTGACTTCCTCTTACCTACTCTTGTTAACACCGTTTCTTTACACTGATTTCCTTCCTCTCCCGCTTCACCTTTATCACTCAAACAATTACCTTTGAAACGCACTATCGAACATAAGGGTACAAATTATTTTCAAGTTGCTTCACTTTTTACCACCTAATAAAGAACCTCGTAACATAGCCGATGTTCACACGACGCCAGTCAAAGCGGAACTCTCAACTAACATAAGACAATATACTTTAGATATACAACATAAGGCTGTGGCCGTGCTCAATATAAACAAACCAGGGAACTAAACTACTTAACCGAATTTAATGAAAATTGGTATATATATTACTATTAACCTATCTTAGACTATAGGCTATACTGATATTCTCAGAGTCAAAAAGCATAAGCTATCCATCTATGACATATATTACTCAGGGAAAAGTAAGATAGTGCAGTTTTCCTTCTTAAATAACAATATAAACTGGACCACTTAGAGTTAAATAATTCTTTAAAAGAGTAATAACTCACACATTTTATAATTTCTAATGTAATATTGATGCGTTGGGTTGTTACCTTAACATGTGGTAGAATATTAAAGTGGTGGGCATAAGAGTCGAGGAATGCTAAGATCTCGCTCGCCTTCAGGTAAGATCTGTCTTCATGAGGCAGCTCTGGAATGGGGAAATCTGGAAATCCCATAATTTCTTTCGGCAAATTAGTCCTGTTGACAAGGAAATAAAATTTAAAGTACAGATTCTTACTAATTTAATTATACCAGAAAGATGCATTTCAAGTTGTTTTTATTTCATGTTCCTTTCTGTGAATTAAACAAAAAAGAGATATCTAGTGTTAAACGTAGTCAATAAGAGCTATTAATGAATTTACCAAATATTAAATAGCAAGTATCTCTTCGATATTTTCTATAATGTGATAGGCTTGTAAAAATCTATGTTTGGCATCTCTACTTCAAGTATTGAAAAATATGAAGAAACTATTATCTATGACGGTACTTTAATATTCCTATCCTACGTTGATGCTCCTCTACATGCTGCTGTGTATAGGCAGACCATATTGGTCCAGTCCTATGCGGGTAGTACTGACCTGAGGCTCCTGTACATGCTGCTGTGTATGGGCAGACCATATTGGTCCAGTCCTATGTGGGTAGTACTGACCTGAGGCTCCTGTACATGCTGCTGTGTATGGGCAGACCATATTGGTCCAGTCCTATGCGGGTAGTACTGACCTGAGGCTCCTGTACATGCTGCTGTGTATGGGCAGACCATATTGGTCCAGTCCTATGTGGGTAGTACTGACCTGAGGCTCCTGTACATGCTGCTGTGTATGGGCAGACCATATTGGTCCAGTCCTATGTGGGTAGTACTGACCTGAGGCTCCTGTACATGCTGCTGTGTATGGGCAGACCATATTGGTCCAGTCCTATGTGGGTAGTACTGACCTGAGGCTCCTGTACATGCTGCTGTGTATGGGCAGACCATATTGGTCCAGTCCTATGTGGGTAGTACTGACCTGAGGCTCCTGTACATGCTGCTGTGTATGGGCAGACCATATTGGTCCAGTCCTATGTGGGTAGTACTGACCTGAGGCTCCTGTACATGCTGCTGTGTATGGGCAGACCATATTGGTCCAGTCCTATGTGGGTAGTACTGACCTGAGGCTCCTGTACATGCTGCTGTGTATGGGCAGACCATATTGGTCCAGTCCTATGTGGGTAGTACTGACCTGAGGCTCCTGTACATGCTGCTGTGTATGGGCAGACCATATTGGTCCAATCCTATGTGGGTAGTACTGACCTGAGGCTCCTGTACATGCTGCTGTGTATGGGCAGACCATATTGGTCCAGTCCTATGTGGAGTAGTACTGACCTGAGGCTCCTGTACATGCTGCTGTGTATGGGCAGACCATATTGGTCCAGTCCTATGTGGGTAGTACTGACCTGAGGCTCCTGTACATGCTGCTGTGTATGGGCAGACCATATTGGTCCAGTCCTATGTGGGTAGTACTGACCTGAGGCTCCTGTACATGCTGCTGTGTATGGGCAGACCATATTGGTCCAGTCCTATGTGGGTAGTACTGACCTGAGGCTCCTGTACATGCTGCTGTGTATGGGCAGACCATATTGGTCCAGTCCTATGTGGGTAGTACTGACCTGAGGCTCCTGTACATGCTGCTGTGTATGGGCAGACCATATTGGTCCAGTCCTATGCGGGTAGTACTGACCTGAGGCTCCTGTACATGCTGCTGTGTATGGGCAGACCATATTGGTCCAGTCCTATGTGCAGTAGTACTGACCTGAGGCTCCTGTACATGCTGCTGTGTATGGGCAGACCATATTGGTCCAGTCCTATGTGGGTAGTACTGACCTGAGGCTCCTGTACATGCTGCTGTGTATGGGCAGACCATATTGGTCCAATCCTATGTGGGTAGTACTGACCTGAGGCTCCTGTACATGCTGCTGTGTATGGGCAGACCATATTGGTCCAATCCTATGCGGGTAGTACTGACCTGAGGCTCTGTGTATGGGCAGACCATATTGGTCCAGTCCTATGTGGGTAGTACTGACCTGAGGCTCCTGTACATGCTGCTGTGTATGGGCAGACCATATTGGTCCAGTCCTATGTGGGTAGTACTGACCTGAGGCTCCTGTACATGCTGCTGTGTATGGGCAGACCATATTGGTCCAGTCCTATGTGGGTAGTACTGACCTGAGGCTCCTGTACATGCTGCTGTGTATGGGCAGACCATATTGGTCCAGTCCTATGCGGGTAGTACTGACCTGAGGCTCCTGTACATGCTGCTGTGTATGGGCAGACCATATTGGTCCAGTCCTATGCGGGTAGTACTGACCTGAGGCTCCTGTACATGCTGCTGTGTATGGGCAGACCATATTGGTCCAGTCCTATGCGGGTAGTACTGACCTGAGGCTCCTGTACATGCTGCTGTGTATGGGCAGACCATATTGGTCCAGACCAGTCTGTTCAGTGAAGACCCAGGTACCTCCTAGCTGTGCAGTCTGCTCGTAGATCACAACCTCCATCTGCTCTGCTACCAGGTGTCTGCCGGCTGCCAAGCCTGCTGCACCGCATCCTATCACGCAAACTCGCAATTTCTGCAACAACATAGAAATGAGTTCTTGATATGTCCATCTCCACTAATCAAAATACTTTTTCGATGAAGAAAATTTGTATTCATAGTTGCTGTTCGGGGTTCTATGGGGCTTCCCATGAAATGGGCAGGGAGATGCCGCTTTGTTCTATTCGTCAATTGAATGTACTGTACAGGATGAGAAATTGGATTACATTGTGAAGCATGAACATAAATATAATAAAGTGATATACAAGATTATGGAGGAGAGCCTATTTGAGGGACATTTATGGTTAGTTTGTATTTGGTTGAGGATGATGATGTTCTTGATGGAAATTCTCTACATCTCATGAAATCATCTGTATGGACCTTATATGTCGGTGGGCCAGTTATGGTTGGCTTGAACGAGAGCGGCTGGACAATAATGATTTTAAAGGTGAGTACTCACCTATCCGTGTTCTTCCAATATTCATTTGCTCTTTGGTACTTCTCCTTCCCCGCCTCTCGGCGAGATCGTCCGACAGCAGACAAATACGTAATGTTGAGGTACTTGTTCAACCTTTGGAATCTTTCGCCTCAGGATTTAATAATAAGCAGGTTGGGGATAGTTAGCAGAAGGTCTCCGGACAATGGGGGTGCATGGAAAGGCTTGGACGAATCCAGCCACAGACTTCTCTATGTTCAATGAGGTTACTCCATTTGTCCACTTCATTCTTTGATGTAGGCTGTTCAAATATGCTTTGCGCCAGCGTTCTCATATATTTCTGGTTTGGTCTGGATCATCTGCGCAATAATACGGCGTAGTGGCCTACTCGTGACTGCTAATTCAAATATAGTTGGAATGAGGAAGAACCCAGGTTCTTGGGAGGCGTAGGCAGCTCCGGTTCGTATCCTGCCCCTTTGGTTGTCTGTGAGAGGACGCGCTGACGGGTGTGTTCTCTTCATTAGGAATGAAAGTGTGGTGCCTGTTATTGCAACTACGACAGCTGTACTTTGAAGCGCATTTCGCTGTCGGATGATCTTGCCTCAAGCAACCTTCCATCCCTCAGTGAATGCGATGCGTTCCCAGCTAGGAATTTTAGTGAACACAGGACACCTCTGCAGGACATCTTTACCCATCATCATTTCATAGACAATATGAATGGCTATACTCCACATCGTAAAAGTGCATAGCCGTTATCTTATTGCAAAATTAGTTCTTCTAATTTTAGGGGGTTACTGAAGACAGATAACAAGAAATCACGAATAATATCCTTAATATTTGAGCTAGCAAAAAATGCATTGGACGTCAATTGTAGAAACCCAAAACTTTAATGATTGGTTCTCGACATTTTATGATCCGATTAATAATAACGATTTTTTTTAAATTGATTGCCCCCCCCCCCCTCTAAACCACCACTATCCAGCTCCCATTTCAGCAATTAACAAATATGATCTTAGTGTTGACTGAAATGGCTAAATATCAAGTACAGTATAGATCAAATAAACATTTTCGAGTAGAGAATGAAAAATCTTAATTGAAGACGTCATCACATGAGGTATTTGTATGTCTCACAAAGTATAAGTTCAATGAAAACCATATTACTGAAACTTGGAATGAAGTTGAATTGGGGTTACTGTTTGGCCGGTTGCAATTATGAAAACATCTCGATTAGTATTCAATATACTCGTAGACAAAACCTATATAACAACATTTATAGAACATTGCATGTGCAATAAGACTGATTTTATACAATATTTCAATCCCACGTTAAACTTAATAGATATTTCGAATTTTCGAAATTCTCCCCCTCTAAACCACCCCCCCCCCTCCCACGGGTCCAATTTCAGCCATTAACGAACTTGATCTTTATTTAAGCATAAAACAATTAACTATCGAGTTTGGTAACGACCAGACAAAAATTGCGACCGCTAGAGCGTTATATATATATATATATATATATATATATAAAATTGTAACCTCTGTTTGTACATTGATATTTTTCACGAAATTTCACGATAACTTTTCGTTTCACATGTCATAGACACCATAACTGCATTTTGTTTCTTTGGTGTCTGTTTGTTTGTATATTTGTTTGATTGTTTTTTACCTTTTTACGCATATACGTCTGAATCGAATTTTATGAAACTTGGTACGTATATTACTAGTAACCCAACTTAGACTTTAGTCTATGTTAATATTCATATTTATTTATAGCTGGTGGTGAGGGTGATGAATGGTTAATCACAAAACATTTTTATGGCTCCTCACAATTTTATTTCTTATAAACGCTGAGCGCTTTCGGGGACTAAATCCCCATCCTCAGAGCTACAAAACAATGTAACACCATAATTAGGAGTCTAAAAATCAGTTGTTAAAAATATTTTACATAATTAGTCATATAACAAAAACGTCTATAACATTATAAAATTTTTTTACAATAATAACACCTAACTTAAAAACACATTTACAATTAAAATATAACAAATTCATAATTACTATTTCAACATTAAAATAATATTATAAGCAAACATTACCGTCAGAGCGTAGGGCAATCCTATAGACTTGCTACCAGGCTAAACCCTGCCGATGCACTGAGGCCAAGGGGATCATTCCAAGCCGCTAGGGAGGGGGCAGAGACAAGTCTGGACATGAGAGACGCGTTTGTGTCAGTCTGCACATTTACATTGTCTTTATTTATGGCTTTTTCAAGTTTTATTTCAATAGCCTCCACCATGTCCAACAGATAACCTTTAACGTCACTATGAATTAATTTTATCTGGTGGTCCCCAGCATGGTGGTTGTGCTCCTTACAATGTGCATAAAACTCTGAGCCTGCTCTCATGTGTTCCTTAGCCCTGATCCGTAACTTCCTCTCTGTCCTCCCAACGTAGCTGGCTTCACACATCCCACACTTCATCATGTACACCCCTCATCTGTCTCCTAGAGGAGTAGCATCCTTGATTTTAGAGACAAAATTCAGAAGTGACGCCCTCTTTCTGTAGGCTATTCTAATGCCCTGCCTGTTTAGTTTCCTTCCAAGGATTTCTGAAAGCCGGCCCAAATATGGCAATACTCCCCAGGATTTAACCTCTTCCCCCCCACCCCTAAAAGTCTCCCTCATCAATTTTTTGGAAACCCTCCTGCCATATATTTTTCTTATAAATTCGCGACTATGGCCATTCCGTTCTCCTAAGTGGTAAATATGGCATAATTCTTTCTGGAAATTTTCATCGTCCATTGGAACAGATAGGAGCCTGTCAATGAGATAGATGAAAGGGGTTTCCTTTACCCTGGGGTGTTGGAAAGACATTTGGTTTATACTTATGTCCGTGCAAGTCGGCTTTCTATAAATAGAAAATTTAACCCCCTCTCCGCTCCTATAAATGTTTAGGTCCAGGAAGGTTATTTTTCCTGCCTCCTCTTGGTCCAAAGTAAATTTTATGTTGGGATGTTGCACATTTAAGTAGTTGTGCATCCTATGCAAATCCTCTGTTGACCCCTCAAAAATGCACAAAGTGTCATCTACATAACGTGCCCAGAATTTAATTTTGTTTTTAAAGACATTGCTTCATAATGTCGGACAGAAACCCCTTTCATCTATCTCATTGACAGGCTCCTATCTGTTCCAATGGTTGATGAAAATTTCCAGAAAGAATTATGCTATATTTACCACTTAGGAGAACGGAATGGCCATAGTCGCGAATTTATAAGAAAAATATATGGCAGGAGGGTTTCCAAAAAATTGATGAGGGAGACTTTTAGGGGTGGGGGGGGGTGCAACCAGTAATTTCTGGCATTTTTTAACTCAGCTCTGTTAATATATATTTTACTATGTACCAATATGAATATACAATTTTTAATCGAGACTTACAAAAGGGTATTTTTAATAGCGTACCTAAAACAGCTTGGTCTTTGTACCGCATCAAGGGAAAGGAACATTTATTCATACATGGTTTGGAAGATAGAATAGTTTCTACGATTATGAATTATATGGTCCATTACGTTATTAAAAAAAAAACTACATGAACAGGAGACGGAAAATACACAATTTTTAGGACAGTGAAGCCTAAAATAACAAATAATTTTATTATTTACAAATCCACAGCCACAAAGGGTATAAACCCTAAACACTTGGACGGGGAAATGTCAAAATACTTTGCAAAGTAAAGGCTTACCAAAAAAATATCATCACCATTCAGCCTCAAATGAATTCCCGGGCGAAGCCGGGTACCTTTGCTAGTATATGTATATATATATATATATATATATATATATATATATATATATATATAGATAATGTCCCTTGGATGTTGAAACGGAGCACATTTTTGTTATCTCCTGGGTAGGATCGATGGACATTTGAGGATTTTTTCTAAAATGATAAGTAGGAGCTGAACGGGAACATGGAGTGATCCAATTTGAGTTTGTAGCGGGGTGATGGCCGGCTGTACATTATGTGACCAGATTGAATACTCTAATCAGCTGTAACAAAGAGCTGCATCAAGGTGAATCCTGTCAGCCATTGTGATCTGCTCATCTGATGGCAGCTCATCTGATAGCAGCTCATCTTACATTCAACAGCCTAACTCAACTATTCACTTGCTACTTTTAGCACATTTCCAATAGGGCATATCAGCTGTTGGGCTTGTACTCATGATGGCATTTAGAAACATTTCTTCAAATCTCCATCGATCCTACTAAGGAGATGACTGATATGAGGTCCGTTCAAAATTGCACACACACACACACACACACACACACACACACACATATATATACATAGCTGTTACGCGGCTAAGTGTTATCTTTTGCCTACCCAACTGAATGTATAACCGTTTCAAGCAAATCTAAAGGCGGACTTGGTTAGTGGCTCCAATCGGAGCAATGAGTCGAGGCATTTACAGGGGAACGGTTTCTAAAATTCTAAATATCTTCCTTATTATGCGTCGGATTGAAAACTTTTATAAGGCCAATATTTGTGGCGTCTCTTGAGATTTGGGCTTATTCGTCCGTTTGTTCTCCCTCGGTGGCGAAACAGATGACCTACAGTTCCGTTGAAAATGGCCGACCATACCGCAGTTGAAGCATTTGGCACATGATCTATTCCTTTGCTCCTCCATTATTTGCCTAGCCACTTCTTCTATCTTCACTGCAACTGGGGAATCAACCACCGTCTACGGAAGAACCGAGATTCGACTGACTATCGCCAACATTAGTGCTGATAATGTATTTGTTGTCGCCCACCCTTGGATGTTGGATACTTTGAGCAATACCACAATACGGAGGTTATTTACCGCCAGACGCCAGAAACTACCACCTCAGGCAGAAACCTTAGTCTGGACACGTATGGAGGAAGATTGTGAGGATAACCGGTTGTGGGTAGTAGAGCCAAAAGAACTTAAAGATGACATTATAACAGTTATAGCCCTCGTGAAAACCTGCGACCATAGGCGTGTCCCTGTGACAGTACTTAACCTATCAGATAATGAAAAGATCATTCACAAAAATTTTGAAATAGGTCAATGTGAGCCAGCAGGAGCAATAAATAACTGTGCCTCAAATTCAGGATGCCCCAAAATGACGACTTACTAGCAGAACAGGTGGAAAAATGGGTTGAACGACTGAGATCGCCTGACAGAAACAAAGCAAAGTAGCTGCTAAGAACACATGCCTCCGTCTTCGCCCTAAGCAATAAAAGGCAAGGTAGAACAGCTGTAGTGAAACATGAAATAAATACCGGCGAAGCGAGACTTATAAAACAAGCACCCAGGAGTGTTCCCCTAGCGAAGCGGAACGAAGTCAAAGAACTCGTCTACGGAATGGAGCCATTGAACCATCTTCGAGTCCGTGGAGCTCGCCAATAGTTCTAGTAAAGAAGAAAGACGGCAGCACCAGATTCTGCGTCGACTACAGAAAACTCATTGGAACGAAATGGTTTTCTACTTTGACTTGGACATGCAAAGAACAGTGTAATGCCTTGTTTATGTAAAGAACTGTGCCGTGCTGTGTTCTTTATGTTGATCAGTGCAGTGCCGTGTTTTTGTGAACTTCAGTGATCGTGAGTTATCGTACCGTGCAAATAAGAAGAACAGTGAAGTTATCAGTTCATACTGTGAGTAATAGTTAAGGATTATTTACCAAGTGCGTTATCAAATAAATTGTACAGTGATAAAGCTTGTGTGTTTAATTTTGCAATCTAAAAGAACTCTAATAAACAACGTTTATTATTTCTGTACTAATCGTAACTATATATTAATTCTTATTATAATTTATTTCTTTACGTCCCCTTTATGCTACTATGGCTAATTGGGACGGATTATCTACAGGATACCATCCTTTATCCCATATTTATATAATTTTGAACCGACCTCATTTTCTAGGTAGGATCGATGTAGATTTGAAGAAAGTTTCGGTAAATGGCTTAAAGAATAAAAGCTCAATAGCTGATTTCCAGGGAATTGTGATCAAAATAAACAACTGAGAGAAAGGAATGGCTTAAAGAGTACAAGCTCAATAGCTGATTTCCAGGGAATTGTGATCGAAATAAACAACTGAGAGAAAGGAATGGCTTAAAGAATAAAAGCTCAATAGCTGATTTCCATGAAGGGAATTGTGATCGAAATAAACAACTGAGAGAAAGGAATGGCTTAAAGAGTACAAGCTCAATAGCTGATTTCCAGGGAATTGTGATCGAAATAAACAACTGAGAGAAAGGAATGGCTTAAAGAGTACAAGCTCAATAGCTGATTTGCAGGGAATTGTGATCGAAATAAACAACTGAGAGAAAGGAATGGCTTAAAGAGTACAAGCTCAATAGCTGATTTCCATGAAGGGAATTGTGATCGAAATAAACAACTGAGAGAAAGGAATGGCTTAAAGAGTACAAGCTCAATAGCTGATTTCCATGAAGGGAATTGTGATCGAAATAAACAACTGAGAGAAAGGAATGGCTTAAAGAGTACAAGCTCAATAGCTGATTTCCAGGGAATTGTGATCGAAATAAACAACTGAGAGAAAGGAATGGCTTAAAGAATAAAAGCTCAATAGCTGATTTCCATGAAGGGAATTGTGATCGAAATAAACAACTGAGAGAAAGGAATGGCTTAAAGAGTACAAGCTCAATAGCTGATTTCCAGGGAATTGTGATCGAAATAAACAACTGAGAGAAAGGAATGGCTTAAAGAGTACAAGCTCAATAGCTGATTTCCAGGGAATTGTGATCAAAATAAACAACTGAGAGAAAGGAATGGCTTAAAGAGTACAAGCTCAATAGCTGATTTCCAGGGAATTGTGATCAAAATAAACAACTGAGAGAAAGGAATGGCTTAAAGAGTACAAGCTCAATAGCTGATTTCCAGGGAATTGTGATCAAAATAAACAACTGAGAGAAAGGAATGGCTTAAAGAGTACAAGCTCAATAGCTGATTTCCAGGGAATTGTGATCAAAATAAACAACTGAGAGAAAGGAATGGCTTAAAGAGTACAAGCTCAATAGCTGATTTCCAGGGAATTGTGATCAAAATAAGCAACTGTGAGAAAGGAATGGCTTAAAGAGTACAAGCTCAATAGCTGATTTCCAGGGAATTGTGATCAAAATAAGCAACTGAGAGAAAGGAATGGCTTAAAGAGTACAAGCTCAATAGCTGATTTCCAGGGAATTGTGATCAAAATAAGCAACTGAGAGAAAGGAATGGCTTAAAGAGTACAAGCTCAATAGCTGATTTCCAGGGAATTGTGATCAAAATAAGCAACTGAGAGAAAGGAATGGCTTAAAGAGTACAAGCTCAATAGCTGATTTCCAGGGAATTGTGATCAAAATAAGCAACTGAGAGAAAGGAATGGCTTAAAGAGTACAAGCTCAATAGCTGATTTCCAGGGAATTGTGATCAAAATAAACAACTGAGAGAAAGGAATGGCTTAAAGAGTACAAGCTCAATAGCTGATTTCTAGGGAATTGTGATCAAAATAAACAACTGAGAGAAAGGAATGGCTTAAAGAGTACAAGCTCAATAGCTGATTTCTAGGGAATTGTGATCAAAATAAACAACTGAGAGAAAGGAATGGCTTAAAGAGTACAAGCTCAATAGCTGATTTCCAGGGAATTGTGATCAAAATAAACAACTGAGAGAAAGGAATGGCTTAAAGACAAAGACAAGCTCAAAGCTGATTTCCAGGGAATTGTGATCAAAATAAACAACTGAGAGAAAGGAATGGCTTAAAGAGTACAAGCTCAATAGCTGTTTTCCAGGGAATTGTGATCAAAATAAACAACTGAGAGAAAGGAATGGCCCACACTCTCATGTTGTTGAAAATAAATCCTTATTATTATTGTTTTTACTGGTAATTATATAATGTGATCTAAATACAAGATCATCTCGGAGTGTTATCTTGTCGAATGGAGTGTATCATGCTCAATCTCTTCCTTATTCGACTCATGCTGGCAGCAAATAAATAAAAAAGCAAATAAAGCTCGTTAATAGCTGGAATCGTAGAGTTGAATGAAGGGGGGGGTGGGAGTTTAGGGGGGGGAGTTTAGGGTGGGGGTGTTTTGGGGGGGGGAGTTTAGGGGGGGGGGAGTTTAGGGGGGGGAGTTTAGGGGGGGGAGTTTAGGGGGCGGGGAGTTTAGGGGGGGGGAGTTTATGGGGCGGTTTAGGGGGGAGTTTAGGGGGCGGGAGTTTAGGGGGTCAGTTAAGGGGATTTGAAATATCCCCTTTATTATAGGTCGGATCAAAATTTGTTCAAGACCAAAAAAGATGAAAAGTAATTTAATTTCAAATTAAATTATTCTATATCTTTTTTGGTAATATGAAATATTGACCGAGAATTGTGATTTCTTGGTCTTGAGCCTTGAGAACCCCCACTCCAACTCATGTCATATTCACAATAAGCTATTTGCATTATATTATGAACCACTTTATTCTAAGCTTCTAAACCCAACATTTTTTTCTAGATGCCTTTATTATGGAGGAGACATGCAGATAGGTGCCTGATATAGTCATCATTCATGTCTTTCCGTTCTAACTCGAATAAGGGTATTCTCTATTCTCCCTTCCTCCATAATAACAGACATATTCGTTATTATCAGTTGGATATGAAAATGCCATTGAACCAATCTTGTTCAACTATTGACCTTCTACGACAGTTGTTCTCTGCGTAACTCAAGTATTAAAGGAGTTATTTGACCATACTTGCTTTCTGCCTTCACTAACCCCCACACCCCAGTATTTCACATGTAAAATAGAGAATATATGGTGAGATGAGGTGACAGCTGTGCTATAGCAACAGGTGGCAAATATTAGTTTACGGGTCTCATCTTGGTTAAGTAAACGTTCACTCCAACTTATGGGATTTTAGCAGATTTCCGTTAACGGAACTCAGCTAATGAGGTCGTTCTCATGACGCGATTTTCAATATCCATCGATCCCAACCTAGCAGATGACGAAAATGAGGTCCGTTCAAAACTGTATATATGTGCATTTATTTGTCTTTTACTGCTCTAGCGGTCGCAATTTTTTTTTTATCGTTGCCAAACTCGATATTTAGTCGTTTTATGTAAAAAGAAAGATGGAGAGATGAAGGGGAGGGAGTTTAGAGGGGGAGAATTTTGAAAATTCGAAATATCTCCGTTACTATAAGTCGGGTCGAAATGTACTGTTGCAAATTAAATTTACTATAAAGATTGTTATATACATTTATTCTCTATCTTGAATATTAACCCAGATATTTGAATTTTTAATTTTTCTGCACACCCCCACTTCTACTCGTGTTACATAAACATTATTCTGTTATATAATAACCCACATTATTCCAAGCATAAATACCAGATATTCCAGAGACTTTTAGTATACGAGATACATGTACTTGTGACCCCCTCCCTCCGTCTTAAATTCTTGGACTACTAAAATTTCATTGATTAAGATAAAGTTTATTCATTATAAATTACTGTATTAGATAGTTTTCAATAAAATTACTATGTTATATTCTGATACGTTTAAGTCATTGTTTTTCTTTCTGGTGTTCCGTTGGCAGACTTGTTTGTTTACATTTGAGACGCTTCCCCCCGACCGGGGAAATGTTCCGTTTGTATTTATTCACTTAGTATTCAGGGTGGTGTTGTGTTAGCAGTATATAGATTTAGCTATTGTAAAACTTCACGAGGGAAATCTGCTTAGTTTATGCAGCCCTTGAGCAACGGACGTTTTATTTAGAAATAGAGAAAATATGAGTAAGTGTTTTGGAAATCCGCTGATATGACACAGCTCCTGCGTGAAGGGCTTGTTTTAGCTACTGCCCGAGTCGCGGGCATCTTATATAAATATTACTGGTAATAAATACAGCTATAATACTTTCCTTTCAAGCTCCATCTGGAGGACTTAATTCTCGTTTACCTCAACCTGGACCAAGGGTAACCACTGCACTTCCTCCTCAACCCTTCCTGTTTCTACTTACATCTATATCTATGGAAAAGTATACGCTACTGGCATTTTACACTTTTTACCACATTCGCTTAAGGAAAATCAGCTATTTATATCGTACTTTCGATTTTCGTAAAATGTCGATCGATCCTGAGATAACGAAAATGAGGTCCCTTCAACATTTTTATATGTATATGTATATATATATATATATATATATATATATATATATATATATATATATATACTAGCTAAGATACCCGGCTTCGCTCGGGAAATCATTAGAGGTTGAATGATGATGGTACTTTTTTTTGGCAAGGCTTCAATGTGTACAACTACATTTCCCGTCTGGGCGTATTGTTTTCCCGTAAGAGTCGGGTAGGAGACTTATAGAACAGAAATTTTATTTTTTAAGGATAAATGAAAATATGTCTCTAGTCAATGACTCTGTTTGACACAGCTCTAGTTAAGGCTTCGCTCGGGAATTCATTTAAGGCTGAATGATGGTATTTTTTTGGCAAGGTCTACTTTGCAGAACATTTCCCCGTCCCAGAGTGTAGGGTTTATACCCGTCGTTGCTGTGGATTTGTTAATAAAATTATTTGTTATGTAAGACATCACTGTCCTTAAATATTTTTATATTTCCTGTATCCTGTGCATGTAATTAAACAGATTCACAATCCTGAGAATAACACTGCATTGCTACGCAAATTACTTGCTTCATGCATTGTTATACGAAAAATGTATAAATCAAACGTAACTCTAAATAAAAAAATAAACTACTACCGTTATGTTCACGTTTGCGGAAAAGCAACTTAAAAATGAAATATCGCGAATTTTTATTTCAGGCCTCCCTAAAATCAAGAAACATAAAAATTGAAATATAGCTTATAATCGTGGATGAATTAATGCTAATTCACATGCCGAGTTTTGTTAAGTTCGGTTCAATCGTTAGTGCCCAATAGCATTGTTGGATCCCGCTTTAGATTTTAGTGTATATCTCGTCTATACTTTGTTATACGGCGAAAAAGAATATAAAAAAAGTTACTCTAAATAAACAACTTTTGTCATATGCGCATTTGCAGCTATTTTTAATTTCAGGCCTCCCTTACAACCCCCACTCCTGCTCGTCCTTAGAAATGCTACAGCTTATTACCATGGGGCACGTTAATGCTAATACATATACGGAGTTTTGTTTAGTTCGTTTGAGACTTCTGTGCTAAATGAAATTGTGTCTATAACCAACGTTGCTCTAAATAATAAAATAAACAGCTTTTGTTATGTGCATATTTGCCGAAAAACCAAACCGCCGAAACGAAATATCGCTATTTTTAATTTCAGGCCTCCCTTATAACCTCCACTCCTGCTCGTCTCAGAGAATACTAATATAGTCTAAAGTTTAAGTTGGGTTAATAGTAATATACATACCAAGTTTCATAAAATTCGGTTCAGCCGTTTATGCGTGAAAAGGTAACACAAGGAAACGAAAAGCTATCGTGAAATTTCGAGAAAAAATTCAATATACAGACAGAGGTTACAATTTTATATATATATATATATATATATATATATATATATATATATATATATATATATATATAGATTAACTACCACTGTTTGAAACTAAGGCTAATTGGGACGGATTATCTAGAGGTTAGCATCCTTTTCTAGCCAAGCTAGGACTAAGGATTTTATTTAAATATTAACGGAGATAATGGGATGTTTCAGTTTTTGGAGTTGAGTAAAGGCCCACGCCTAGCCGTGTTATGTCAACAATAAGCTGTTATATTATCAAGCAGTTTATGTCAAGTCTAAATAGCATATATTGATCTCATTGAACATTTACTTTTGTAGATAAATAAGTGACCTATGTAGGAAATGCGCCTAGTTAACGCTTCCACTGAATTTGAGAGTTGTTGAGCTGGCATTTTCGGTCAAGTATAATGGGGTAATGTTGTTGGCTTGGATACTGCTTCCAAATCTGCCAGATACATAATCTCAATCCTATTACATAACTACAATTGGTCAAGTATAATGGGGTAATGTTGTTGGCTTGGATACTGCTTCCAAATCTGCCAGATACATAATCTCAATCCTATTACATAACTACAATTGGTCAAGTATAATGGGGTAATGTTGTTGGCTTGGATACTGCTTCCAAATCTGCCAGATACATAATCTCAATCCTATTACATAACTACAATTGGTCAAGTATAATGGGGTAATGTTGTTGGCTTGGATACTGCTTCCAAATCTAGCAGATACATAATCTCAATCCTATTACATAACTACAATTGGTCAAGTATAATGGGGTAATGTTGTTGGCTTGGATACTGCTTCCAAATCTGCCAGATACATAATCTCAATCCTATTACATAACTACAGTTGGTCAAGTATAATGGGGTAATGTTGTTGGCTTGGATACTGCTTCCAAATCTGCCAGATACATAATCTCAATCCTATTACATAACTACAATTGCAGGCTCATTTATCATTGTACATTACATATTTTCAGAAGCTAATAAAAAAATGCGTGCTCATTTCTGTTTGAGCTGTAAATATCCTTATCAGGTTTGCCGCTATTTTTGTTATTAATTCTGTTCATAAAACCAACAAAGGGTGTGCAGTCAAACGATTTGGCAGAGAGTGAGCAGATTTTCCAATTGCTGCTGTTACACACTTGTCATCTTGCCTCAGCACA
Source organism: Riptortus pedestris (assembly GCA_019009955.1). Lineage (NCBI taxonomy): Eukaryota > Metazoa > Arthropoda > Insecta > Hemiptera > Alydidae > Riptortus > Riptortus pedestris. Next base: position 195,557,695 of record CM032229.1, on the reverse strand, counting down.
TATTTCTAAGAATAAACAGATGAGTCCAAGGGGGGGGGGTAACTGAAGGATGAAAATAAGGAAGTACAAATAACTCGGTTAATACTTGAGTTACAAACAAATGCACACAGCAATAGTTGTAGAGGTTCAATAGTTTAACAAAATTGGATCTATACCGCTTTACGACCCAAAACATGATAACGAAGATATTTTGACTTTTCGAATGACACTCCCTTTCTACCCCCCCCCCCACCTATTCCTGGTCCGATTTCTGTCCTTTACAAATATAATCTTTAGTGTTGAATAAAACAGTTAAATATCGTATAGATAAAATAAAGATTTGGGGACAAGAATGCAAAACCTTAATTAATGACTTCATCGGGAAAGGAATTTGCAATTATCTCGCATATTTATGGTACAATGGAAACAATATTTGGTATTTAATTTTAGAATAAAGAGGTTCAAGTTATAACAGCTTCTTGTTATTAGGACATGAGTAGGAGTGGTGATATGAGTTGACATCGAGTTTGGTGCCAATCGAACATAGCTCATTTGGGTAATCTCCTTGATAGGATCCCTTAAGGCTGTAATACAGCTCTCGGTTAGATGCTATTTGCAATGCGGACTCAGCATTAGGAGGCAAGTGAGTAGCTACTTGGATAATGCAGTAACTATGGTTGATTTGCCACTGGCCTATCTCCGGCCAAAGTAGCCACCGTTTCTACAGCAGGCGTTTAGCCAATCCATTTCATATTAAATACAAAAGTTCGTCACGCAGGTGTTGCGTTAACTGAGCAGATTCCCCGCCTTTTGCTATGACACACTTGTGTCCAAGAAAGTACTAATAGCTCGCTTAATTGAGTTAAGAGAAAATGGATGAACATTTGTTCACGCACGCTAGTGTTTTTAGACTACATCTCGTTTCTACTTTGGATACTAGAAAAGTTCATATAACAATAGTTTTGTAAATAACAAAATAAACAACTTCTGTTATGTACATATTTGCCTATAGTAATACGAAATGAAATATAGCTATTTTAAATTTTACACCTCCCTTATAACCCCCAGTCCTGTTCGTCTCGGAGAATATTAATATAGCCTAAAGTCTAAGATGAGTTAGTAGTAATATACATACCAAGTTTCATAAAATTTAAATGCTACAAGTGTACTAGTATATAGGCATAATATAATTTCAAAACAGTGCCTTAGCTGGATCCCAGCAGTGCCTTAGCTGGATCCCAGCAGTGCCTTAGCTGGATCCCAGCAGTGCCTTAGCTGGATCCCAGCAGTGCCTTAGCTGGATCCCAGCAGTGCCTTAGCTGGATCCCAGCAGTGCCTTAGCTGGATCCCAGCAGTGCCTTAGCTGGATCCCAGCAGTGCCTTAGCTGGATCCCAGCAGTGCCTTAGCTGGATCCCAGCAGCGCCTTAGCTGGATCCCAGCAGCGCCTTAGCTGGATCACAGCAGTGCCTTAGCTGGATCCCAGCAGTGCCTTAGCTGGATCCCAGCAGTGCCTTAGCTGGATCCCAGCAGTGCCTTAACTGGATCCCAGCAGTGCCTTAGCTGGATCCCAGCAGCGCCTTAACTGGATCCCAGCAGTGCCTTAGCTGGATCCCAGCAGCGCCTTAGCTGGATCCCAGCAGCGCCTTAGCTGGATCCCAGCAGTGCCTTAGCTGGATCCCAGCAGCGCCTTAGCTGGATCCCAGCAGCGCCTTAGCTGGATCCCAGCAGCGCCTTAACTGGATCCCAGCAGCGCCTTAGCTGGATCACTTGGCCATGATTCGACTGTGTATTTAATTTCTCTCGACTTGTAAAATTAAGTCGAATTGTTTTTATGCCAATAAAAGTCCGCCGCGCAGCTGCTGCGTAAACTGAGTAGATTTCCCACCTGAAGCCTTATAATAGATAAATCTACATACTGATTACACTTAACACCACTCAATATAAATATAAAAATACAAATAAGAGGTCTTTCAGTCAGTTTACATGTGAATAGCCTTTAAGTGTCTGAATTGTAAACAAACAACCCTTCAGAGCTGAATAGATAGATAGAGATATTCTAGACCGGAACTAAAAGCAATTACTGAAATATATCTGAATATAATATATAAATTTTATTGACAACTATTTACTATAGCTAGTCCTGTAATTTATAGTGAACCAGAATACATTTTATCTCAAATCCTCAGAATTTAGTAATCCACAAAAAAAAAATGGGGTGGGTCATTGTAGTGAATGTTATTTGAAGATATATTTGATAATGATAATGAATTCAGTTACTAAAGGTTACTTTTTGAGGAAGCACTACAACGGGTAGAGGGGACCAACAGAATGTATTTGCATATATCTCCCAAAGGAAACATTCAACAAAACCAATATTTCGTGGTTCATGATATAACAGGTCCTTATTAATATGACATGAGTAGGAGTGGGGAGTTGGCTGAAAACTGAAAACTAAAAAATCTAAATATCTCGGTTAATATTCAAAAACAATATGTATAGAACAACATTTATAGACCATTCAATTTTCACAAAATTGCGACCGCTAAATCCTTAACAGACAAATATATATCTGTCAATCTACACACACACACACACACATATATATATATATATATATATATATATATATATATATATATTATTTTGAACGGAACTCATCTCCTGGGTATCGATGGACATTTGAAGAAATGTTTCGAATTGTCATCATGAGTACGACCACAATTGCTGATTTCCCTTAAAGGAAACCTGCTAATAAGAAAGAGACAGTTGAGGAATTTCACTAATCTCATTTTCAATATCGGATGGATAAATTGTAATGGAAAAAATATATTTGTAGAGCCGTTGATAAGATTAAATGTTAATGGTTATGATAGTAGGTACTCACAGCCATTGGGGTAGAGCGTTGCTGGTGTACTGAGCGGCCTTAGCTCCCGCCTTATCATCCCCTCCATCCTATTATCACTAGACGCTATTCGCCATTATCAAACAATCACTATAACCCCCCCCCCCACCGATAGATAAATTTCATCCCATTTATTACACACTTATATAACTCCAATTATTCTCCTAGGCACAATTAGCTCTTAAAGCTAAGTGTCGACTTGAGACAAAATGTCGAGAGAAAGTCTCGAGATTGGTCTCAGGTTCTTGTCCATTTGAGATCTCTTGCGATCTTGAGACTGGTGCGGGAGATTCGACGTAGACTTTAGTCTCGAGACCAAGACATTTGTGTGTCGGCTGTGTCACTAAGTCGACACACAAGCAGCATTCTGAGTGACACCAAAACATATTGCAATTTGATTGTTTGTGGTTATGATTTTTATTTTGCAAAATGGATTAGTGTCAGTCCCTAGCTTTTTTAATTGCATATAAGATTGTACAAAAACGAAAAATTAAAAAAAAAAAAAAGTGCTGGTTAAGGAAATGGGTGGATCGTCGAATCGATTTGGGAGCCGGTTTTCATTAACGAGTTACGATTGGAGGATGCACATCAGTTTCAAAATTTTATTCGGATGTCTGCAGTGAAGTTCGAACAATTATTAGCAAGATGCAAAATTGCGTGATACAATTCCTGTTCATGACAGATTAATGGTCACAAGTCACAATTGGATTTTCTCGCAATTTCTTCATATGCACTAATTTTCAAATCTCGGTTCCTGTATAACTTGAGTTAATATTCCACAAAAAATCCTTTTCCTCGTAAAGATTAATCAAATTAAAAATTCCTTCGTCTGTCCACTGCCGTACGCTCATTTTACCAAATTTAATAAACACAAAAGAATAAATTTTGAAAAAAAAAACACCCTCTTTGATAGAAATCTGCTAAGCAAGTCTCAGCCTGAGGTCTCAGCTGTTCCAACAAGACTTGAGACTAGAGGCCGACAGCAGAGATGAGCCTGTGACAAATCTTCTCTCTGAGACTAGTACTCTCCGCTCTCCGAGACCCCTCTCAGACCCAGATACATTGGAGAGGCAAGACTTGAGACTGCTCTAGAGACTAGTACTCTCCGCTCTCCGAGACCCCTCTCAGACCCAGATACATTTGAGAGGCAAGACTCGAGACTGCTCTAGAGACTAGTACTCTCCGCTCTCCGAGACCCCTCTCAGACCCAGATACATTTGAGAGGCAAGACTCGAGACTGCTCTAGAGACTAGTACTCTCCGCTCTCCGAGACCCCTCTCAGACCCAGATACATTTGAGAGGCAAGACTTGAGACTGCTCTAGAGACTAGTACTCTCCGCTCTCCGAGACCCCTCTCAGACCCAGATACATTTGAGAGGCAAGACTTGAGACTGCTCTAGAGACTAGACCTCTCCGCTCTCCGAGACCCCTCTCAGACCCAGATACATTTGAGAGGCAAGACTCGAGACTGCTCTAGAGACTAGTACTCTCCGCTCTCCGAGACCCCTCTCAGACCCAGATACATTTGAGAGGCAAGACTCGAGACTGCTCTAGAGACTAGTACTCTCCGCTCTCCGAGACCCCTCTCAGACCCAGATACATTTGAGAGGCAAGACTCGAGACTGCTCTAGAGACTAGTACTCTCCGCTCTCCAAGACCCCTCTCAGACCCAGATACATTGGAGAGGCAAGACTCGATATTTATTTTGTCTCAAGTGGACACTTAGCTTTAACAGTTGAACGGCCCACAGTCCCGAACCCAAACCTTTCATGAGAAGATTCCCTTCGCAGCAATGGACGGGCCTCAAGCAGCCATCTATTCTCTATTTCCCCAAGACAAGAATCCAACTTGGAATCTAAGCTGAACAAGAAATGCCCATCACACGTTGAGCGGTCTCAAGTATTTCCAATGTTTTAGCAGGTCCTTAAGGGAAAGCAGCTAGTATGCTAGAGATTGAGTAGAACACTTCCCCCTTCTTCGGCTCTCTTAGTCAGTATAGTCTGGCTCAAGTATTTCCAATGTTTTAGCAGGTCCTTAAGGGAAAGTAGCTAGTATGCTAGAGATTGAGTAGAACACTTCCCCCTTCTTCGGCTCTCTTAGTCAGTATAGTCTGGCTCTAGTATTTCCAATGTTTTAGCAGGTCCTTAAGGGAAAGCAGCTAGTATGCTAGAGATTGAGTAGAACACTTCCCCCTTCTTCGGCTCTCTTAGTCAGTATAGTCTGGCTCAAGTATTTCCAATGTTTTAGCAGGTCCTTAAGGGAAAGCAGCTAGTATGCTAGAGATTGAGTAGAACACTTCCCTCTTGTTCGGCTCCCTTAGTCAGTATAGTCTGGCTCTAGTATTTCCAATGTTTTAGCAGGTCCTTAAGGGAAATCTGCTAGTATGCTAGAGATTGAGTAGAACACCTCCCCCTTCTTCGGCTCTCTTAGTCAGTATAGTCTGGCTCAAGTATTTCCAATGTTTTAGCAGGTCCTTAAGGGAAAGCAGCTAGTATGCTAGAGATTGAGTAGAACACTTCCCCCTTGTTCGGCTCTCTTAGTCAGTATAGTCTGGCTCAAGTATTTCCAATGTTTTAGCAGGTCCTTAAGGGAAAGCAGCTAGTATGCTAGAGATTGAGTAGAACACTTCCCCCTTCTTCGGCTCTCTTAGTCAGTATAGTCTGGCTCTAGTATTTCCAATGTTTTAGCAGGTCCTTAAGGGAAAGCAGCTAGTATGCTAGAGATTGAGTAGAACACTTCCCCCTTCTTCGGCTCTCTTAGTCAGTATAGTCTGGCTCTAGTATTTCCAATGTTTTAGCAGGTCCTTAAGGGAAAGCAGCTAGTATGCTAGAGATTGAGTAGAACACTTCCCCCTTGTTCGGCTCTCTTAGTCAGTATAGTCTGGCTCTAGTATTTCCAATGTTTTAGCTGGTCCTTAAGGGAAAGCAGCTAGTATGCTAGAGATTGAGTAGAACACTTCCCTCTTGTTCGGCTCCCTTAGTCAGTATAGTCTGGCTCTAGTATTTCCAATGTTTTAGCAGGTCCTTAAGGGAAATCTGCTAGTATGCTAGAGATTGAGTAGAACACTTCCCCCTTCTTCGGCTCTCTTAGTCAGTATAGTCTGGCTCTAGTATTTCCAATGTTTTAGCAGGTCCTTAAGGGAAAGCAGCTAGTATGCTAGAGATTGAGTAGAACACTTCCCTCTTGTTCGGCTCTCTTAGTCAGTATAGTCTGGCTCAAGTATTTCCAATGTTTTAGCAGGTCCTTAAGGGAAAGCAGCTAGTATGCTAGAGATTGAGTAGAACACCTCCCTCTTCATCGGCTCTCTTAGTCAGTATAGTCTGGCTCAAGTATTTCCAATGTTTTAGCAGGTCCTTAAGGGAAAGTAGCTAGTATGCTAGAGATTGAGTAGAACACTTCCCCCTTGTTCGGCTCTCTTAGTCAGTATAGTCTGGCTCAAGTATTTCCAATGTTTTAGCAGGTCCTTAAGGGAAAGCAGCTAGTATGCTAGAGATTGAGTAGAACACCTCCCTCTTGTTTGGCTCTCTTAGTCAGTATAGTCTGGCTCAAGTATTTCCAATGTTTTAGCTGGTCCTTAAGGGAAAGCAGCTAGTATGCTAGAGATTGAGTAGAACACCTCCCTCTTGTTTGGCTCTCTTAGTCAGTATAGTCTGGCTCAAGTATTTCCAATGTTTTAGCAGGTCCTTAAGGGAAAGCAGCTAGTATGCTAGAGATTGAGTAGAACACTTCCCCCTTGTTCGGCTCTCTTAGTCAGTATAGTCTGGCTCAAGTATTTCCAATGTTTTAGCAGGTCCTTAAGGGAAAGCAGCTAGTATGCTAGAGATTGAGTAGAACACTTCCCACATCTTCGGCTCTGTTAGTCAGTAAAGTCAGGCTCTAGTATTTCCAATGTTTTAGCAGGTCCTTAAGGGAAAGCAGCTAGTATGCTAGAGATTGAGTAGAACACTTCCCCCTTCTTCGGCTCTCTTAGTCAGTATAGTCTGGCTCTAGTATTTCCAATGTTTTAGCAGGTCCTTAAGGGAAAGTAGCTAGTATGCTAGAGATTGAGTAGAACACCTCCCTCTTGTTCGGCTCTCTTAGTCAGTATAGTCTGGCTCAAGTATTTCCAATGTTTTAGCTGGTCCTTAAGGGAAAGCAGCTAGTATGCTAGAGATTGAGTAGAACACTTCCCTCTTGTTCGGCTCTCTTAGTCAGTATAGTCTGGCTCTAGTATTTCCAATGTTTTAGCAGGTCCTTAAGGGAAAGCAGCTAGTATGCTAGAGATTGAGTAGAACACTTCCCCCTTCTTCGGCTCTCTTAGTCAGTATAGTCTGGCTCAAGTATTTCCAATGTTTTAGCAGGTCCTTAAGGGAAAGCAGCTAGTATGCTAGAGATTGAGTAGAACACCTCCCTCTTGTTTGGCTCTCTTAGTCAGTATAGTCTGGCTCAAGTATTTCCAATGTTTTAGCTGGTCCTTAAGGGAAAGAAGCTAGTATGCTAGAGATTGAGTAGAACACTTCCACCTTCTTCGGCTCTCTTAGTCATATAGTCTGGCTCAAGTATTTCCAATGTTTTAGCTGGTCCTTAAGGGAAAGCAGCTAGTATGCTAGAGATTGAGTAGAACACCTCCCTCTTGTTTGGCTCTCTTAGTCAGTATAGTCTGGCTCAAGTATTTCCAATGTTTTAGCTGGTCCTTAAGGGAAAGCAGCTAATATGCTAGAGATTGAGTAGAACACCTCCCTCTTGTTCGGCTCTCTTAGTCAGTATAGTCAGGCTCAAGTATTTCCAATGTTTTAGCAGGTCCTTAAGGGAAAGCAGCTAGTATGCTAGAGATTGAGTAGAACACTTCCCCCTTCTTCGGCTCTCTTAGTCAGTATAGTCTGGCTCAAGTATTTCCAATGTTTTAGCAGGTCCTTAAGGGAAAGCAGCTAATATGCTAGAGATTGAGTAGAACACCTCCCTCTTGTTCGGCTCTCTTAGTCAGTATAGTCTGGCTCAAGTATTTCCAATGTTTTAGCAGGTCCTTAAGGGAAAGCAGCTAATATGCTAGAGATTGAGTAGAACACCTCCCTCTTCATCGGCTCTCTTAGTCAGTATAGTCTGGCTCAAGTATTTCCAATGTTTTAGCAGGTCCTTAAGGGAAAGTAGCTAGTATGCTAGAGATTGAGTAGAACACTTCCCCCTTCTTCGGCTCTCTTAGTCAGTATAGTCTGGCTCTAGTATTTCCAATGTTTTAGCAGGTCCTTAAGGGAAAGCAGCTAGTATGCTAGAGATTGAGTAGAACACCTCCCTCTTGTTCGGCTCTCTTAGTCAGTATAGTCTGGCTCTAGTATTTCCAATGTTTTAGCAGGTCCTTAAGGGAAAGCAGCTAGTATGCTAGAGATTGAGTAGAACACCTCCCTCTTGTTTGGCTCTCTTAGTCAGTATAGTCTGGCTCAAGTATTTCCAATGTTTTAGCAGGTCCTTAAGGGAAAGTAGCTAGTATGCTAGAGATTGAGTAGAACACTTCCCCCTTCTTCGGCTCTCTTAGTCAGTATAGTCTGGCTCAAGTATTTCCAATGTTTTAGCAGGTCCTTAAGGGAAAGCAGCTAGTATGCTAGAGATTGAGTAGAACACTTCCCCCTTCTTCTGCTCTCTTATTCTCTATACTCTTGCTCTAGTATTTCCAATGTTTTAGCAGGTCCTTAAGGGAAAGTAGCTAGTATGCTAGAGATTGAGTAGAACACTTCCCCCTTGTTCGGCTCTCTTAGTCAGTATAGTCTGGCTCTAGTATTTCCAATGTTTTAGCAGGTCCTTAAGGGAAAGCAGCTATTGAGCTCCTACTCATGATGCCATTTTCGAAAAATGCCCATCGATCCGACCGAGGAGATGATGGAAATGAGGTCCGTTCAAATTTGTCTTTTGACGTTCTAGCGGTCGCAATTTTTGTTTATTGTTACCAAACTCGATATTTAATTTAATTTACGTAAACAGAAGGATCAAGTTCGTTAAAGACTGAAATGAGACCAGTTGGAGAGGGATTATCGAAAAATTTTGGTTACTATACGTTGGATCAAAAAATTGTATAGAACCAAAAATCGTATTGCAAATTAAATTTACTATATATACATACGTTATATACGTTTATTTTCAATCTTGAATATTACCTGAGATATTTGCATTTTTCAGTTTTCAGCCTTCATCAAAGCCCCACTTCTACTCATGTTACATAAACAATAGTCTGAATAAACCACAATATTCGAAGCTAAATACCTTCTATTGTTTTCAAGAAACCTTTATTATACGAGATAAATGCAAATATGTCCTGGTGAGCCCCCCCCCCAACTTAAGTTCTTGGATTACTAGAATTTGATTGAGATAAAAATTATTCTGATCCATTATAAATTACAGTACTAGATATAGTAAACAGTTTTCAATAAATTAATGTTATATTCTGATATATTTCAGTGAGAGAGATTGACTGCAGAGATGCATTGTAGATATATGCATTGTAGATATTCGAGGAATGTTGGAGAGAGAGCTACGTGCATATGGTATGTGCTGTGAGAGAGATTGACTGCAGAGATGCAGGGTAGATCTATGCATGGGAGATATTCGGGGAATGTTGGGGAGAGAGCTACAATGGATATGGTCTGTGCTGTGAGAGTGATTGACTGCAGAGATGCATTGTAGATATATGCATTGTAGATATTCGGGGAATGTTGGGGAGAGAGCTACATGGATATGGTCTGTGCTGTGAGAGGGATTGACTGCAGAGATGCATTGTAGATATATGCATTGTAGATATTCGGGGAATGTTGGGGAGAGAGCTACATGGATATGGTCTGTGCTGTGAGAGAGATTGACTGCAGAGATGCATTGTAGATATATGCATTGTAGATATTCGGATAATGTTGGGGAGAGAGCTACATGGATATGGTCTGTGCTGTGAGAGGGATTGACTGCAGAGATGCATTGTAGATATATGCATTGTAGATATTCAGGCAATGTTGGGGAGAGAGCTACATGGATATGTCTGTGCTGTGAGAGGGATTGACTGCAGAGATGCATTGTAGATAAATGCATTGTAGATATTCGGGGAATGTTGGGGAGAGAGCTACATGGATATGGTCTGTGCTGTGAGAGGGATTGACTGCAGAGATGCATTGTAGATATATGCATTGTAGATATTCGGGGAATGTTGGGGAGAGAGCTACATGGATATGGTCTGTGCTGTGAGAGGGATTGACTGCAGAGATGCATTGTAGATATATGCATTGTAGATATTCGGGAATGTTGGGGAGAGAGCTACATGGATATGGTCTGTGCTGTGAGAGGGATTGACTGCAGAGATGCATTGTAGATATATGCATTGTAGATTATTCGGGGAATGTTGGGGAGAGAGCTACATGGATATGGTCTGTGCTGTGAGAGGGATTGACTGCAGAGATGCATTGTAGATATATGCATTGTAGATATTCGGGAATGTTGGGGAGAGAGCTACATGGATATGGTCTGTGCTGTGAGAGGGATTGACTGCAGAGATGCATGGTAGATATATGCATTGTAGATATTCAGGGAATGTTGGGGAGAGAGCTACATGGATATGGTCTGTGCTGTGAGAGGGATTGACTGCAGAGATGCATTGTAGATATATGCATTGTAGATATTCGGGGAATGTTGGGGAGAGAGCTACATGGATATGGTCTGTGCTGTGAGAGGGATTGACTGCAGAGATGCATTGTAGATATATGCATTGTAAATGTTTTTCTTTCTGGTGAGAACTCGGCAGACCTGTTTACATTTCAGATGCTTCCAGTAGGAGGTTTGTTATTATCATTTGTATTTATTCACTTAATATTGACTGTGCTGTTGTGTTAGCAGTATGTAGATTTATCTATTACTAAACTTCACGAGGGAAATCTGCTTAGTTTCCGCAGCCCCTGCGTGACAGACTTTTTATTGTTCTAACTTCATTTATTTATTAAAAAAATTTCCTTGTCAATGTGTGAAAGGTATTAGTGTTCTGTTATTTACTTTTAAGAAAGATAGTTTTTATCGTTTTATGTCTATGTGATCTATCGGATTTTTTCTAAATTATTTTACTTGAGCTAGGTTAATTATTGTTCTGTCCATCACGGCACTGATAATGATGCACTGCACCTCGTTTGAAAGCGCTTTGTCCTTTTAGTAAGTCGTTCCATTGGAAGTGTGGCCATTCTGTTCCTCTACCTGCAATAGAGTTCACTTGTGCCTCCCACAATACCAATTTAGAATAATAAATAAGTGATTTATTTGGGTGAGCCTTAAAGTGAGACTCGGAGAGCTTTCATTGGTTGTGTTCAAGAGTTGTCGCTTGTAGACTAGATTTGCTCCGACTTGAGCTGAGTCGCTAGATTCTCCACGTTTGTGTACCACTAGCTCTAAAAAGATTTTCTATCATAGAAAAAATAAATAAACTGTATATATTCCGGTTACACGTTCTCCTCGATTAAAATAGTACTCCTTCGAGATTTTATTGAAATTGAACTGCGCCTCGAATTTCTGCATCGATTCGAATAGTTATAAGGAGATTGCGAATCGAACTAAAGATTGGAAAGGGAGTTATTAAAAACAAGTGGAAGACACAAAATATATATATTACAATAGGCTTTTATTTTTATACACAGTTTTATGAAACATTGTAGCAGTTAGTAATACTATTTACCACCAACAAATTACAAATACACTTTGTTTTACATTTACAACATTAATTTATCTACTGAGTAATTGGCAATTGACTAGGGGTCACTCGTGTCAGATATATCATACTCAACTTTATCAAAGTGCATGTGACAACAACAACGATCAAATGTAAACATAAGCCACGAGTAAAAAACAACTCAAATTTCATGATGATGATGATGATGTTTCAAATGATTATTTAGTTCTCAGCAAAATGTGCCCATTGTACATTTCAGTCATTTTATTTCGATAATCAGGTTTAATAAAAATATTTTTGTTAGTTTCCTTTAATATTAAAAAAGACACAATCTATAAAGTTTATAACAGTTAATAATTTTCCTCTGTACATTTTTTAAAAAAATTTACACAGTCACTTAGTTATTTCAATTCCTGATATAATTAGTAATTTATTTTATATTATACCAAAAAATGTTATAAGAAAAGTTATCTGAACTCAATATTAATATTTGGAAGTTTTTTTTAAAAAAAAAACATTGCAATACTAAGTACATTTTGACACGTCTATAATTTGTTCTTTTCTATTTGGAATTAGGGAAAACATTTTGTTTTCCTCGTAGCATTTATGAGTAAATATAGGAAATTATTTATCGGAGGACATTTTTTTTTTAAGAGACAATTTATAAATTAATGACAATGTAGCTCACAAAAGACAAATCATCGATAGTTCAATAAGTATCTTTGAGCGTGTAAGGGTTGAATGTTATTACTATATTGAAATTGTGGAGAGATTATGAGGGCCATCTGCAAGAATGTTCAAGCTACAATAGCTAACTCATCACGGCTAACAATACTATTTGAAAAAACAGCAATATTACTGTAATAAAGGTGAACAGTTGCTAATTTAAATCTATCTGGGGAATGAATAACAATCAATCGACTATATTCCACTATGAATATATTTTATTTGGCAGTATCCGTGAGATTATCCCTCCTAACGACTTCTAAAGTCTAGCAAAATGAATTAAATATTGAGTTCAGTGCCTTTCTCTACACAATTTTGATACGATTCATCATTGTTATAAACAAAAAAAAACATAATATAATTAAATTAATTACATTTAATTCAGTTAGAATCCGTTTAACATAATAAGAGACTACTGTACACAATAAGGCAAAAAGAATTGTTCATTTCAGAATAAACTTATATAATTTGGTTTATAGTATTTTGTTTCATTTCAAGGTAGAGTATCTTTTAAAAAATATGATTTGTCATTAAGCTAGTCGAATGACATCTGCCATCTTAAAGTGGCTCAAATTTAATAATTAAAAACTGAGTTCAGATACAGTTTTTTGTGTATGCCGATAGAAAAGGCATATTAGCTATTTCAGAATTATTTCATTTTAATAACAATTAGTGAAGAAACAAATAATAAAAGTCCAATTTAATTGTAGTCGACTGATCAATGTGAATGGCAGAATATTTGTCCAATCTCCTACGATTTACAATGCTCAGATCAGATATTTTCATTGAGCCTCAAGTAATAGTCGAACAAGACTGAAACTAGGAAGAGCGTTTCAAAATTAATTTCAGTATTCGAGATATCGCTGAGAATTACAAAATTAGATTGCAAGTGTGCAGATTGGCAACTCCCAATCAACAGCAAAATTTAACAATTAAACTAGTAATTAATTATTATTGACTTGTACATTTTCCAACGCCTAATCCACGCTCTTTCATAATTTGCAACAAGCCAATTTAGAGAATAAAATACCGACGCTACAAGCTCACTCTCTACTTCCTAAAATAAAAATGTAATATTACTTAAAAAATAATTTTAAGCTCTTAGGAGATAGTTTTAATTGACTTTTATCTGAATGTAACTCTAGTAATTTTATTGTGGATCGATTTCGGATCGAATTGAAGCTGCAAAGAGAACAATTCATAATTGGTTAATGTTTTATATTATGATAGCAGCTGAGAGCTGAAGTAGGAGACGAATATAGAAGATCGTGCTAATGGAATGCCTGTCGAAGGAAATACTCGGCTAGGGGAATATCAAGTTTATATTCCCCTTTTTAAGATACCGGAGACAAGAATATAAAGTTATCGGTAATATTAATTAGGGATTTTTATAGACAGTGAGAACATCTTACAGGCTGTTTATGGGCAATACAAGATGCTTGTTATGTCCAATAACGATGGATAACTAGCAGTTGAATTAGGCGAACGTAATGCTTTTATTTGTGAGAGGGACAGAGCTACGTGCCATGTTGGAAGCAGACAAAATCTACCTTTGATCTCGACTTGTTTGATGAACCCCAACTGGTTCGCGATAAGTCGGCCCATTTAAATTTATTATAGAATATATAGTGCATAACTCTCTACTGCCGATATCGGAGCTCTCAACTCTAGATCGTCATTTCTTATTCATTCTAATGCCTCACTGACTTTTCGATGTGGTGCCCTTCACAGTTTTATTCATTAATGTTGGGGCTCAGGTTTGCCATGCGAGTCGGCTTTAATCTCACATGATAAACCTAGAGTGGCGAGCTCCGGTACTTCCTGAGCAAATAGGAATTTATTTTGTGAAACTCTATAATAAGATCCTTAGTACCACTCTGGCTAGAAAAGGGTGGCAATCTGTAGATAACCAGTCCCAATTAGCAATTGTAGTAAAAGGTGGACATAAATAAATAATAACTCATTAAAGCCAGGAGGTGTAATGTTTTGGAATATGTGAACTTCAAAATACAAAGCTCATCTTATAACTGATACATTTACTGTGTCATTTATACGTAACATGCTTATATGAGGGCCTCTTCTCAAGTGGTTGTTAGTGGGGATTTGATGCTAGCTCTATGAACACCTCGAAAATATGTGACTACATCGAGAGTAATAGATGGAATATTGAATACGGATACTGTCTAGAGGGAAAGGAGAGAGTGGAGCAAATGTACACGCTGTACTGAAGAGTGGGGCTCGTCTCTCCGGCTCCCTCTCCCCACAACCCACGACACAACGAAAAACAATTTAATCTACTCAATAATTGTAAACTAGTTATCACCTGTATTATTTTACACTTGTTCTATTCGACTACTGATAAGCTGGTGAGAAATTCTAGTAAGTTGGATAAGAAAATAACGAGGATGGCTATTCGGCGAGAGATCTACCTGGATATGGTCTGTGCTGTGAGAGAGATTGACTGCAGAGATGCATTGTAGATATATGCATTGTAGATATTCGGGGAATGTTGGGGAGAGAGCTACATGGATATGGTCTGTGCTGTGAGAGGGATTGACTGCAGAGATGCATTGTAGATATATGCATTGTAGATATTCGGGGAATGTTGGGGAGAGAGCTACATGGATATGGTCTGTGCTGTGAGAGAGATTGACTGCAGAGATGCATTGTAGATATATGCATTGTAGATAAATGCATTGTAGATATTCGGGGAATGTTGGGGAGAGAGCTACATGGATATGGTCTGTGCTGTGAGAGGGATTGACTGCAGAGATGCATTGTAGATATATGCATTGTAGATATTCGGGGAATGTTGGGGAGAGAGCTACATGGATATGGTCTGTGCTGTGTGAGGGATTGACTGCAGAGATGCATTGTAGATATATGCATTGTAGATATTCGGGGAATGTTGGGGAGAGAGCTACATGGATATGGTCTGTGCTGTGAGAGGGATTGACTGCAGAGATGCATTGTAGATATATGCATTGTAGATATTCGGGGAATGTTGGGGAGAGAGCTACATGGATATGGTCTGTGCTGTGAGAGGGATTGACTGCAGAGATGCATTGTAGATATATGCATTGTAGATATTCGGGGAATGTTGGGGAGAGAGCTACATGGATATGGTCTGTGCTGTGAGAGGGATTGACTGCAGAGATGCATTGTAGATATAGGCAGTGTTGAAATGCATTGTAGATATTCGGGGAATGTTGGGGAGAGAGCTACATGGATATGGTCTGTGCTGTGAGAGGGATTGACTGCAGAGATGCATTGTAGATATATGCATTGTAGATATTCGGGGAATGTTGGGGAGAGAGCTACATGGATATGGTCTGTGCTGTGAGAGGGATTGACTGCAGAGATGCATTGTAGATATATGCATTGTAGATAAATGCATTGTAGATATTCGGGGAATGTTGGGGAGAGAGCTACATGGATATGGTCTGTGCTGTGAGAGGGATTGACTGCAGAGATGCATTGTAGATATATGCATTGTAGATATTCGGGGAATGTTGGGGAGAGAGCTACATGGATATGGTCTGTGCTGTGAGAGGGATTGACTGCAGAGATGCATTGTAGATATATGCATTGTAGATATTCGGGGAATGTTGGGGAGAGAGCTACATGGATATGGTCTGTGCTGTGAGAGGGATTGACTGCAGAGATGCATTGTAGATATATGCATTGTAGATATTCGGGGAATGTTGGGGAGAGAGCTACATGGATATGGTCTGTGCTGTGAGAGGGATTGACTGCAGAGATGCATTGTAGATATATGCATTGTAGATATTCGGGGAATGTTGGGGAGAGAGCTACATGGATATGGTCTGTGCTGTGAGAGGGATTGACTGCAGAGATGCATTGTAGATATATGCATTGTAGATATTCGGGGAATGTTGGGGAGAGAGCTACATGGATATGGTCTGTGCTGTGAGAGGGATTGACTGCAGAGATGCATTGTAGATATATGCATTGTAGATATTCGGGGAATGTTGGGGAGAGAGCTACATGGATATGGTCTGTGCTGTGAGAGGGATTGACTGCAGAGATGCATTGTAGATATATGCATTGTAGATATATGCATTGTAGATATTCGGGGAATGTTGGGGAGAGAGCTACATGGATATGGTCTGTGCTGTGAGAGGGATTGACTGCAGAGATGCATTGTAGATATATGCATTGTAGATATTCGGGGAATGTTGGGGAGAGAGCTACATGGATATGGTCTGTGCTGTGAGAGGGATTGACTGCAGAGATGCATTGTAGATATATGCATTGTAGATATTCGGGGAATGTTGGGGAGAGAGCTACATGGATATGGTCTGTGCTGTGAGAGGGATTGACTGCAGAGATGCATTGTAGATATATGCATTGTAGATATATGCATTGTAGATATTCGGGGAATGTTGGGGAGAGAGCTACATGGATATGGTCTGTGCTGTGAGAGGGATTGACTGCAGAGATGCATTGTAGATATATGCATTGTAGATATTCGGGGAATGTTGGGGAGAGAGCTACATGGATATGGTCTGTGCTGTGAGAGGGATTGACTGCAGAGATGCATTGTAGATATATGCATTGTAGATATTCGGGGAATGTTGGGGAGAGAGCTACATGGATATGGTCTGTGCTGTGAGAGGGATTGACTGCAGAGATGCATTGTAGATATATGCATTGTAGATATTCGGGGAATGTTGGGGAGAGAGCTACATGGATATGGTCTGTGCTGTGAGAGGGATTGACTGCAGAGATGCATTGTAGATATATGCATTGTAGATATTCGGGGAATGTTGGGGAGAGAGCTACATGGATATGGTCTGTGCTGTGAGAGGGATTGACTGCAGAGATGCATTGTAGATATATGCATTGTAGATATTCGGGGAATGTTGGGGAGAGAGCTACATGGATATGGTCTGTGCTGTGAGAGGGATTGACTGCAGAGATGCATTGTAGATATATGCATTGTAGATATTCGGGGAATGTTGGGGAGAGAGCTACATGGATATGGTCTGTGCTGTGAGAGGGATTGACTGCAGAGATGCATTGTAGATATATGCATTGTAGATATTCGGGGAATGTTGGGGAGAGAGCTACATGGATATGGTCTGTGCTGTGAGAGGGATTGACTGCAGAGATGCATTGTAGATATTCGGGGAATGTTGGGGAGAGAGCTACATGGATATGGTCTGTGCTGTGAGAGGGATTGACTGCAGAGATGCATTGTAGATATATGCATTGTAGATATTCGGGGAATGTTGGGGAGAGAGCTACATGGATATGGTCTGTGCTGTGAGAGGGATTGACTGCAGAGATGCATTGTAGATATATGCATTGTAGATATTCGGGGAATGTTGGGGAGAGAGCTACATGGATATGGTCTGTGCTGTGAGAGGGATTGACTGCAGAGATGCATTGTAGATATATGCATTGTAGATATTCGGGGAATGTTGGGGAGAGAGCTACATGGATATGGTCTGTGCTGTGAGAGGGATTGACTGCAGAGATGCATTGTAGATATATGCATTGTAGATATTCGGGGAATGTTGGGGAGAGAGCTACATGGATATGGTCTGTGCTGTGAGAGGGATTGACTGCAGAGATGCATTGTAGATATATGCATTGTAGATATTCGGGGAATGTTGGGGAGAGAGCTACATGGATATGGTCTGTGCTGTGAGAGGGATTGACTGCAGAGATGCATTGTAGATATATGCATTGTAGATATTCGGGGAATGTTGGGGAGAGAGCTACATGGATATGGTCTGTGCTGTGAGAGGGATTGACTGCAGAGATGCATTGTAGATATATGCATTGTAGATATTCGGGGAATGTTGGGGAGAGAGCTACATGGATATGGTCTGTGCTGTGAGAGGGATTGACTGCAGAGATGCATTGTAGATATATGCATTGTAGATATTCGGGGAATGTTGGGGAGAGAGCTACATGGATATGGTCTGTGCTGTGAGAGGGATTGACTGCAGAGATGCATTGTAGATATATGCATTGTAGATATTCGGGGAATGTTGGGGAGAGAGCTACATGGATATGGTCTGTGCTGTGAGAGGGATTGACTGCAGAGATGCATTGTAGATATATGCATTGTAGATATATGCATTGTAGATATTCGGGGAATGTTGGGGAGAGAGCTACATGGATATGGTCTGTGCTGTGAGAGGGATTGACTGCAGAGATGCATTGTAGATATATGCATTGTAGATATTCGGGGAATGTTGGGGAGAGAGCTACATGGATATGGTCTGTGCTGTGAGAGGGATTGACTGCAGAGATGCATTGTAGATATATGCATTGTAGATATTCGGGGAATGTTGGGGAGGGAGCTACATGGATCTGGTCTGTGCTGTGAGAGGGATTGACTGCAGAGATGCATTGTAGATATATGCATTGTATATATTCATGACCAGAAGGGGAGAGAGCTACAACGAAATGGTATCTGGTGTGAGAGGGAGTGACTGCAGAGATGCATTGTAGATATATGCATTGTAGATATTCGGGGAATGTTGGGGAGAGAGCTACATGGATATGGTCTGTGCTGTGAGAGGGATTGACTGCAGAGATGCATTGTAGATATATGCAATCTAAATATACTCGTA
Source organism: Riptortus pedestris (assembly GCA_019009955.1). Taxonomy (NCBI): domain Eukaryota; kingdom Metazoa; phylum Arthropoda; class Insecta; order Hemiptera; family Alydidae; genus Riptortus; species Riptortus pedestris. Next base: position 195,538,817 of record CM032229.1, on the reverse strand, counting down.
AAGGTAATGAGAGTCCTACATGGATATGGTCTGTGCTGTGAGAGGGATTGACTGCAGAGATGCATTGTAGATATATGCATTGTAGATATTCGGGGAATGTTGGGGAGAGAGCTACATGGATATGGTCTGTGCTGTGAGAGGGATTGACTGCAGAGATGCATTGTAGATATATGCATTGTAGATATTCGGGGAATGTTGGGGAGAGAGCTACATGGATATGGTCTGTGCTGTGAGAGGGATTGACTGCAGAAATGCATTGTAGATATATGCATTGTAGATATTAGGGGACTGTATGGGAGAGAGCTACATGGATATGGTCTGTGCTGTGAGAGGGATTGACTGCAGAGATGCATTGTAGATATATGCATTGTAGATATTCGGGGAATGTTGGGGAGAGAGCTACATGGATATGGTCTGTGCTGTGAGAGGGATTGACTGCAGAGATGCATTGTAGATATATGCATTGTAGATATTCGGGGAATGTTGGGGAGAGAGCTACATGGATATGGTCTGTGCTGTGAGAGGGATTGACTGCAGAGATGCATTGTAGATATATGCATTGTAGATATTCGGGGAATGTTGGGGAGAGAGCTACATGGATATGGTCTGTGCTGTGAGAGGGATTGACTGCAGAGATGCATTGTAGATATATGCGCCTCCTGAATGGTTCATGCTCAACTATCTACCATTTGCTGAGCCACTCCATCGCAGTGGCCAATCGCTCAATCGTCTGCCAGTCAACTTTATTTCATCGTTTCAATTTAGGTAGAGCAACAGCAAATGATATGTTTTGTAATTATTTGTAGTTGGGATTGATACAGTTATTGAGTGTTTAGCAAGTATAATATAATATTATGATATAATTGAGCAGGCTCTTAATTTGTATTAATCTGTAGAATAAACTGATTCTCATAGAAACTTATGAGTGAGTTCTCGCTGAACTGCCTTCATCAACTGACGGAAGCAATACATCAGTCAATATTGTCCATTAGAATTTAATTCTTCTCTTGTGTTTAAATCATTGCAGTACTATTCGCTTTATGTAAATTGTTCACTAAGTATTGTTAATTTTTTTCAAAGCACTAGCTCTCTTAAAAAAAATAAACCTTGTAGCCATTCGAATATATGGAATAAGGAAAATGGATTTTTTATGCCTCATTGTGAAGCTATTCAAATTTGAAACCCGACCCATAAAAATAAAAAGGAATCAAGCTTTGAATTGTAAAGTATTATGAGTTTGAATTGATCAGAGGAATTTTTTATTTCTCCATGAACACACTCACACAAATATATGTATATATGCTATTCATACGTTTAAATTTTCCCAGTATTGAAAGGTATAAAGGTTTTTCAGTCGACAACTTAAATTTTGGTTTTCGTTCAAACATTATCAATTTTATATCAATATGAAATACATAATAAATTTAACGATGCAATATTGTTTTAAATAAGGCCAATAAATTCAGAATAATTTATGCCAACCTTTGTTCGCTAATTTATCACTTATAATTTCTTATTTATTCATCCATCGCATTTCTGTTAACAAATTTCGGCAGTGCAAACCAACAGAATATTCGAGATAATTTCATTATAAGTACAAGATGAAGATTGGATAATGAAAGACAAGGAAGACCAAGGTTGAGGACTATTGGAAAATTTAAACCTGGCAGTTTGAGAGGATTATTGCTTATTTATGTCCACTTTATGCTACTATGGCTAATTGCGATCTACAGCTGGCACACTTTTCTAGCCAGGCTGGGATCATGGATTTTTTTTAATGAGTTGGTCACTAAATAAATTCCGATTTGCCAGAAAGGGAATGGAACTGACCACTCTAGGTTTAGGATGTGAGATTAAGAGCTGTGGCTTTATTGAGACGGCTAACCTGAGCCGTATTGAGAAGTGTCCAAGGCTAGTTATCGAGGCTTAAGCTCTGCAAAGCCCATCAGAAACATCCATACTAGCTTTGAGTTGTATTATTGGCAAACAAATATTTTGTCTGCTAAACCTATTATTTTTTTTTATTTGTAGAAAGTTTTATCGAGCGGCTGTAGCATTATGAAATAAATTAAAATTCGAGAAATATGGATATCCACTTTTCCTTTATGAAGTATTCTCCATTTGTATAAGAAAACAAGTGGTGAAACACATCTTCCATATTAAAAAATATAAATATTATTCTCTAATGCTATGTCAAATAATAATAAAAAATAAAATAAAACGATTTTTGTTAAAAATATATTTAATAAATAAGTACATAGATTTTGTTTCAAAAGCAAAAAATGAGGAAAATTTCAAGATATATAAACAGAGCAAACTGTTTCTATTAAGTATTTAAATAGACTAGTTATGAAAGATTATATTCTGAAACGAGCAATTCCCTTTGGAAGAAATGAGCTGAGAAGCAATTTTAAATTCGGCTCAACCCCTGACTGCTTCGTTCATTTTTTTCATTGTCAGAAATATATGTATAAAAAAAAATACAAATTGTTAATTTAAGTGGAGACTTTAATAAACTAAATGAAAATAGTATATGAGACTGTGAGCAAAACGTCGATCAGATTCTTTCTTATTAGACGTCTAAATGTGTGCGCTCATTTTTACTCGCAATTCCTTAATCAAATTTATTAATTACAACTCTCTAGATATTTATGTTACAAATGGTTACGCATAATTGTAGCTGACAAAACTCCAGTGCCGGCTTCATTTATTTCTGTGAAATATATTTAAATCACATCACAACATTATCTTAAAGCTCATAAGATATTCTATAATACAAACAAAATATCCTTACTCATACAAACACTTAACAAGGTAACTAGTCTTGTAAAAAAGTATAATTATATATATTCTTTATATATTTATATTTCATACACATAAATTCATTTAAACATTTACAAGTGCATTAAATGTATTTATTTAAATAAATACCTCTCCATTGGAGATGCAAATATTTATACACCCATATTTATATATATAAATTTTTTTTTATTATTATTTTTTTTTTAAATACAGCTGTTAATCAAGTATTCGTAAATGAAGAAATATTTCAAAAATAACGATTTAGTTTAAAATATGTACATTATTTCTCCAAAAAATGTAACAAATAGTCAACTCAAGTATCGTAATAAACATTTTCTCGAAACTTGGAAGAACAAGTCAAATTTTTGCGAGTCCAAAAGGGGCCGACTTCAAAAATTGAGGGGGGTTTTCGAATTAATATTTATCTTTCAAATAATTGGTTTGATACCTTCAATAATAAAATAAATGGTAAGCCAGAGACAGAAATAGAACTTAAGGTTATTGAAGATTCAACAGTTATTCTGTAGTTTTCTTCAAAACATCTGAGTAGAAAATTAGTTTATAAAGTCAACAACTATTACTTGTGAACTGAGAGAATTGGCCACAAGTCTCTAAAGGTTTTTCAAACCGATTCTTAGCTCTTCTGCATCTAGTCTTTCTTAGTGGCTAAAATCATTGATTTTCAAGACAAATGAACACAATCTGGACGACTAGAATTTTCATATTGAAATCCTTAAGCTGAAATGATGGAGTACAGGGATTTAGGACAGCATTTGAATTAGGATAAAATTTGAGGAAGAAAGTTTTTGCTTAGGCAAATGTCAATGGCAAAATGACACAGTTTCATCGATTAAAAACAGTTGGCTTTCAATCAAATAAAAACTGATGATGGATTTGGATTAGATTAAATCAATTTTCCTAGTAATACTGAATGTTCGAGGGGATGGGGTGGATTGGAAAAAGAAATTGCTGAAGAGTGAAACAAGTGCTGGTAACTATTTGTTACATTCGAGACTAGAGTTCTCACTCCAAAGATGAGAAACATTACTCAGTCCTGTTCTAAGGAGAAATATCGAAAGTTTTTTTTGTATTATTGCCTCATTTACGATTGCTTATTAATTCCCCTCGAAGAACTGTATTGGTTCATTTGGCACAGATGTGTGCATTGGAAGTGGTTGTTGATGAGGCGATCAGTAGATTGGTGCTCATGTGTTGTAGCCGTTGACCAAAGTCTCCAAGATCAGTTTGATAGTAGCTTTGTAGATAGTCTCAACGTTCTCAGTATAGCGATCGCCCAGCGTCATCTCCACTGCTTCAAGGAACGGCTTCTCTATTTTCTAAACACACATAACAAACACTTTAAGCATCTAATGACTTATAATTAATTAATATACTGTAATAAAATGGAAAAATTAAATATATATGAATGAGGTGGCTCTTTAATATTAATACCCATGAACTGATTGGCAGATGAATGGCTAATAAGCTAGCTATGAATGTGTCGAAAGCAAATATTCTAAATTCTTCAGGAGAATTCCATTATTCTCGATTAATAATGGTGACATCGCACCAGTTTTTAGGATTGACTGTGGACAAACGCCTTCACTGATTCAATCGTATTGAAGAATTGAGTAAGAAGATAAAGCCGCTTGGCTTCTTAAAATGTGTTAAAAAATATCTTGATATAATGAAATAAGGTGCATTGTCTCTATAAGCTGGGGGCAGTTGCTCAGCATTTGTGCTGAGGTGCATTGTCTCTATAAGCTGGGGGCAGTTGCTCTGCATCTGCTTTGCATAAAACGCTTAAATATCGAGTTTGGTAACGATCAAACAAAAATTTCGACTGCTAGAGCGGTAACAGACAAATGTATATATATATATATATATATATATATATATATATATTTATATATATATATATATATATATACATTTGTCTGTTACCGCTCTAGCAGTCGAAATTTTTGTTTGATCGTTACCAAACTCGATATTTAAGCGTTTTATGCAAAATGACAGATCAAGTTCGTTAATGGCTGAAATCGGGGGGGTGGGAGGGGGGGGATTTTCGAAAATTCGAAATATCTCCGTTACCATACGTCGGATCAAAATATTGCATAAAAGCGATCCTATTGTAAATTAAATCTACCAAAAATATTGTTCTGGTGTGGGGGTTCTGAGGGAGGCATGAAATGAACGAACGAACTGTAGTGGGGGTTCTAAGGTATGCATGAAATGAACGAACGAACTGGAGTGGGGGTTCTAAGGGAGGCATGAAATGAACGAACGAACTGGAGTGGGGGTTCTAAGGGAGGCATGAAATGAACGAACGAACTGGAGTGGGGGTTCTAAGGGAGGACTGAAATGAACGAACGAACTGGAGTGGGGGTTCTAAGGGAGGCATGAAATGAACGAACGAACTGGAGTGGGGGTTCTAAGGGATATAATGTTCATTATATTTATTTGATTCAAAATGTTTATCCTTTTAGTAGCAGAATTAGGTTGTCTACCATTTCAGGGGAGTCTTGTAAGGCTATTGATGGCACCCGAGGGATCTTTAGTTTTTGAAATGTGTGGTCATTTGCTGTTCATTCTTCTAAAATATGTTGGACCGTGAGAGAGACTTGACTGCTTTCACAGACTTTGGGTGGTTCTCTTGTTATAAGGTGTACATGAGTAAGATTTGTGTGACCAATTGTCAACCTTGCTATAACAACTTCTTCTCTACGGTTACCTCCTATTGAACTGTTCCATGGTTTGGTCGTGGCTTTAATTATTCTTAATTTGTTAGTAGTTGTAACTTCTGCCCACATACATTCTGCCACATACAATTACATAATTGTTTATAATTCTTTGATGTAACCATTTTTTTACGTCAGTATATTCAAATATTTGCAACATAGCTCCATTTGAATTAGGTATTTCATCCTATTTTGTTATCTTCGTGCAAGTTTCGATGGGCATTTGACTTTTCCGAAAATCCCAAACAAGAGTACAACCTTAAAAGCTCCTAAAATTAGAATCCTCTATTTGAATAAATAGGTGGGGGTGTTCGGCTCCAATGGATAGAGTGAGAGGTGTTGTTGGTGATATCGATCAGTTATTACTGGAGCAGAACAGCTGGTCCAGAGCAAAGGGGGAAGTCTGCTAAGTCCCAACAAACCGTCAAACTTGATATTCCAAGACGGCAATAGGTCTGATTTCCCTTAAGGAGATGATCTACGGTTCACGTGCATGTTATGAATTTCTTAAAATCTGTCAGTGGTGCTTGTATTGGGGACGTATATTGGAGCGATAGAAAGATCGGCAGGGATAGGTCCTGCTGGGTGCTTGTATTGGGGACGTATATTGGAGAGATAGAAAGATCGGCAGGGATAGGTGCTGCTGGGTGCTTGTACTGGGGACGTATATTGGAGGGATAGAAAGATCGGCAGGGATAGGTCCTGCTGGGTGCTTGTACTGGGGACGTATATTGGAGGGATAGAAAGATCGGCAGGGATAGGTGCTGCTGGGTGCTTGTACTGGGGACGTATATTGGAGCGATAGAAAGATCGGCAGGGATAGGTCCTGCTGGGTGCTTGTACTGGGGACGTATATTGGAGCGATAGAAAGATCGGCAGGATTAGGTCCGGCTGAGTGCTTGTATTGGGGACGTATATTAGAGCGATAGAATGATCGGCAGGGATAGGTCCTGCTGGGTGCTTGTACTGGGGACGTATATTGGAGCGATAGAAAGATCGGCAGGGATAGGTCCTGCTGGGTGCTTGTATTGGGGACGTATATTGGAGCGATAGAAAGATCGGCAGGATTAGGTCCGGCTGGGTGCTTGTATTGGGGACGTATATTAGAGCGATAGAAAGATCGGCAGGGATAGGTCCTGCTGGGTGCTTGTACTGGGGACGTATATTGGAGCGATAGAAAGATCGGCAGGGATAGGTCCTGCTGGGTGCTTGTATTGGGGACGTATATTGGAGCGATAGAAAGATCGGCAGGATTAGGTCCGGCTGGGTGCTTGTATTGGGGACGTATATTAGAGCGATAGAAAGATCGGTAGCGGAAGATCCGGCTGGGAGCTTGTACTGTGGACGTATATTAGAGCGATAGAAAGATCGGCAGGGATAGGTCCTGCTGTGGCGAGAGGGAACATTAAGGGAGAGCTATGTGCGCTATCTCACGTCGTTCCCAGGATTAATTGAGGGAGCAGAGATAAAGGATATTTATTGGAGGGACACCAACAATAATATATTTTAAACCATGTCAAGTATTAAACTAGATTAAACTCTCAGCCTGAGTTAGGACTCCATGCGGTCATATATACACAATGAGAGTCACGTGCAAAACCGCAAAGAATTCTCATTTTCTGCCTTTTCGTTTAATTTACAATTTTTCACTATGGAAGAACTTGTGATAGATGATATTACTGCATTGATACATAGGCAATCAGCTGATATTGGCGGCTAGGATTGCAGCTATCGGGGAGAGGAGCAGGGCTGGTCGCGTGCAGATGATATTACTGCATTGATACATAGGCAATCAGCTGATATTGGCGGCTAGGATTGCCGCTATCGGGAAGAGGAGCAGGGCTGGTCGCGTGCAGATGATATTACTGCATTGATACATAGGCAATAAGCTGATATTGGCGGCTAGGATTGCCGCTATCGGGAAGAGGAGCAGGGCTGGTCGCGGGCAGATGATATTACTGCATTGATACATAGGCAATAAGCTGATATTGGCGGCTAGGATTGCAGCTATCGGGGAGAGGAGCAGGGCTGGTCGCCTGCAGATGATATTACTGCATTGATACATAGGCAATAAGCTGATATTGGCGGCTAGGATTGCAGCTATCGGGGAGAGGAGCAGGGCTGGTCGCCTGCAGATGATATTACTGCATTGATACATAGGCAATCAGCTGATATTGGCGGCTAGGATTGCAGCTATCGGGGAGAGGAGGAGGGTTGGTCGCGTGCAGATGATATTACTGCATTGATACATAGGCAATCTGCTGATATTGGCGGCTAGGATTGCAGCTATCGGGGAGAGGAGCAGGGCTGGTCGCCTGCAGATGATATTACTGCATTGATACATAGGCAATAAGCTGATATTGGCGGCTAGGATTGCAGCTATCGGGGAGAGGAGCAGGGCTGGTCGCCTGCAGATGATATTACTGCATTGATACATAGGCAATAAGCTGATATTGGCGGCTAGGATTGCAGCTATCGGGGAGAGGAGCAGGGCTGGTCGCCTGCAGATGATATTACTGCATTGATACATAGGCAATCTGCTGATATTGGCGGCTAGGATTGCAGCTATCGGGGAGAGGAGCAGGGCTGGTCGCCTGCAGATGATATTACTGCATTGATACATAGGCAATCTGCTGATATTGGCGGCTAGGATTGCAGCTATCGGGGAGAGGAGCAGTGCTGGTCGCGTGCAGATGATATTACTGCATTGATACATAGGCAATCTGCTGATATTGGCGGCTAGGATTGCAGCTATCGGGGAGAGGAGCAGGGCTGGTCGCGTGCAGATGATATTACTGCCGAGATGCATAGGCAATCTGCTGATATTGGCGGCTAGGATTGCAGCTATCGGGGAGAGGAGCAGGGCTGGTCGCGTGCAGATGATATTACTGCATTGATACATAGGCAATCAGCTGATATTGGCGGCTAGGATTGCAGCTATCGGGGAGAGGAGTAGGGTTGGTCGCGTGTAGATGATATTACTGCATTGATACATAGGCAATCAGCTGATATTGGCGGCTAGGATTGCAGCTATCGGGGAGAGGAGCAGGGCTGGTCGCCTGCAGATGATATTACTGCATTGATACATAGGCAATCAGCTGATATTGGCGGCTAGGATTGCAGCTATTGGGGAGAGGAGCAGGGCTGGTCGCGTGCAGATGATATTACTGCCGAGATACATATTCAATCTGCTGATATTGGCGGCTAGGATTGCAGCTATCGGGGAGAGGAGCAGGGCTGGTCGCCTGCAGATGATATTACTGCATTGATACATAGGCAATAAGCTGATATTGGCGGCTAGGATTGCAGCTATCGGGGAGAGGAGCAGGGCTGGTCGCGTGCAGATGATATTACTGCATTGATACATAGGCTATCTGCTGATATTGGCGGCTAGGATTGCAGCTATCGGGGAGAGGAGCAGGGCTGGTCGCGTGCAGATGATATTACTGCCGAGAAACATAGGCAATCAGCTGATATTGGCTGCTAGATAGATGGGACTCATATGCAATGTAGCTATTACAGATATCTTGCTAAATGGGATGAGGAGGATAAATTCAAGGTTTACTACAGCTGACGTAATACACGTGGGACCTGACAAAGTATTATTGGCTACCATTCAATCACTTAACATTCGGAAACTAAATAGTCAATTTCTTTTTTGGCTTGATGAAATAAGTTATATTTCGAGTGGCGCAACGAATGATTAGCTGATTACTGTTTCCTTTTTTATTTTTACCATTTAGATAGACTCTTTGACACTCTTCAATAATTGTTAGGAAGCTACAGCCGATCGTTAAGTAACAACTTTTTATGCCACTATGATATACATCTTAGCTGATGAATTTATTCCTAATGTGGATTGTTTTTGAATAAGTCAACAACTATATCTGGTAACTCTAGTTTACTCTTGCTTAGTTTTGTTGTATTGCACTGTGAATATGGTAGAAAATATTCATTTTCAGTATATTTTGGTGTATTATTTTATTATTATTGGTATTATTATTTATTAACGTCCACTTTTTGCAACTCAGGCTAATTGGGGCGGGTTATCTACAGGTTACCTCCCTTTTCTAGCCATGGTGGGACTATCGATTTTATTTAATGAATTTCGTCACTAAATAAAATCCTTTACCCCAGGCGGGAATCGAACTCGCCACTCTAGGTTTACCATTATGGCATTTAAATGGAAGGAAAAGAGCACAATCTGGGAGAATGGTAAATTATTTGTCAAGCAATGCAACATATTACAAGAAGAATTTACTATACAATAGAACATTAACATTATTTCTTAGAACCTCCCCTAAAAACTAAAAGTAATATAAGAGATAAAGAATAAATTAAAGCAGATATTCAAAAAAAATAACTACCCTGACGAATTAAGTGAAAATGAAATCAAGACAGCTCAGAAATCTATCTACAACAATACGAAAAAGTACGTCACGCAGGGGCTGCGTAAACTAAGCAGATTCCCCATGAGAAGTTATAAAATAGAGAAATCACCATACGAGAGCCTAAGAGTAGCTGAAAAGGGCCGAACTAGCATTGGGCGGGAAATTCCGTCGTATGTTATCGGCCGAAAAATGCCAATATCTCGGTTAATATCCAAGATAGAGATTAAATGTATAAAACAATATTTATAGTAAATTTAATTTACTATAAGATTGGTTCTATAAACTTTTGTGATCCGATGTATGGTAACGGAGATATTTCGAATTTTCGAAAATCCCCCCTCTAAACCTCCCCCCCCCCCTCCCACTGGTCCGATTTCAGCCATTAACGAACTTGATCTGACTTTTTGCATAAACCATTTAAATATTGAGTTTGGTAACGATCAAACAAAAATTGCGACCGCTAGAGCGTTAACAGACAAATATATATATATATATATATATATATATATTGTTACGTTTATAATAAGAGTTCTTTTGGATTGCAAAATTAAATACTCGCAAGTTTCACAGTTTTATCACTGCACAATTTATTTGGATAATGCACAATAAACTTGGTAATTATTCTTAATTACTACTCACAGTATAGACTGATAGCGTCACTGTTCTTCAGATTACACAGTCCAATAATTCACTCACGGTCACTGAAATTCACAACAAGACGGCACTGCACTGTCCTTTGCTTCGCGGCACTGCACTGTCCTTTGCTTCGCGGCACTGCACTGTCCTTTGCTTCGCGGCACTGCACTGTCCTTTGCTTCGCGGCACTGCACTGTCTTAAACACGGTACTAAACTGTTACTTACAGTCACGGCACAACACTGTTCTTCTTATAAAAACACTTTACTGCACTGTACTAAGTCGCACTGAAGTGAACATCAAGACAGGTGACAATAAAAAACTACCTCGCTCCCGGCAGGCCCTCTTTATATAGGGTAGCGGCATACATCAAAGGGGAATTGTCTAGTTCATTCGACGTCTGGCTGGAAGGTACTGGTCAGACCTAGAACATTCTTTCGGTCTCTTTGATCTACGTCACACTTTCCAAATACGCGACTCTCTCTCTCTCTCTCTCTCTCTCTCTCTCTCTCTCTCTCTGAAGGATTATTCATCTATTTAGTTTTCGCAACACTGCCGCCCACTTAAGCCTTTTCGTCCCGAATAGGCTCAATATCGCCGTTGCCATACTTGGCTAGTCGCTCTAGGTGTACCACTTTCATTTTAGACCTCGGATTGTGGTATCTCTGTATCCGGTAGACAACGTCGTTCAATCTCTTGATCACCTTGTAAGGTCCCTCCCAGTGCGTTTGCAATTTAGGGGATAGTCCTTTCTTTCGTTTGTGGGTTGAATAGTAGAACCATTTGCCCTTCAGTGAATCCTTCCGTATTTGCTGCCCGATCATATCTGGCTTTCATCTTATCACCTGTCATTTTAATACGGTTGCGTACAAACTCATGGAGCTCATGCAGGTCTTCCTGTGCCTGGGGAGTATTTCCATTGTCTTCGCAGGACGGTCCGGGTTTGGCCCCAAACTCCAAATCCGCTGGCAGTCTTAATTCTGCTCCAAATAAGATTTTCGCCGGAGTACGTGAGGTGGAATCATGGACGGCCGACCGGTAAGCCAGTAGTAATTTTGGTATGTGTACATCCCAATCCCTTTGGTATGTGCTAACCACTTTTCTGAGATATTCCTCCAGTGTCCGATTAAATCTTTCGACCATGCCATCAGATTGTGGATGAAGCGGTGTCGTTCTTGTCTTTTTGATGCCATACAATTCACACATTTCCTTGAATATGGCCGATTCGAAATTTCGGCCCTGGTCAGAATGGAGTTCTATTGGAACCCCGTATCGGCACACCCAATTATTTACAAAGGCATCTACATCCGTTTTCGACTCCTGGTTTGGGATGGCATACACTTCGGGCCATTTACTGAAATAGTCCATTACAACTAGGACATACCGGTTTCCAGCCTCACTGACAGGAAATGGACCAGCAACATCGATGACATTTATCTTGGAAGTGGGCACGACTATTAGGTCGGTTGTGGTTTTGCCATCTGCACTCTCCCAAGATCGATATAAGCAGCCCTCTACCAGTTTTAGGCTATTCCACTGTACCCAGTATGATTTCGCAAGTGGGCTTAAAGCTGATGTCTCATTTCGGGTTGGTTTTCTGTTGCATTCCTTAGTCGATATAATCTTCGCCAGAATCGGGTCATCTTTCTGAGCCTTCGACCAGTCCTCGTCTGAGCCAATACGGGTAAGTCGCACATCAATCACGCTTTCCTCTTTCTCGGCTTTAGTACAATGTTTGCATTCTATGTTACAAGGCCGTCTTGAAAGGGCATCAGCGTTATTGTGTTTCCCACCTTTTCGATGCTCGATGCTGAAGTCATAGCTCTGCAGACGTTCAATCCATCGTGCCAGCTGACCTTCTGGGTTCTTGAACGGCAGCAGCCAACGTAGTGCAGAGTGGTCTGTTCTTAAGGTGAAGTGTTGACCGTACAAGTATTTGTGGTAATGCGTGACGCACTCCAACCCTGCTGTGAGATTACCCTGCTGTAGTAGCCAATGACTCTTTCTGCCCCATCAACTACTTGAGAAAGTACTCCTCCTATTCTATAGCCACTGGCGTCCGTATCAATTATGAACTTCTGTCCAGCGATTGGATAGGCAAGGACAGGTGCTGTGCACAAGAGTTCCTTGAGCCTCTGGAACGCATCTTCCGTTGCCTCACTCCAGTGGTATGATCGCGACTTTTTGGTTAGCTCGTGCAAGCTGGCAGCTACCTGAGCGAAGTTTGGCACGAATCTCCTGTAGTATGTGCAAAGCCCCAGGAAGCTACGCAGCTCGTGAAGATTTCGTGGTCGAGGCCAGTTCTTTACTGCCCATATTTTGTCCTCGTCAGTGGAGATGCCCTCTGCTGTTACCCGATGCCCCAAGTATTTGACCTCCTTCTGAAACAGAGCACATTTCTTTATGCTTAACTTCAGCCCAGCTGCTGTTATGCGACTAAATACTTCATCCAGATTTTTAAGATGTTCTTCAAAAGTCTTCCCCATAACGATTATGTCATCTAGATACACCAAGCATGTCTTCCAATTGAGACCCTTTAGCACTCGTTCCATTAAACGCTCAAAAGTAGCTGGGGCGTTGCAGAGCCCAAATGGCATCACCTTGAACTGCCATAAACCATTGCTTGCGCTAAAGGCAGTTTTCTCTTTGTCCTTATCGGCTTTCTCTACTTGCCAGTAGCCGCTTTGCAAGCCCAAGGTAGAAAACCATCTCGTTCCAGCCAACGTGTCTAAGGTGTCGTCAATTCTTGGCAGCGGATAACTGTCTTTCTTGGTGACGTCGTTGAGTTTTCTGTAGTCGACGCAGAATCTGGTGCTGCCGTATTTCTTCTTTACTAGAACTATTGGCGAGCTCCACGGACTCGAAGATGGTTCAATGACTCCATTCCGCTCCATTTCGTTGACAAGTTCTTTAACTTCGTTCCGCTTCACTAGGGGAACACTCCTGGGTGCTTGTTTTATAGGTCTCGCTTCACCGGTATTTATTTCATGTTTCACTACAGCTGTTCTACCTGGGCTTTTATTGTTTAGGGCGAAGACGGAGGCATGTGTCCTTAGCAACTCCTTTGCTTTGTTTCTTTCAGGTGATGTCAGTCCTTTCATCCATTTTTCCTCTTCTTCTGCAAGTAGTTCGCGCTCCTTGGCTGTCATTTTCGGGCTTCCAGAATTTTTGGCACAGTTAATTATTGCTTCTGCTGGCTCACATTGACCTATTTCAAAATTTGTCTTAATAATCTTCTCATTGTTGGATAGGTTTAGTACTCTCACCGGAACTCGTCCATCGACACAGGTTTTCACGAGGGCTTTAGCTGTTATAATGTCATCTTTAAGTTCTTTAGGTTCTACTACCCACAACCGATTATCCTCACAATCTTCTTCCACACTCGCCCATACTAAGGTTTCCGACTGGGGTGGTAATTTCTGGCGTCCGACTGTAAATAGCCTCCTTACTGTGGTCTTGCTCTCATATCCAACATCCAAGGGTATCTCGACGTTGCGCCAGATCATAACTTGCTGACCCATGTGCAGATTGATACCGTGAGCTATCATGAAGTCTGCACCGATGATCACTTCGTTCACTATGTCGGCGACAACAAATACATGATCGGCGCTAGTGTTGGCGATAGTCAGTCGAACCTTGGCTCTTCCATAGACGGTGGCTGATTCCCCAGTAGCAGTGCGCAGTCGAACGCCGCTTAATGGTTCCACTGATCCTTTTACCAAATCGGGCCTAATTATTGACTGCGACGCACCTGTGTCTATGGTGAGGATCTGCTTCCTGCCGTTAATGAGTCCACGAGCTGTAAGGTTGCTATTTTGTTGTTGTATTATGGAAATGGAGATTGTGGGGCCAGCGGTTGTAGGAGCTAGCTCTTGCCCCTCAGTGCTAGCTCGTTTTAGTTTAACGGTGTCTCTTGAGATTTGGGGTTATTCGTCCGTTTGTTCTCCCTTGGTGGCGAAACAGATCTTGACCTTATCTTTGGAGCTTTACAGTTACGTTGAAAATGGCCGGCCTTGCCACAGTTGTAGCACTTTGAGCTCCTCCATTATTCGCTTCACGAATTCTTCTATCTCACTCCTTGACATTTGGGCGTCATTTTGAATATCAGCCTCAAGACGTCGCACCTTGAAAACTTGTGGTTTCGAAATTACTTTAGCGGTCTCCTGGGCTAGCGCATAAGAGATGGTTTCAGCAAAGGATGATTTTTGCATAGCACACACCGCGCATTTAACGTCTGGATCTCGTATACCATTCACAAATGCTTCAATCTTGAACTGATTTTCACCTGGGTAAGTCAGCTGCATTAGACGTTAGATTTCCATGGCAAAATCTTGTAGCGTCTCGTTCGGTTTCTGCACTCTGCCCCTTAGTTCCATCCTGTAATGTTCTCGCTTATGCTCACCGCCAAACTTGCGCTGTAATGCCAACATAATGTCCTCATAATTATTCCTAAAAGCTGAAGGTAAACTCTCCAAGATTTCTGCAGCGTTTCCCTTCAGTGCCAAAATCAATTCTACCGCTTTCTCTTCATTATTCCATCCGTTTCTACTGGCCAACGTCTCAAATTGGAATTTAAAAACATTAAATGGTACATTACCATCAAAAGTTGGGGTCTTTATCTTGCTGGAATTTTCTGAAATGAGCCTCACCGGACCCTCTCGAACATGTAGATTATCCATTTGGAATTGTAGCTCACGTATTTCATCGTCTACCTTCTTTCCTAGGTTGGACGCTTTCTCTTCTACATTATTCAGATTTTCATCAAACCCGCTTACTCTCTGCTCAATGGCTTCCACTCGTTTGCCCAATACCTCTGATATTTCGTGGAGTTTGAGGTTTGTCGTTCTGGAGGCGAGCTTCCTTGAATTCTAGTCTGACTTCCGCTAAAATTTTCTCGCTGTTACTTTTAGAAGCTTCCTGGAATTTTTCTTCTAACCTTTCGCAATTAGCTCTAGAAGCTTCTAAGAGTTTCTGGTTATTATCTGCTATTTTTTCCATCATTGCAGCCAAAATTGAATTTAAATCCAAATTGCTACTTGAGATAGGAGTACTTACAGCAATGTCTTCCTTAGTGTCAAACTCATGAGCACTTATATCAATTACTGGTCTTTGGAATTCATCTGTCAACCGCCTTTGTAGTTCAGCCTTGTTTCCTGTTGTTGGCAGATTCAATTTAGCCAGCTCCTTCTTCAGATGTTCCACTTTTAGTTCTTCAAACTTCATTTTTGCTGATTTTAATTTTGCAATCCCACTTCTGACACCAGTTGTTACGTTTATAATAAGAGTTCTTTTGGATTGCAAAATTAAATACTCGCAAGTTTCACAGTTTTATCACTGCACAATTTATTTGGATAATGCACAATAAACTTGGTAATTATTCTTAATTACTACTCACAGTATAGACTGATAGCGTCACTGTTCTTCAGATTACACAGTCCAATAATTCACTCACGGTCACTGAAATTCACAACAAGACGGCACTGCACTGTCCTTTGCTTCGCGGCACTGCACTGTCTTAAACACGGCACTAAACTGTTACTTACAGTCACGGCACAACACTGTTCTTCTTATAAAAACACTTTACTGCACTGTACAAAGTCGCACTGAAGTGAACAGCAAGACAGGTGACAATAAAAAACTGCCTCGCTCCCGGCAGGCCCTCTTTATATAGGGTAGCGGCATACATCAAAGGGGAATTGTCTAGTTCATTCGACTTCTGGCTGGAAGGTACTGGTCAGACCTAGAACATTCTCTCGGTCTCTTTGATCTACGTCACACTTTCCAAATACGCGACTCTCTCTCTCTCTGAAGGATTATTCATCTATTTAATTTTCGCAAATATATATATATATATACATATATATATATATATATATATATATATATATATATATATATATAGTTTTGAACGGCAGATTACAATATGGCTGCAATAGGTGAAGCTCATCAATGCTGTATTTATGGAAGATTACAATATGGCTGCCATAGGTGAAACTCATCAACGCTGTATTTATGGCAGATTACAATATAGCTGCAATAGGTGAAGCTCATCAATGCTGTATTTATGGAAGATTACAATATGGCTGCCATAGGTGAAACTCATCAACGCTGTATTTATGGCAGATTACAATATGGCTGCAATAGGTGAAGCTCATCAACGCTGTATTTATGGCAGATTACAATATGGCTGCAATAGGTGAAGCTCATCAACGCTGTATTTATGGCAGATTACAATATTGCTGCAATAGGTGAAGCTCATCAACGCTGTATTTATGGCAGATTACAATATTGCTGCAATAGGTGAAGCTCATCAACGCTGTATTTATGGCAGATTACAATATGGCTGCCATAGGTGAAGCTCATCAACGCTGTATTTATGGCAGATTACAATATTGCTGCAATAGGTGAAGCTCATCAACGCTGTATTTATGGCAGATTACAATATTGCTGCAATAGGTGAAGCTCATCAACGCTGTATTTATGGCAGATTACAATATGGCTGCAATAGGTGAAGCTCATCAACGCTGTATTTATGGCAGATTACAATATGGCTGCCATAGGTGAAGCTCATCAACGCTGTATTTATGGCAGATTACAATATTGCTGCAATAGGTGAAGCTCATCAACGCTGTATTTATGGCAGATTACAATATTGCTGCAATAGGTGAAGCTCATCAACGCTGTATTTATGGCAGATTACAATATTGCTGCAATAGGTGAAGCTCATCAACGCTGTATTTATGGCAGATTACAATATGGCTGCAATAGGTGAAGCTCATCAATGCTGTATTCATGGCAGATTATAATATGGCTGCAATAGGTGAAGCGCATCAACGCTGTATTTATGGCAGATTACAATATTGCTGCAATAGGTGAAGCTCATAAACGCTGTATTTATGGCAGATTACAATATGGCTGCAATAGGTGAAGCTCATCAACGCTGTATTTATTGCAGATTACAATATGGCTGCAATAGGTGAAGCTCATCAACGCTGTATTTATAGCAGATTACAATATTGCGGCAATAGGTGAAGCTCATCAACGCTGTATTTATGGCAGATTACAATATTGCTGCAATAGGTGAAGCTCATCAACGCTGTACTTATGGCAGATTACAATATGGCTGCCATAGGTGAAGCTCATCAACGCTGTATTTATGGCAGATTACAATATGGCTGCAATAGGTGAAGCTCATCAACGCTGTATTTATTGCAGATTACAATATGGCTGCAATAGGTGAAGCTCGTCAACGCTGTATTTATAGCAGATTACAATATTGCGGCAATAGGTGAAGCTCATCAACGCTGTATTTATGGCAGATTACAATATGGCTGTCATAGGTGAAGCTCATCAACGCTGTATTTAAGGCAGATTACAATATTGCTGCAATTGGTGAAGCTCATCAACGCTGTACTTATGGCATATTACAATATTGCTGCAATAGGTGAAGCTCATCAACACTGTACTTATGGCAGATTACAATATGGCTGCCATAGGTGAAGCTCATCAAAGCTGTACTTATGGCAGATTACAATATTGCTGCCATAGGTGAAGCTCATCAACGCTGATTTTATGGCAGATTACAATATTGCTGCCATAGGTGAAGCTCATCAACGCTGTATTTATGGCAGATTACAATATGGCTGCCATAGGTGAAGCTCATCAACGCTGTACTTATGGCAGATTACAATATTGCTGCAA
This sequence comes from Riptortus pedestris, assembly GCA_019009955.1. Lineage (NCBI taxonomy): Eukaryota > Metazoa > Arthropoda > Insecta > Hemiptera > Alydidae > Riptortus > Riptortus pedestris. The sequence continues at coordinate 195,520,550 of CM032229.1, read as the reverse complement.
TAGGTGAAGCTCATCAAAGCTGTACTTATGGCAGATTACAATATGGCTGCCATAGGTGAAGCTCATCAACGCTGTATTTATGGCAGATTACAATATGGCTGCAATAGGTGAAGCTCATCAACGCTGTATTTATGGCAGATTACAATATGGCTGCAATAGGTGAAGCTCATCAACGCTGTATTTATGGCAGATTACAATATTGCTGCAATAGGTGAAGCTCATCAACGCTGTATTTATGGCAGATTACAATATTGCTGCAATAGGTGAAGCTCATCAACGCTGTATTTATGGCAGATTACAATATTGCTGCAATAGGTGAAGCTCATCAACGCTGTACTTATGGCAGATTACAATATTGCTGCAATAGGTGAAGCTCATCAACGCTGTATTTATGGCAGATTACAATATTGCTGCAATAGGTGAAGCTCATCAACGCTGTATTTATGGCAGATTACAATATTGCTGCAATAGGTGAAGCTCATCAACGCTGTATTTATGGCAGATTACAATATTGCTGCAATAGGTGAAGCTCATCAACGCTGTATTTATGGCAGATTACAATATTGCTGCAATAGGTGAAGCTCATCAACGCTGTATTTATGGCAGATTACAATATTGCTGCAATAGGTGAAGCTCATCAACGCTGTATTTATGGCAGATTACAATATTGCTGCAATAGGTGAAGCTCATCAACGCTGTACTTATGGCAGATTACAATATGGCTGCCATAGGTGAAGCTCATCAACGCTGTATTTATGGCAGATTACAATATTGCTGCAATAGGTGAAGCTCATCAATGCTGTATTTATGGCAGATTACAATATGGCTGCAATAGGTGAAGCTCATCAACTCTGTATTTATGGCAGATTACAATACGGCTGCAATAGTTGAAGCCATCAAAAGACAAGGCTGTATCTTTCGGACAATTACGTTCTGAATGTATTGGAGTTGGGGGAGGTAGGATTGAGTGAAGTATCGAAGGATAGGGGAGCCGCAGAGGAGGGCGGGTTGGATAATGCCTTGGAGGATGAGGAGTTTTAGGACAGCGGAGGTAAGGACGTAGTTCAGGGACAGCAACGTCTGCACAAACTTAGGACTACAAACACTCCAGCATACCTATGTAGTATTGCTACATCCTTCTTACAAGGAAGAACATTTCAAGTAAAATTAAACAGCCCTCTCAGCACGAACCGGAATATCAGAGCTGGCGTACCTCAAGGATCCATACTTAGCCCTTTGCTACTACAGTGACATCCCGCAGGTGGAAAATTCTTTATTAGCTACATTCGCTGACGACACACTCCTCACTCAAGACGAAACTCTAAACTCTTCCATACTCGACCTTCAAACAGTAGCCAACCAGGTTTCAAGATGGTTCAAGAACTGGAAGCTCTCGTTAAACCCCGATAAAACGCAAGCCAAGATTTTTGCTCTTCGTCGTATCAAGAATGAAGATCTTCCTGACCTGATAATAGGGCATCACTCGATTCCTAGCTCATCACTCGATTCCAGATCATCTCCTAGCTACGATTGATGTAGATTCCAAGTAATCTTTCTCAATGCTATGTGCTCTTCAAGCAGCTTTGTGCTATTGGCCGAGATGCAACAGGTGGCCAGATCATCTCCTAGCTACGATTGATGTAGATTCCAAGTAATCTTTCTCAATGCTATGTGCCCGTCAAACAGCTTTGTGCTATTGGCCGAGATGCAGCAGGTGGCCAGATCATCTCCTAGCTACGATTGATGTAGATTCCAAGTAATCTTTCTCAATGCTATGTGCCCGTCAAACAGCTTTGTGCTATTGGCCGAGATGCAGCAGGTGGCCAGATCATCTCCTAGCTACGATTGATGTAGATTCCAAGTAATCTTTCTCAATGCTATGTGCTCTTCAAGCAGCTTTGTGCTATTGGCCGAGATGCAGCAGGTGGCCAGATCATCTCCTAGCTACGATTGATGTAGATTCCAAGTAATCTTTCTCAATGCTATGTGCTCTTCAAGCAGCTTTGTGCTATTGGCCGAGATGCAGCAGGTGGCCAGATCATCTCCTAGCTACGATTGATGTAGATTCCAAGTAATCTTTCTCAATGCTATGTGCCCGTCAAACAGCTTTGTGCTATTGGCCGAGATGCAGCAGGTGGCCAGATCATCTCCTAGCTACGATTGATGTAGATTCCAAGTAATCTTTCTCAATGCTATGTGCTCTTCAAGCAGCTTTGTGCTATTGGCCGAGATGCAGCAGGTGGCCAGATCATCTCCTAGCTACGATTGATGTAGATTCCAAGTAATCTTTCTCAATGCTATGTGCCAGTCAGGCAGCATTGTGCTATTGGCCGAGATGCAGCAGGTGGCCAGATCATCTCCTAGCTACGATTGATGTAGATTCCAAGTAATCTTTCTCAATGCTATGTGCCCGTCAAACAGCTTTGTGCTATTGGCCGAGATGCAGCAGGTGACCAGATCATCTCCTAGCTACGATTGATGTAGATTCCAAGTAATCTTTCTCAATGCTATGTGCCCATCAAACAGCTTTGTGCTATTGGCCGAGATGCAGCAGGTGGCCAGATCATCTCCTAGCTACGATTGATGTAGATTCCAAGTAATCTTTCTCAATGCTATGTGCCCGTCAAACAGCTTTGTGCTATTGGCCGAGATGCAGCAGGTGGCCAGATCATCTCCTAGCTACGATTGATGTAGATTCCAAGTAATCTTTCTCAATGCTATGTGCCCGTCAAGCAGCTTTGTGCTATTGGCCGAGATGCAGCAGGTGGCCAGATCATCTCCTAGCTACGATTGATGTAGATTCCAAGTAATCTTTCTCAATGCTATGTGCCCGTCAAACAGCTTTGTGCTATTGGCCGAGATGCAGCAGGTGGCCAGATCATCCCCTAGCTACGATTGATGTAGATTCCAAGTAATCTTTCTCAATGCTATGTGCCCGTCAAACAGCTTTGTGCTATTGGCCGAGATGCAGCAGGTGGCCAGATCATCCCCTAGCTACGATTGATGTAGATTCCAAGTAATCTTTCTCAATGCTATGTGCCCGTCAAACAGCTTTGTGCTATTGGCCGAGATGCAGCAGGTGGCCAGATCATCCCCTAGCTACGATTGATGTAGATTCCAAGTAATCTTTCTCAATGCTATGTGCTCTTCAAGCAGCTTTGTGCTATTGGCCGAGATGCAGCAGGTGACCAGATCATCTCCCGGCTTTAACTGGTCCATCGGCCTCCTCCCTTTGATCCTTGGCTAATCTTATCTCTAGCATTCTTTAAATCCCTTAATTCATCCATATATTCCGAGGAAAAAATATAGGAAATCATGCTTTTTTATAATTTGACTTGATTGTTTGTTTAAATAATCCAATACAATCCATTTCAGAAAACTAAATTGTTTATTTTAACATCTGGTCCTTCCTAATTGAAGATAAGCTATCAACACCCCTCCCTCCGCGACTCCTCTTGACCAGGACTAAGATTCGCCGATTCGGACTTTTTAGAATTCCATTTGCCAACTATTTCTAAAATATTTGTGATAAAATCATATGATTAAAAAGAATAATATTTATTTATTTGGTGATTGGGATGATCTCTGCTTGTTAGAGTTATTTATTTATCCCTTCACGTAAACCTTACTTTACGTAAACCTTGCATATAATGTTGTCTGTCCTTGTCATACAGTGTCTAAGTGTGGCCGATCCTGAGTCTGTCCAGAACTACTGCCTCCCATCTAGTACTCCTATGGCTCGATGGCCACTCCTTAATAGTACTTTCCATACTGCTGAGCTGGTTGTTTACTTTCATCCATTCTGATTGCCATTGGTCTAGGATTTGGTGGAGTATACGTCTCACTATGTCTTGGTACAGCAAGTTTGTTTGTGTGTATTGAGTTTGTTGAGTAATTAGTTTAGCTTGGTAGTCTACTGTCTTACTAAGTCCAAGGTCCTCGTGTCCTGCCAGCCAATATAGGATAATGGTATTTTGGTATGTTTGTTGTTTATAAATTTCTTCTGTTATGTTTAGTGCTATTGGGTGAGTGGTGTAAATGTCTCGGAGAGTTAATAATATTTGGGCTGTGATGATGTAGGAGTCAGGTTTTTAAGTGTCAACCAAATTGCTTCGAGTTCAGCTGCAAGTAAGCGTTTTAGTTACACCAATCCTGTCAGTGAGAATATTTCTATATTGGTAAATAGAATAGTGAGTAAAAAACAGATAAAGGAGTGTACTGACCCAGAAGTATTCGGGTTTGAAGCCAGGTATCTTCTTGTGAGATTGCCCTATTTGGGTTAGGAAAAGAAAGAAGTTGTCAAGGTTGTCTAGTTCCTTGATGCCTTCGTCGAGAGTGTTCATGACTTTGGTTGCGTGTTCCGCAAGTTCGAGGCTCTTGGCTTGTTCTTCCTTGGTCCGCAACTCCTTCAGCTTCTCGAACAACTCCAACAGTTCCTGGTGCTCTTCGAACAATCTGCAACAACACAACAATCTAACTCAACAAATAGCCATACCGACATTCAAGTCAACGTTTGAGCATTTAAATTATTGAAAACATGGAGGTTACGAGATGTCTGAATGCCTCGCATTGGGAAGTTTATGTAAACTAGATCACGCCAGCAAGGGGGCTACGCCCCCTTGACCCCATTAAAAAACCGCTGCCTTCGGCAGCGCCACAACCGGTAAAGCGATCCCTTCTGGATCGCCTTAAATCGACTCGGGTTTCTACCTCTTGATTTCTAAATTTTAATTATACATGTATTTTCCAGATTCGTAATTCTTATCGTTACATCTGTAAAGTTCATCTGCAAGAAATGATCCCCATTCGGTTGGGAAATAATTTATTTCGTGTCATTCAAGAAGAAAGAAGATGAAAAAAGTTGCACTATTTACCTGACGAAAAATAAATGACTATATTCACGAAAACCTTAATAATAAGAGAAAAAAATTGATTTAAATTGTATAAAATTACATATTATGAAATCGTAACCAAGTACATTACGTTTTAAAATATCCATTACAATAAACCGTTTAATTTACTTTTGTAAAAAGGGGAAGTAGGAAAATACTATTTAAATGTCAACAATTGCCTTAAGTAAACATAAGTACAGTTCCATTTCTGGTTTTTGTTTTCCAGTTTGTTTTTGATTTCCATTTCTGTGTTTTGTTTTTCCATTTGGTATTGTGATCCATTCCAGTCCAGTTTTTCGTTTCAGTTCTGTTTATCTGTTTCTGTTTTCTGTTCCATTCCTGTTTTTTGTGTTCCATTTCTGTTTTGTGTTACTTTTCTATTTTTCATGTTACTTTTCTGTTATGTTGTTTTATGTTCGTTTAAATTAATTTTGTTTCGTTTCGTTTTTTTTTTTATTTTTTAATTTTATACAGTTTTTTTCCCCCGAACAACATCGCCATAGCTGCGAAGCTCCAAATAAATAAATAAATATAACATGAGTGAAATAAGGAATTAAAAGTTTTTGCAAATAATAAACATTGAAAGTTATGAAATGAAAAGGAAAAATAAGAGAATGAAAAGAAGTCGTTTTAGTTCTTTGATTATCTGGTAGGCTGCGCATTACACGTCTTTACAAAACTAATAGTTCTAGACTAATAATAGAAAAAAGTCAAATCAAATCAACAATAATAATGCAAATACATTACTATAAATGAAGAAAATAAAACAATTTTGAAAATCAATCAGCTTAAAATAAATTTTGATATTAAAAAAGTGTCTGAAAGTGAAAAACCTCTCGCTACTGCAAGCTGCTTTATTTAGACGACTTACTTAAACTCTAACGACATACATTAGATAAACATATTAACATTTCATTACATTTCCATTAACCTCGCCCTTCGCCCTTCGACCGGAGACCGAGGTGGTCTTTGGGCGTCGGTAGCGGAGCGATAGCCGGAGAAGGGGCCGAAATCGGAGTGGGCTTAGGCCCAACGGTAGAGGAGGGAGAGCGGCGGGAAGAGAGGAGTTTTAGGAGAGTCGATTTTGGAGGGTCCGTACAGGGCGGCGGAGTGCGGTAGGGGAAATCGGCTCGGTGGCTACCTAGAGCGTACGCTCGAGCTGAAAAATGACGCTTCGAAAATAAAAAATGAGGCGATAGAACGGGAGTTTGGCGGGTCGCAAGAAAAAGTATACTTTCGAGTTCGATCGTCATTTGTCGGGACGGGAGTAGGCGGTTATTCGCGTTTGAGGCGTCGAACGAAAGGGTATGTATCCGAGAGTTTTTCCCCCGATCGGTAAAGCGATACTCGGAACGGGCAGAGAAATGGCGAACTTAAGGTGTCGCGGGGGAGGCTGGGAATAAAAAATTTTGGAGGGGCTTATCTCGCCGGGAGAGGGAGCTACCTCGAATCCGACAATTTTTCAAAGCAAAAAGCGACCATGACGAACAAAACGGTACCCGGATCTCGAAAATCCACCGAGCGGTTCTGGCCGAATAATTCAGGTGTAAAACGGGCTTGTGGCTTTAAATTATAGAGTACTGCTTCATCTATTAGGTGAGTAGTGTTGAGCAACAATACAAATAGATCTGCCTTAGAGGAAAAGCGTTGAGCAACAATACAAATAGCTCTGCCATAGAGGAAAAGTGTTGAGCAACAATACAAATAGCTCTGCCTTAGAGGAAAAGTGTTGAGCAACAATACAAATAGCTCTGCCTTAGAGGAAAAGTGTTGAGCAACAATACAAATAGCTCTGCCTTAGAGGAAAAGTGTTGAGCAACAATACAAATAGCTCTGCCTTAGAGGAAAAGTGTTGAGCAACAATACAAATAGCTCTGCCTTAGAGGAAAAGTGTTGAGCAACAATACAAATAGCTCTGCCTTAGAGGAAAAGTGTTGAGCAACAATACAAATAGCTCTGCCTTAGAGGAAAAGTGTTGAGCAACAATACAAATAGCTCTGCCTTAGAGGAAAAGTGTTGAGCAACAATACAAATAGCTCTGCCTTAGAGGAAAAGTGTTGAGCAACAATACAAATAGCTCTGCCTTAGAGGAAAAGTGTTGAGCAACAATACAAATAGCTCTGCCTTAGAGGAAAAGTGTTGAGCAACAATACAAATAGCTCTGCCTTAGAGGAAAACTTTTTGTTGTTGTATGCTAGAACAATGCCACCGTTGCCTTTTGAAGGGAAACTAGACTTTTTTTGACTTCGTGAACGATAATTATTAGGTCAATAGCCATTCGTGCTAATCAAGAACAATATCAAAGCATTTCATCAAGACACAACGGGATCAGGGCTTAGTCAATAAATATTTATATTTAGACGGGAAACGATTATGAATTCTATTCGACATTTTTGTTAATTGATGAAAATAATGGGAATATTTCATAACTTAATCCAATCTTTAACTTTACACGGAAAAGCATTCCGTTCGATCACACATTCGATAATATCTTCATTATTTATAGGCATATGAGTTAAGGCAATGAACATTGTTGACATGGGCTGCGTTGTACAGTGGCACTAGGTGTTGCAGTGACATGTTGCTGGCACCAACTAGCAGAATTATGGTTTATCTAGCTTCGAATGGTCATATTTGTTTATGGTTAGATCGGGAGTTGAAAGAGGGATAATTGGAAACGGTTGACTGTGCTCAATAGAAATGAAATAATGTCTGGGGATGAATGGGGATGCGAGAGAAAATCGTAGAAATAAAATAAGTCTCCCCTAAATCCTCCTACCGACCCTTTCTCCTTCTCAAAGGAAATCGTCTAGAGGAATAAAGTACTCCGAAATAAATCTACTTCCAGGCTAAAGTTTATTGATGCCACATAGCTGCAGACATGATGCCACATAGCTGCAGACATGATGCCACATAGCTGCAGACATGATGCCACATAGCTGCAGACATGATGCCACATAGCTGCAGACATGATGCCACATAGCTGCAGACATGATGCCACATAGCTGCAGACATGATGCCACATAGCTGCAGACATGATGCCACATAGCTGCAGACATGATGCCACATAGCTGCAGACATGATGCCACATAGCTGCAGACATGATGCCACATAGCTGCAGACATGATGCCACATAGCTGCAGACATGATGCCACATAGCTGCAGACATGATGCCACATAGCTGCAGACATGATGCCACATAGCTGCAGACATGATGCCACATAGCTGCAGACATGATGCCACATAGCTGCAGACATGATGCCACATAGCTGCAGACATGATGCCACATAGCTGCAGACATGATGCCACATAGCTGCAGACATGATGCCACATAGCTGCAGACATGATGCCACATAGCTGCAGACATGATGCCACATAGCTGCAGACATGATGCCACATAGCTGCAGACATGATGCCACATAGCTACGGACATGATGCCACATAGCTGCAGACATGATGCCACATAGCTGCAGACATGATGCCACATAGCTGCAGACATGATGCCACATAGCTGCAGACATGATGCCACATAGCTACAGACATGATGCCACATAGCTACAGACATGATGCCACATAGCTGAAGACATGATGCCACATAGCTGCAGACATGAACCCACATAGTTGCAGACATGATGCCACATAGCTACAGACATGATGCCACATAGCTGCAGACATGATGCCACATAGCTGCAGACATGAACCCACATAGTTGCAGACATGATGCCACATAGCTACAGACATGATGCCACATAGCTACAGACATGATGCCACATAGCTGCAGACATGATGCCACATAGCTGCAGAGATGAACCCACATAGTTGCAGACATGATGCCACATAGCATGTCATAGACACCATAACTACATTTTGTTTCTTTCGTGTCTGTTTGTTTATTTGTTTGTTTGTTACCTTTTCACGCATAAACGGCTGAACCGAATTTTATGAAACTTGGTATGTATATTACTACTAGCCCAACTTAGACTTTAGGCTACATTAATATTCTCTAAGACGAACAGGAGTGGGGGTTATAAGGGAGGCCTGAAATTAAAAATAGCGATATTTCGTTTCCTATTGCTTTTTCATCAAATATGCACAAAACAAAAGTTGTTTATTTTGTAATTTAGAGTAACGTTTATTACATGCACTTTTGCCGTATACGGAAGTATAAATGAGTTATACGCTAAAAACTATAGCGGGAGTCCACAATTTTATTTGGCACAATCTCAACCGAACTAAACCAAACTCGGGATGTGAATTAGCACTAACGCCTTCCTTATAATAAGCCATACTAACATTTCTAGGGACGGGCAGGAGTGGGGGTTATAAGGGAGGCCTGAAATTAAAAATAGTGATATTTCGTTTCCTATTTGTTTCTTTCATGTATCTTTGTTTGTTTGTTACCTTTTCACGCATAAACGGCTGAACCGAATTTTATGAAACTTGGTTTGTATATTACTACTAATCCAACTTAGACTTTAGTCTATATTAATATTCTCTGAGACGAACAGGAGTGGGGGTTATAACGGAAAACGAAAATGAAAAATTGTGATTTTTCGTTTCTTATTAGTTTCTTGGCAAACATGTACATAACAAATGATGTTTATTTTGTTATTTAGAGTAACTTTTGTTGCATTCACTTTTGTAGTAAAATAAACACGGGATATATGCTAACACTGTAGAGGGAGTCATTAATTTTATTATTGCTTATTCAAGTGTATTTAATAAATGCATATTATGACAAATGATGTTATCTTTTAGCCTTATAAGATAGTTTTAATTATGATTCGGATTGTTGAGGTGATAGCGGAACTTATAGGGAATCAAACTCTTTGGTTCTGGAATATATTATTTTATTTCCGATATCTTGATGTTATTGTAACAAAAATGTACTATCATAACAATGGTAATATCATTATGACAAAAGACAATATGCGTTTAAACTCGATATGATTGTTTAAAGATTACTTAGACTGCTAGGAGGGCAGTGATCTCTTCCCCTCGACTAGCTTTTGGGATATAAATGAAATTATTTTTAGGGTTCCACTATTATTTAATTCCATCAGGTAGATAAATTATTAAAATAATATTTTGGATCAATAATTTAAGAAAATCAATGTTGAAGCGGTAGTAGCCGTCGACGCGAGGCTAAATCAGTTAATTGAGTTTACTTATTTCCTGTAAAATGCTGGCATTACTGGAAGTGATTTCCACTGAGATTTACTATTACGAATATAATCTTATGTACAAAACTATGCTTAAACTATATGTGCTCGGATTGGTTTTTGTCAGGAAATAAGTTTGATTGTAGATGGTATTTAATTGTAATAAATGCTATCCATGATTATGGTTTGAAGTATTCAAAAAGGTGAGTTAAAAAGTGGAGAGGGATAGATTAGGAACAGATTTTTATTTATTCTTCAAAAGTAAAATTTCTTATCTATTATTCCCCAAAAGTTACACTTTAGCTGAATGGCTGAAACGGATTAGTGGGAGGGGGGGTTTAGAGGAGGAATTTCGAAAATTCGAAATATCTCCTTTATCGAAAAATTGTAGAGGACCAATCTTATCGCAAATTAAATTTACTATAAATATTGTTCTATACATATTTTCTGTATCATGAATATTTAACCGAGATATTTAGATTTTATAGTTTTCCGCTGTTATGTCATGAACCACTTCATTACAAGGTTAAATAACTTATATTGATTTTATTGAACTTTCATTGAGATATATGAAAATACGTCCTGTAGATCCCCCTTTCTTTTGTTATTGGATTACTAAAATTTAAGTAATTGAGATTAAAATTATTTTGATTCATTGCATATTATAGCACTAGTAATAGTAAGTAGTTTTCAATAAAACTAATATGTTATATTCAGATACATTTCTTTAAAGGGGTTTCTTTCCTATCTAGAATTCAGGTTGGCTGGCCTATTATTTTACAATTCAGACGATTTCCGTTGTAGAGTTATCAACTTGCAACTGAAAGACCGTTTGCATTAATTTACTAAATTTTTGCGGTGGTGTTACCGGTATGTATATTTATCTATTGTAAACATTCGCTTGGGAAATCTGCTTAGGTTACGAAGCCCCTGCGTGACGGACATTTTATTCAAGATGGAGAATAAATGTATACAACAATATTCATAGTAAATTTTATTTTCAAAAAAATAAGTTTTATACATGTTCCCCATCCAACGTATAATAAGTGAGATATTACGAATTTCTCCCCCCCCCCACCTAGTGGTTCGATTTGACCCATTGTCGAACTTGAAGTTATAGGGAAATCTGCCGATAAAAACTGAGGCTAATCTCTAACTGTGAGTCCTGTTTGCTATAAATGGCGAGATGAGTACAAGTTATAGGGAAATCTGCCGATAAAAACTGAGGCTAATCTCTAACTGTGAGTCCTGTTTGCTATAAATGGCGAGATGAGTACAAGTTATAGGGAAATCTGCCGATAAAAACTGAGGCTAATCTCTAACTGTGAGTCCTGTTTGCTATAAATGGCGAGATGAGTACAAGTTATAGGGAAATCTGCCGATAAAAACTGAGGCTAATCTCTAACTGTGAGTCCTGTTTGCTATAAATGGCGAGATGAGTACAAGTTATAGGGAAATCTGCCGATAAAAACTGAGGCTAATCTCTAACTGTGAGTCCTGTTTGCTATAAATCTGTGGAAGAAGTGAGAAGGAGCTAATGGATCTGGAATTGGCTTTATATAGATAGATTAAAGGTGATTAAGAAGAGAAATGAAAATATTTGTGGGGAGAAGGGTCCTAAATGGGGGGGGGGGCGAGTTAGTGTCTTGATTAGACCCCCCTTCATTATCAAACAGGAATTTTTTGCAGCCGCCCCTAAAGTGATTATCTCCCATAACTGCCTCCCTAACTACAACCTACTAAACTACCATTTCCACTCATATCAAGCCTTAACTTACACCACCCAATCCATCCATCAATTGCTCCAAAATCATTAACTGCTAATAATAAAAATCAATGAATGCTTTAGTAATTGCCTTCAGTTGCAGTGGCTCCATTTCAACTAATTTCCATCGAGGAAAATCAGCTACTGAGGTCCTACCCATGACGCCATTTCAAAATAAAGTCCGTAACGCAGGGGCTGCGTAAACTAAGCAGATTTCCCCACGCGAAGTTTTACAATAGAGAAATCTGCCCAATAACAACTGTAGTATTAAGGTATCTCTAGACCTCTTCACGAGGGACGAATAGTTACGGAAACTTCCGCACTAGCTCTCGGCGGATAGTCCCGAACTTAGTCGACTCGGCAGGAGGTCGACAGGACCACACACACAATACAAATGCAAATGTCTCAGTTAATATTCGAGATACAGAATAAATGTAGAGAACAATATTTATAGTACATTTAATTTGCAATAAGATTGATTCTATACAAAATTTCGATCCGACGCATAATAAAGTAGATATTTCGAATTTTTAAAAATCCCCTCTCTAAACCCCCCCTCCCACTTGTCCGATTTCCGCCATTAACAAACTTGATCTTTCTTTTTACATAAAATGCTTAAATATGAAGTTTGGTAACGATCAAACAAAAATCGCGACTCATAGAGCGTTAACAGACAGACACACACACACACACACACACACACACACACACATACATATATATATATATATATATATATATATATATATATATATATATATATATATATACTAGCTCAGATACCCGGCTTCACCCGAGAATTCATTTGAGGCTGAATGGAATTTTTTTTGGCAAGGCTTTACTTTGCACAACATTTTGACATTTCCCCGTCCCAGCGTTTAGGATCTATACCCGTCGTTGCTGTGGATTTGTTAATGATAAAATTAATTTATTGTCATATTTCCCATCTCCCGTGCATTATGAATAGATTTGAATTATTATGGACAAAATATTAACATAGATTTGAATTTTTCCAAGTGAGATACCTGGTAGTTCAAATTGGAAATAATTGTTGAGCATATCATTATTTCTACTCAATTTACTAGCTTCATACATTGTACCCGAAAAAATGTATAAAACAAAAGTTATTCTAAATGACAAAGTAAATAACTTTTGTTAGTCGAAAAGCAAATAGACAATGAAATATCACGAATTTTTATTTCAGGCCTCCCGTATAACCCCCACTCCCGTTCTAACCTAAAAAATTTAATATAGCTTATAATTATGGAAGAATTAATGCTAATTGACATACCGAGCTTATAAAGTTTGGTTTAATCGTTAGCGCCCAATGAAATAGTAGACTCCCGCTTTAGTATATTTACTATAATCTCGTTTATACGTTATAAGACAAAAATGAATATGACAAAAGTTACTCTAAATAATAAAATAAACAACTTTTGTTATGTTCATATTTGCCGAAAAACGAATAGGAACCGCAATACAGCTATTTATAAATTCAGGCCTCACTTACAACCCCCACTCCTGCCCGTCCCTAGAAATTTTGGCATGGCTTGTTATAATGAAAGCGTTAGTGCTAATACACATACCGAGTTTTATTTATTTCGGTTACGTTTTTTGTCCCAAATATAATTGTTCACTTCCGCTATAGGTTATAGCGTATATCTCGTTTAAAATTCGGTATACAATAAAAGTAGATATTACCAATGTTACTCTAAATAACAAAATAAACAACTTTTGTTATGTTCACATTTGCCGAAAAACCAATAGGAAACGAAATATCGCTATTTTTAATTTCTGGCTTCCCTTACAACCCCCACTCCTGCCCTTCCCTAGAAATGTTGGTATGGCTTGTTATAATGAAAGCGTTAGTGCTAATACACATACACATACATATATTTGCCGAAAAACCAATAGGAAACGAAATATCAACAGAATAAGTAGCTAGTGACGTTCAGCTTACAATTCAATTCCTGGTTCGATACGGTTCTAGAGAGTGATGTTGACATGAGATCTGTGTCATTCCGTTGAGTGGGAAATCTGCTTAGTTTACTCAGTGCCTGCGTATTGGAGGAGGAGGAGGTATTATAGTATTGGAGGAGGAGGTGCAGTCCAATTTGAGAAAGTTAATCTTCAACCGGTGATACCTAACTATGCCATAATAGTACTAGTGAAATACTAAACACCTAATCCCCGAGCCTTTGTTCTATTGATAATCCCCAGCCTAGAGGGATGGCTTAAAGGCTAAATGACAAGTGGGATCGATCTGGGTTTTGGCCTGATTCTAGCAGAGTCGAAGCCAACACTTGATGATGGAGCCAACTTAACGGAAATGTACTAATAACAAACAAATGAAGAAGCAGAGTGGAAGATTGTTGTGGGGGTTGAAGGGAGTGATTAGGAAAATACTGTGGGGTGGGGGAGGTTATTTATATTCTAATGTGATGGGTTGATGATGAGCAGGGGTTGTCAACCTCCACAGATGTGCCACTTCGGATCAACCCGAGATTAACAAAGAGAATAATTGCTTTTTGCTCTCAAATAGATCGGCCGTTCTAATTAATATACAAATTTATTTTAATTTCAATTAATCTAATAACTTTCACATGGCTAGACCTGGCCGATTGGGGCTGGATATCAACAGGTTCCATCCAGCCAGGTTCATCACTCCACAATATCAACTCCTAATGACAGTTGTACATCCTTTATCCTTTATTACATTATTTAAGCCCATAAATCGTTTTTTAATGTTATGTAGCTCACACCGCTCAGTGGATTTTCGAGATGGACGTACCGGTTTGTTCCTCATGGTCGCTTTATGCTTGAAAATTGGCAAATTTGAGGAAGCTGCCACTCCCGGCAAGATAAGCCCTTCCGAATTTTTTATTCCACCGCGACACGGTATATGCGGTATATCTCTGGTCGTTGCAAGTATCGCTTTACCGATCCTGGGGAACTCTCGAATACATCCCTGTTCGTTCGGCACCTCCAACTGGAATAACCGCCGTCTGCCGTCCCGACAAGAGACCATCTAACTCGAAAGTATAATTTTTTTGCCGATTCTATAGTGTTCCTTTTAACAGATTTTCCTTAAGGGAAATCAGCTATTGAGGTTGTACTCATGACGGAATTTCCGAAATTATTCTTTAAATGTCCATCGATCCTACCCAGTAGATGACGAAAATGAAGTCCGTTCAAAACTGTATATATCTATCTATCTATCTGTCTATATATATATATATATATATATATATAAATATATATTTGTCTGTTACCGCTCTAGCGGTCGCAATTTTTGTTTGATCGGTACCAAACTCGATTTTAGTCGTTTTATGTAAAAAGAAAGATCAAGTTCGTTTAGAGGGGGATTTTCGAAAATTCAAAATATATCCGTTGTTATGCATTCGATCGAAAAATTGTATAGAACCATTGTTATTGAAAATTAAATTTACTATAAATATTGTTATGTACATTTATTCTCTATCTTGAATATTAACCGAGATATTTGCATTTTTATGAAGTCTGTGGTCGGGTATATTTCGGATTAGGTCGGCCATCTAACCTTACCTTACCTTCGTTACTTTGTGAGATTTGTGCAAATACGTTCTGTTCATTCGCCCCCCCCCCCACTTGTTTAGTTCTTGAACTACTAAAATTTGAGTTATTAAAATATAAATTATTCTTACAATTCAGAAGCCGTTTCAGTTGGGAATTTATTTTAATTTACTGAAATACTTCTCATTACTGTTTGTATTTAATCAGGTTGGTGTTGTGTTACCAGTATGCAGATTTCTCTATTGTAAAAATTCACATGGGAAATCTGCTTAGTTTACGCAGCCCATGCGTGACGGAATTTTTATTATATAATAGGTTTCGTAATATTTCATTTTTTGTCAGATGGTAAGTTCAAATACTTTTCTTTTTGAATGATATAACGTACGAAATAAATTCTTTCCCCCCCCCTGAGTTTCAATTTAGTTCAGATAAACTATCATTAGGAGGGCGAATCAGGAGTCGGTAGGATTGGGATCCGAAGCACAAAAAGTTTTAAGGTGGCGTAGCTCCCTTTCTGCTATCAGATAGTTTATTTATTTACTATTGTATTCTGCGACTCTTTAAGGTGGCGTAGCTCCCTTTCTGCTCTCAGATGGTTTATTTATTTACTATTGTATCCAGCGACTCTTTAAGGTGGCGTAGCTCCCTTTCTGCTATCAGATAGTTTATTTATTTACTATTGTATCCAGCGCCTCTTTAAGGTGGCGTAGCTCCCTTTCTGCTATCAGATAGTTTATTTATTTACTATTGTATTCTGCGACTCTTTAAGGTGGCGTAGCTCCCTTTCTGCTATCAGATAGTTTATTTATTTACTATTGTATCCAGCGCCTCTTTAAGGTGGCGTAGCTCCCTTTCTGCTATCAGATAGTTTATTTATTTACTATTGTATCCAGCGCCTCTTTAAGGTGGCGTAGCTCCCTTTCTGCTCTCAGATAGTTTATTTATTTACTATTGTATCCAGCGCCTCTTTAAGGTGGCGTAGCTCCCTTTCTGCTATCAGATAGTTTATTTATTTACTATTGTATCCAGCGCCTCTTTAAGGTGGCGTAGCTCCCTTTCTGCTATCAGATAGTTTATTTATTTACTATTGTATCCAGCGCCTCTTTAAGGTGGCGTAGCTCCCTTTCTGCTCTCAGATAGTTTATTTATTTACTATTGTATCCAGCGACTAGGCTCTTCTTAAAGGGATTATCGAATGCCCCCCCTCCACAATATTCCGTGTCCGATTTATGCCAATAACAAATATGATCTTTAGTCATGACTGAAACGGTTATGGATTAGGTCAAAGAAACATATTCGAAACAAAAAGGTAAAATCTTAATTGAAGAAGTAATCACATTCCATTTGTATCTCGGATAACAAAGGTCTCTTTAAAACTATATTTGGTATTTAAGCTTAGAATAACTTGGCTCAAGATTTATATTTCATTTATTTATTATAGAGGAGCAGCGGCAACTAGGCCATGCGGCTCACTATGTAACAATGGAAAATACTACAATATTATAGAAAAATAACAAAAACTGAGACTAATTAATAAAAAATTAAACACAATAAACAAACATTTAATACGAGATCTGAAGACAACAAGTAAACATTAGAATAGCAATAAAGACAATAATTTAATTAGTTTTAATAAAAAAAATATGTTATTCATATCTACTAGAACATTTATATTACTTAAAATGCCTCAAAATTATATTACATTTTTTCACTAAGATAATAAGATTATATTAAACTTCTCAAAAGAATCGAAAAGAAGTGAAGTTAAATGTTTTTAAATAAATTCATTTTTTTAAGGTGATTTAGTTTATTGCCGATATGTGGGCTGCTGTCTTTAGGAATTTGGTACATGTTATGATGGGTCTCTAGCATTGAATGTTGGTGCAGTTAGTCAGTATGTGTTGTATGGTTAATGGTCGATGGCATGTTCTGCAGACAGCTCTTTCTCTTCTCGTCATCAGCTATGACTGGGTTAAATGTGAGTGTCCTATCCTAAGTCTCGTTAGTACTTCTCCTATTGTCACTTCTGCTGGATGGACACTCCCTTATACAAGCCTTTATTCCTCGCAGATGATTTTCTGCTGTTCTATGCCAATAATTTTGCAATTCATTTAATATTGTCAGTAGTATTTGTAAATGTAAGCCTGGTAGGGTCAGATAGTTAAAGTCAAAAATTGTCCCTGTGTTGCATGTTTGGCGAGTTGGTCCACGTCCTTTGTGACGTCATCTCTTCGAACCCACATCATTTGTGGGGAACACACAAATTTGTTCTAGAATCTGAATAATTAAGGGATAAGTGTTCTAAATGTTGTTGAAGGAAAGTAAACAACCTTAATGAATGGGAGTAGACTATATAGTAATGCCATGTGTCGTAGGCTGTAAGTGTGCCAGCCCCAAGAGTATGGCATGCAATTCGGCTGTGTATATACTGCTATTTTAGCTAGGCTTATTTCATATGCATCATCTGCTACAATAGCCGCTGCACCAGTACCGTTTTCAGTTTTGGATCGGTCCGTGTATGTAGGTAGAGTCTATGTGTTTGGGCTGAAATCATTAAGTTGAACAGTGGTTTGTGCAAGCAATTGGCTAAAGTTTCGTTCTTTTCAAACTTTAATAATCTGAGACCGATCTTTATGTTCTTTTCCACGGAGAGTTGTCTGTTTGAGTGAATGGGACAGTTAATAATGTTTTCATTGTATTGTGGAAATATTAATATTATGAGTTTTCTATTTGTGTGTAAATCTGTGAGTGTTTCGTGATAAATCTGTATGTGGTTATTGTTATTATACAGCTTATTGTTATTGTTATAACAGCTTATTGTTATTGTTATAACAGCTTATTGTTATTGTTATAACAGCTTATTGTTATTGTTATAACAGTTTATTGTTATTGTTATAACAGTTTATTGTTATTGTTATAACAGCGTATTGTTATTGTTATAACAGCTTATTGTTATTGTTATAACAGCTTATTGTTATTATACAGCTTATAGCTTATTGTTACTTCTACATGTGTAGAAGTGGGGCTTTATAGAAGGCTTATACATTTTAAATGCAGAAATCTTGGCTGATATTCCAGACAGTGAAAATATGTTTAGAACAACATCTATGGGAAATTAAATTTACTGCAAGATTGGTTTTCATGATTTTCCGAATCGACTCTTAGTTAGGAGATATGTTCAATTGTCGATTTTCACCACCTCTACTACACCCTCCCTCCGATTTCAGCCCTTAACCAACTTGTTCTTTATTTTTACATGAAGTGTTTATATTGTTACGTTTTTATTACAATACCAGTAATAAACGTTGTTTATAAGAGTTCTTTTGGGTTGCAAAATTAAACACACACAACCTTCGCAGTTTTTATCACTGCACAATTTATTTACAATACACTACACACTTGGTTAATTGTTCTTAATTACTACTCACATAATGCGTTGAAGCTTCACTGTTCTTGTTATTACACAGTCCAATAATTCACTCACGGTCACTAAAGTACACAAAAAAAGACGGCACTGCACTGTCCTCTAACACGGCACTAAACTGTTACTTACAGTCACGGCACAACACTGTTCTTCACATAAAAACACTTTACCGGACTGCACCAAGTCGCACTGTAGCACTGAACGCACATATGGCACTTGAGAAGAAACTAAAACTGACTAGGGTTGGCCAAGGTGGCTTATAAACAACAGATTGGCGGCAAACATCAAAGGGACGACCAAGTCCCTTCCAGAACAGGACTCCAACGAACACGATCCTCTGTCGGCTTCTTTGATCCATCTCGCACTTCCCAAATACGTGAATATCCCTCTTTAATTCTCCATCTATTTAATTTTCGTAACACTATCTTCAGTTTGGTCTGGAGGATTCCATAAAACAAAGTGTAGAAAATAAATAGACTTGCGAAACACCAATTTTTTTTTTAATGCTTAAAGAATATATGGATAATACATTACTGATCTAGCTGAGGTTGAAAAGAAGAAAGGTCCCACAACAAGCCTCATAATTGAGTTATGTGGTAATGTATATAACAACAAATGGGCAGATTTACAGCATTGATTTTATTAACATTTTCCGATCCGACTCATAATAAGGGGAATATTGGCAATTATCGATTTGCTGCCTCTCCCCCCACCCTCTTAACCCCCGCTCCCATTTCAGCCGTTAACCTACTTTATCTTAAGTTTTATATGAAACGCTTGTGTATCGAGTTTAGTAACGATCAAAGAAATATTCCTACCGCTAGTGCGGTAACAGACAAGTACGAGTATATCAATGTATGAAGTCATATATAGGAAAGGTCCTACTACAAGTTCCCGGTAGTACAACTCCCGACGCGACCATATCCTTAGACCAGCATTCCTACCCTCTGGTAGCATTCCTACTACAAGTTCCTGGTAGTACAACTCCCGACGCGACCATATCCTTAGACCAGCATTCCTAGCCTCTGGTAGCATTCCTACTGCAAGTTCCTGGTAGTACAACTCCCGACGCGACCATATCCTTAGACCGGCATTCCTACCCTCTGGTAGCATTCCTACTGCAAGTTCCTGGTAGTACAACTCCCGACGCGACCATATCCTTAGACCAGCATTCCTACCCTCTGGTAGCATTCCTACTACAAGTTCCTGGTAGTACAACTCCCGACGCGACCATATCCTTAGACCAGCATTCCTACCCTCTGGTAGCATTCCTACTACAAGTTCCTGGTAGTACAACTCCCGACGCGACCATATCCTTAGACCAGCATTCCTACCCTCTGGTAGCATTCCTACTACAAGTTCCTGGTAGTACAACTCCCGACGCGACCATATCCTTAGACCAGCATTCCTACCCTCTGGTAGCATTCCTACTACAAGTTCCTGGTAGTACAACTCCCGACGCGACCATATCCTTAGACCAGCATTCCTACCCTCTGGTAGCATTCCTACTACAAGTTCCTGGTAGTACAACTCCCGACGCGACCATATCCTTAGACCAGCATTCCTACCCTCTGGTAGCATTCCTACTACAAGTTCCTGGTAGTACAACTCCCGACGCGACCATATCCTTAGACCGGCATTCCTACCCTCTGGTAGCATTCCTACTGCAAGTTCCTGGTAGTACAACTCCCGACGCGACCATATCCTTAGACCGGCATTCCTACCCTCTGGTAGCATTCCTACTACAAGTTCCTGGTAGTACAACTCCCGACGCGACCATATCCTTAGACCGGCATTCCTACCCTCTGGTAGCATTCCTACTACAAGTTCCTGGTAGTACAACTCCCGACGCGACCATATCCTTAGACCAGCATTCCTACCCTCTGGTAGCATTCCTACTACAAGTTCCTGGTAGTACAACTCCCGACGCGACCATATCCTTAGACCAGCATTCCTACCCTCTGGTAGCATTCCTACTACAAGTTCCTGGTAGTACAACTCCCGACGCGACCATATCCTTAGACCAGCATTCCTACCCTCTGGTAGCATTCCTACTACAAGTTCCTGGTAGTACAACTCCCGACGCGACCATATCCTTAGACCAGCATTCCTACCCTCTGGTAGCATTCCTACTACAAGTTCCTGGTAGTACAACTCCCGACGCGACCATATCCTTAGACCAGCATTCCTACCCTCTGGTAGCATTCCTACTACAAGTTCCTTGTAGTACAACTCCCGACGCGACCATATCCTTAGACCAGCATTCCTACCCTCTGGTAGCATTCCTACTACAAGTTCCTGGTAGTACAACTCCCGACGCGACCATATCCTTAGACGGGCATTCCTACCCTCTGGTAGCATTCCTACTACAAGTTCCTGGTAGTACAACTCCCGACGCGACCATATCCTTAGACCAGCATTCCTACCCTCTGACGTCATCTTATACTGGATATGAGCTGTAGCCGAATGCAGGAATGATGCAATCGATATTTTTAGCGGGACACTAAATTGGCGTGAGCTCATGAATGATGCGTTATCTAGTAGCCATTGCTCGCCTCATGCTTAAATTAATATGACAGCAGTATGACCAAAACAATATGACAGCAGTATGACCAAAACAATATGACAGCAGTATGACCAAAACAATATGACAGCAGTATGCCCAAAACAATATGACAGCAGTATGACCAAAACAATATGACAGCAGTATGACCAAAACAATATGACAGCAGTATGACAGCAGTATGACCAAAACAATATGACAGCAGTATGACCAAAACAATATGACAGCAGTATGACCAAAACAATATGACAGCAGTATGACCAAAACAATATGACAGCAGTATGACCAAAACAATATGACAGCAGTATGACAGCAGTATGACCAAAACAATATGACAGCAGTATGACAGCAGTATGACCAAAACAATATGACAGCAGTATGACAGCAGTATGACCAAAACAATATGACAGCAGTATGACCAAAACAATATGACAGCAGTATGACAGCAGAATGACCAAAACAATATGACAGCAGTATGACAGCAGTATGACCAAAACAATATGACAGCAGTATGACCAAAACAATATGACAGCAGTATGACCAAAACAATATGACAGCAGTATGACAGCAGAATGACCAAAACAATATGACAGCAGAATGACCAAAACAAAAGGATTAGTCAGAACTATTTATATTTCGCCGGGAAACCATTATGAATTCAATTTGCCCATTTGCAACATTTTATGGGCATTATAACTGAATGACTGTATAGTTATTCTACATGTAACGGGACATTCTGTTACCTCATGAAAATATCGGGATGTTTTGTAATTGTTTAATTTTTACGTAACAAATGCCAAATTTCTATTTTATTCTATTTATGATAATTATTTATTGAGAGAAAAGGAGTAAACTACGAGCAAGGGATTTTATGGAGCAACGAATATATTGTATCACTTTGAGAAATGTAAAACAGTTATTTCTCAGCTAGATCACAAGTCGGAATAAAAATGAGATAATTTTTCCAGACTAATTAAATGCAAATAAGATGTTGGAGTTTTTATAAGCCTCATCCCCTACACCAAAGCTGCGGAAAATTGCTGAATTCAGAAGGAAGAGAAGCTATGAGCCTTCTCAAGACAATTTATTCCTTCGAAAGGGAATAAGACAAAAATAATGGACGATATAAATCCAAGAAATGCTATTTTGCCCAATCCATGGACTTGCTGATTTTGGAGGCATGTTTCCCTCATTGAATCGCCCAAGGAATGCGCCAACTGTGCCTCAGTGTGCGTCTCTATATTGTTACGTTTAGTACAGAAATAATAAACGTTGTTTATTAGAATTTATTTTAGATTGCAAAATTAAAGACACAGTCTTTAGAGTTTTTTATCACAGCACAAATTATTTGATAATGCACTACACGCTTCGTAAATTATTCTTAACTCACAGGACGCACTGATAAATTCACTTCTTATTCCACAGTACAACTTTTCACGATCACTGAAGTTAACAAAAATATTGACTGCACTGATCTTCACAAAGAACACGGCACTGCGCTGTTATTTATATAAAAACGACACCGCACTGAAACTAAAATGCACTGTTGACTAAAGCTGCACTGAACGCACTGTTATTCACGTGAAGAGGACAAACTGAACTGTCGGATGAGCTGGGCTGCTAGACGGGCGGCGAGATCAAAGAGCACAGACAAGCCCAGATCTGAGACGGGCATCGCCAGGAACATCCTTTGGCGCCAAGTGTCCTCTTCCTTCCATCGCTCGGTTCCTTTCATCTTCTTCTTAATTCTTAAATACCTGATTAACTATGTGTTCTATTTTTCATCTGAGTAGATGTACATGTATATATATATATATACATGTATACTAGCTAAGGTACCCGGCTTCGCCCGGGAATTCATTTGAGCTTGAATGAAAATGGTATTTTTTTGGCGTGTCTTTACTTTCCACCATATTTTGAAATTTCCCCGTAACAGTCTTTAGGGTTCATACCCGTCGTTGTGGATTTGTTTTTAATAAAATTATTTGTTATTTAAGACTTCCCTCTCCTCAATATTTTAGCCGATTACCCTTAAGGGAAATCAGCTATTGAGGTCGTACTCATGACGCGATTTTCGAAAACTTTCTTCAAATGTCCATCGATACTACCAAGGAGATGACGAAAATGAGGTCCGTTCAAAATTATATATATATATATATATATATATATATATATATATATATATATATATATATATATATATATATATAATGTCTGTTAACGCTCTAGCGTTCGCTATTTTTGTTTGATCGTTACGAGACTCGATATTTAACCGTTTTTTGTAAAAATAAAGATCAAGTTCGTTAATGGCTGAAATCGGACCAGAGGGAGGGGGGTTTAGAGGGGGGGTTTTCAAAAATTCATAATATCTCCGTAATCGGATCGAAACATTTTATAGAACTAATCTTATTGCAAATTAAATTTACTATAAATATTGTTATATACATTTATTCTGTATCTTGAATATTAACCGAGATATTTGCATTTTTATGAAGTCTGTGGTCGGGTATAGTTCGGATTAGGTCGGCCATTTCCTCATTGCTCGGCGCAGGTGGAAGTTTCTTCTAACCTGGAATTCTAACCTTACCTTACCTTCGTTACTTTGTGAGATTTATGCAAATACTTTCTGTTCATCCGCCCCCCCCCCATCCTTTAGTTATTGGACTACTAAAATTTGAGTTATTAATATATAAATTATTCTTAGAATTCAGAAGCCGTTTCTGTTGTGAATTTATTTTAATTAACTGAAAGATTTCTCATTACCGTTTGTATTTAATCAAGGTGGTATTGAGTTACCAGTATGCAGATTTCTCTATTGTAAAACTTCACTTGGGAAATATTCTTAGTTTACGCAGCCCCTCCGTGACGGACTTTTTTTTTTATAACGTATTAAACATAATACGTATTCATAATCGTAGAAAGTATAATATCTTCTAAACCATGTCTGAATAAAAGTTCCTTTCCCTTGATGCGGTACAAAGCTTAATGGTGACAGCTGTTTTAGGTACGTCATAACCGCTATTAAAAAAAAGTCCGTCACGCAGGGGCTGCGTAAACTAAGCAGATTTCCCACGTGAAGTTTTACAATAGATAAATCTGCCCAATAACACCTGTAGTAGTAAGGTATCTCTAAACCTATTCAAGAGGGACGAATAGTTACGGAAACCGCCGCCAGAGCTCTCGGCGGAAAGTCCCGAACGTAGCCGACTCCCGCCGATCACACACAGAATACAAATGCAAATATCTCGGTTAATATTCGAGATTCAGAATAAATGTATATTATATTCTATGTATATAGAACAATATTTATAGAAAATTTAATTTGCAATAAGATTTATTCTGTACAATTTTTTGATCCGACGCATAATAACGGAGATATTATGAATTTTCAACAATCCCCCTCTAAACCCCCCCCCCTCCCACTGGCCCGATTTCAGCCATTAATGAACTTGATCTACCTTTTTACATAAAACGATTAAATTCCGACTTTGGTAACGATCAAACAAAAATTGCGACCGCTAGAGCGGTAACAGACAAATATATATATATATATATATATATATATATATATATATATATATATATATATATATAGATAGATAGATATATAATTTTGAACGGACCTCATTTTCGTCATCTCCTGGGTAGGATCGATGGACATTTGAAGAAATTTTTCGAAATTCGCGTCATGAGTACGATCTGAATAGATGATTTCCCTTAATGGAAATCTGCTAATACTCTGTTGTAAGTCTCGATTGTAAACTGTATATTTATATTGGTATTTAGTAAAGTATATCATACATTAACGGAGCAGAGTTAATAAATACCAGAAATAACTGGGTGCACATCCCCAGCGTTCATCCTTTTAAATTATTTATTTATGATTATTAAACAATTTACATTCCTGAGAATTACACTGCATTGCTAAAAGTGTAAGCATCAATTATCATGTAAACATAGTCCAATATGAGGGAAACGGCAGAACTGATAGGACAAAGGAAGTAACCCCCACTCCACTCCTCCCTAGGCTCAGTGGTGCCAACTCCTTTAATACATACTTTAATACAATTCTGTAATACATTAAATTATATTAACAAATCAGATTACATTATCTTCACAATACGAAAACTGTTTGTTCAAATATTTTTATTAAATAATGTATTAAATACATTTAGAGAAAACCGGCGTTTCTCATGAATTAATGTTTGGGATAAGAGAAGGGGGGGGGGCAGTATAATTTATTAGGTGAAAACTGTTACTGTCATAAAAATATAACATAGTTTTGAATTATTAAGGATAAAATTCTAACCTGGATTTGAATTAACTTATTCAGGTGAGGGTAGTTCGTATTGGAATGAATTGTTGAGCATATCAATGTTTCTACACAAATTACTTGCTTCATACCTTATTTTACAAAAAAATTATAAAACAAAAGTTAATCTAATATACTATATTATATTTTATATAATAAAATATAATATAATAAAAAGCAAACAGCTTTTGTTATGTGCACGATTGCCGAAAAACGAATAGAAAACAAAATACCGCTATTTTTAAATTCAGGCCTCCCTTACAACTCCAACTCCTGCCCGCCCCAAGAAATGTTGGTATGGCTTATTATAATGAAAGCGTTAGTGCTAATACACATAACGAGTTTTATTTATTTCGGTTGGGTCTTTTGTCCCAAATAAAATTGTTCGCTTCCGCTAAAGGTTTTAGCGTATATCTCGTTTATAATTCGGTATATGAAAAAAGTGTATATATCAAAAGTTACTCTAAATAACAAAATAAACAACTTTTGTTATGTTAATATTTGCCGAAAAACCAATAGGAAACGAAAGATCGCTATTTTTAATTTCAGGCTTCCCTTATAACACCCACTCCAGTTCTTCTCAAATGATATTAATACAGCCTAAAGTCTATGCTGGGTTAGCAGTAATATACATACCAAGTTTCATAAAATTCGTTTCAGCCGTTTATGCGTGAAAAGGTATCAAACAAATAAATAAACAAACAAACAAACTGACACGAAAGAAACAAAATGCAGTTATGGTGTCTATGGCATATGAAACGAAAAAATATCGTGAAATTTCGAGAAAAAATCAATGTACAGACAGAGGTTACAATTTTATATATTTATACTAGCTCAGATATCCGGCTTCGCTCAGGAATTCATTTGAGGCTGAATGGTGATGGTATTTTTTTGGCAAGGCTTTACTTTGGACAATATTTTGACATTTACCCGTCCCAGTATTTAGGGTTAATACCCGCCGTTTCTGTGGATTTGTTAATAATAAAATTATTTTTTATGTAAGACATCACTGTCCTCCATATTGTCATATTTCCCGTTTCCTGTGCATTATGCATAGATTTGAATTATTAAGGACAAAATATTAACATACATTTGAATTAATTTTTCCCGTTGAGGTACCTGGTAGTTCATATTGAAAAGAATTGTTGAGAAAATTTCTCTAAATAACAAAATAAACGACTTTTGTCATGTGCATATTTGCAGAAAACCGAATAGAAAACGAAATACTGCTATTTTTTATTTCAGACCTCCCTTACAACCCCCACTCCTGCCCGTCCCTATAAATGTTGGTATGGCTTGTTATAATGAAGGCGTTAGTGCTAATACACATACCGAGTTTTATTTAGCTCTGTTGATTCTTTTGTTCCAAATAAAATTGTTGACCCCCGCTATAAATTTTAGCGTATAACTAATTTATACTTAGGTATACGACGAAAGTGTATATAACAAAAGTTACTCTAAATAACAAAGTAAACAACTTTTGTTATGTGCATATATGCCGAAACCCCCATAGGAAACGAAATATCGCCATTTTTAATTTCTTGCTTCCCATATAACCCTCACTCCTGCCGGTCCCTAGAAATGTTGGTATGGCTTGTTATAATGAAAGCGTTAGTGCTAATATATATACCGAGTTTTATTTATTTCGGTTGGGTCTTTTGTCCCAAATAAAATTGTTCACTTCCGCTATAGGTTTTAGCGTATATCTCGTTTATAATTCGGTATACGAAAAAGGTGTATATAAAAAAAGTTACTCTAAATAACAAATTAAACAACTTTTGTTATGTCCATATTTGCCGAAAAAACAATAGGAAACGAAATATCGCTATTTTTAATTTCAGGCTTCCCTTATAGCCACCACTCCTGTTCGTCTCAGAGGATATTATTATAGCCTAAAGTCTAAGTTGGGTTAGTAGTAACATACATATCAAGTTTCATAAAATTTTGTTCAGCCGTTTATGCGTGAAAAGGTAACAAACGAACAAAGAAATAAACAAACAGGAAAGAAACAAATTGCAGTTATGGTGTCTATGACATGTGAAACGAAAAGTTATCGTGAAATTTTGGGAAACAAATCAATGTACAGACAGAGGTCACAATTTTATATATATATCTATACTAGCTAAGGTACCCGGCTTCGCCCGGGAATTCATTTGAGGCTGAATGATGTGGTATTTTTTTTGGTAAGCCTTTAGTTTGCACAGTGTTTTGACATTTCCCCGTACCATACCAGTGTTTAGGGTCCATACCCGTCGTTGCTGTGAGCTGAATGATGATAGTATTTTTTTGGGCAAGGCTTCAATGTTTACAACTACACTTCCCGTCTGGGCGTATTGTTTTCCCGTGAGGGTCAGGCAGGCGACTTATAAATGAGAAATTTTACTGTTGAAGAATAAATAAAAATGTGTTCCTAATCCATCCCTTTCCACTTCTTAAGTCTCCTTTTTGAATACTTAAAATTATAATCATGGATTGCATTTATTACAATTAAGTATATAATGAAACTTATTTCCTGTCAAAAACCAATCCGAGCACATATAGTTAGGCATAGTTTTGTACATTAGATTATATTCGTAATAGCGTAATAGCAGAGCTCAGTGGAAGTCACTTCCAGGAATGGCAGCATTTCACTGGAAAGAAGATAACCCAATTAACTGTTTAGGCTCCTTTCATCTTCCGGTCCAGCATGAGGGCTAAACACCATGTTTTTCTTAAATTATTGATTCAGAGCATTATTTTAATAATTTATCTACCTGACGGAATTAAATAATAGTATTACCCTAAAAATAATTTCATTTATATATTTATAAGAGATAGGAGAGGGGAAGAGATTGTAGCCCTCCCAGCAAAATAAGTAATACTTTAAATCATATTAAGTTTAACCGGATATTGTATTTATTCGTAATGGCATTACCATTAACGTCTAATTGTTATGATGGTACATATTTGTTTCAATAACATCAAAATATCGGAAAGATATATATCATATATATATATATATATATATATATATATATATATATATATATATATATATATATATATATATCAGCATGCCTTTGTTTAAATAATACATTATACAAATTAAATAACGGATATGCTCTTATAGTTCACATTTCTATTGGAAATAAATAACAATGTTATTTTCTAGGAAAAATAAATAAATAAGAAGGAGGCGACGGAGATATATAACCTCACTAATCCGAATCATATTTAGAGTTATCATATGTTACTTTAACACAAAATCATTTTTCATAATATGCATTCATTAAAAACGCTTAAATAAACACTAATAAAATGAATGACTCCAGCTATAGTTATAGCGTATATCCCGTGTTTACTTCATATTACGAAAAAAGTGAATACAACAAATGTTACTCAAAATAAAAAAAATTTGTTATGTGCATATTTATCGAAAAATCAATGCGGAACGAAATTTCGCTATTTTTAATTTCAGGCCTCCCTTATAACCCCCACTCCTGCCCGTCCCTAGAAATGTTAGTATGGCTTATTATATGGAAGGCGTTAGTACTAATTCACATACCGAGTTTGGTTTAGTTCGGTTGAGTCTTTTGTGCCAAATAAAATTGTGGACTCCTTCTATAGTTTTTAGCGTATAACTCATTTATACTTCCGTATACGGCAAAAGTGCATATAACAAAAGTTACTCTAAATTACAAAATAAACAACTTTTGTTATGTGCATATTTGCTGAAAAAGCAATAGGAAACGAAATATCGCTATTTTTAATTTCAGGCCTCCCTTATAACCCCCACTCCTGTTTGTCTTAGAGAATATTAGTATAGCCTAAAGTCTAAGTTGGGATAGTAGTAATATACATACCAAGTTTCATAAAATTCGGTTCAGCCGTTTATGCGTGAAAAGGTAACAAACAAACAGACACCAAAGAAACAAAATGCAGTTATGGTGTCTATGACATGTGAAACGAATAGTTATCGTGAAATTTCGCGAAAAAAATCAATGTACAGACAGAGGTTACAATTTTATATATATATATATATATATATATATATATATATATATATATATTTGTGTGTGTGTGTGTGTGTGTGTGTGTGTATCTTTATGTATTTAATTCTTAAATGTTCGGAAATGTATTTCTGTGAATCTAAGTAAGGCAAACTAAAACGTAAAACAGCTTTAAGTAGAAGGAATGCAAAACCACAAATGCATACTTTCTTTTTGAGGTTGGAATATTTGTGAATGAGAGCGGCTGAGAAGATAGCTGGGGGCGGCTGCCTTTGATGTATCACACGCCTTTCACAAATAACCACAACCAATACTGCCTTTATCTTCCGACGAAAATGTTCCAACCCCTTCTTTATGTACAAATAAATATTGTGGTCGCAGACAAACTATTTCTTCAACATTGAACACTCTAAATACCCTTCGCCACAAGTTTGTTGATAGCTTATAAGCAATTTCCCATTCGGGAAATCAGCTATTGAGGTCGATCTAATGTCACGGTTTTTGAAAAATGTCTTCAAATGTCGCATCGATCTTACCTAGTAGATGACCAAAATGAAGTCTGTTCATGTATCCTGGGTAGGATCGATGGACATATGCATGATATTTTACGAATATATATGGAGTCGTGAGTACCTGCACAAGAGCTGGTTTCTGCTGAAAGGACTTAACTATGAGATGGTAGAGAAGATGGAGATTTAGATACAAGGGGACTGCTCAACACCTACCAACTCCTTAGACTAAATACCAAACTAAACAGATTTCCCACGTGACGCACAAGAAACTATCAACAACTCACTGAATATTTGTGCAATTGTAGAACATTTATAGTTCAATAAGATTGCTTATAAAGCACTTCACGAAGCGACACTTTATAATGGAGATGTTTTGATAAGCAATAAGCTTCATCTATACAATTTTTCGATCCTACGCATAACATCTGAGATATTCCGAAATTCTCTTCCACTGCCCCCCTCCCATTGATCCGATTTTAGCCGTTAGCGAACTTGATCTTCATTTTTACGTAAATCTCTAACATATCGAGTTTGGTAACTGATGAAAACTGTGACTGCTACAGCCCAAATATTTTCACTAAAAGGTTTGTATTTATTCACTTAATATTAATGGTGGTGTTAAGTGTTTACCAGTATGTAGATTGTATAACATCACTTGGGAAATCTGCTTAGTTGGCGTAGCCTCTGCGTTATGGACTTTCCTTCACATGACCGGCACCCAACTAAGATGTACGGAAATATGCCAAGAAAGTCCGTCACGCAGCGGCTGCGTATACTAAGCAGATTTCCAACTTAAAGTTATACAATAGATAAATCTCCATACGAGTGCCGAACTGTTACGGAAACGGCCGAACTAGCTTTGGCTGGAAGCGACCATAGCTCGTCCGTTACACTTAATAAAAATGCAAATATCTCGGTTAATATTCAAGATAGAGAATAAATGTATAACACAATATTTACAGTACATTTAATTTGCAATAAGATTGATCATATACAATTTTTCGATCCGACGAATACTAAAAGAGATATTTAGAATTTTCAAAATCCCCCCCCCCCTAAACCCCCCTCCCACTCGTTCGATTTCAGCCGTTAACGAACTTGATCTTTCTTTTTACATAAAACGATTAAATACCGAGTTTGGTGGCGATTAAACAAACATTGCTACCGCTAGAGTAGTAACAGACAGATATATATATATATATATATATATATATATATATATATATATATATATAAATATATATATACAGTCTTGAACGGACCTCATTTTCGTCATCTCCTAGGTAGGATCGATGGAAATTTGAAGAAAATTTTCAATAATCGCGTCTTGAGTACGACCTAAATAGCTGATATCCCTTAAGGGAAATCTGCTAAAATTGCTAGAGGTAAATTCCTATTAGGGCATTAACATCAAATATTGAGCAATTGTATTAAAAATGATACAATAATTTATCAACATAATATGCTTCCTAAGCAGGCAGTTTGCCAACTAACCTCAGATTCTTCACAACATCCTAATCCTACCATCTCCATTAATACTCTGATCGAGACGATGATTAGAGCTATTTTGGTCAATGAAAGCTTAATTCCCAAGTAAATTAGCAGACTTTCCATTCTCGAGTCATTAGAAAGACATACCTTCGTGACTTACAAAGACTCTATAAATGAAGCAACTTTTAGCACTCCCCAAAGTAATAGCACGAACAGAAAGAAGAGAAGGAATTTAAGTTTTCTTTTTAGAGTCATACTTTGGATAGAAAAACTTCTGCTGACTATGGCTTTTCTCTAGACTAAAAGTTTAATTGGAAGAAAATTTTTCTCTCTCTTGTCTCAGGAAATTTTTCATAAGGACTTAAGCTTTAAGCAACAACAGACAAACAATTACACGAATAAAGACTATTTTTAATTTTTGCCTCAATATTTATTGGCCGAGTTGTGGATCCGAGTAGAATACACGAAACACAACTACAATAAGGTCAGATACAGCCATTACCTTGGAGATACAGCTGGCAGTAGATTTAAAATACTACCTATTTCTTATTATGGACAAACGAAAAAAAAAAAAAGGATGAGACGAATCTACATTCTCTGTAACTTCTGTAACGGATGGCTCAGCAACATCCCAATGCTGCTGTATCAGTATCGGATGGCTCAGCAACATCCCAATGCTGCTGTATCAGTATCGGATGGCTCTGCAACATCCCAATGCTGCTGTATCAGTATCGGATGGCTCTGCAACATCCCAACGCTGCTGTATCAGTATCGGATGGCTCGGCAACATCCCAATGCTGCTGTATCAGTATCGGATGGCTCGGCAACATCCCAATGCTGCTGTACCAGTATCGGATGGCTCGGCAACATCCCAATGCTGCTGTATCAGTATCGGATGGCTCGGCAACATCCCAATGCTGCTGTACCAGTATCGGATGGCTCGGCAACATCCCAATGCTGCTGTATCAGTATCGGATGGCTCGGCAACATCCCAATGCTGCTGTATCAGTATCGGATGGCTCGGCAACATCCCAATGCTGCTGTATCAGTATCGGATGGCTCTGCAACATCCCAATGCTGCTGTATCAGTATCGGATGGCTCTGCAACATCCCAATGCTGCTGTATCAGTATCGGATGGCTCTGCAACATCCCAATGCTGCTGTATCACTAACGGATGGCTCAGCAACATCCCAATGCTGCTGTATCACTATCGGATGGCTCAGCAACATCCCAATGCTGCTGTATCACTATCGGATGGCTCAGCAACATCCCAATGCTGCTGTATCGGGATCGGATGGCTCTGCAACATCCCAATGCTGCTGTATCAGTTTCGGATGGCTCGGCAACATCCCAATGCTGCTGTATCAGTATCGGATGGCTCGGCAACATCCCAATGCTGCTGTACCAGTATCGGATGGCTCGGCAACATCCCAATGCTGCTGTACCAGTATCGGATGGCTCGGCAACATCCCAATGCTGCTGTATCAGTATCGGATGGCTCGGCAACATCCCAATGCTGCTGTATCAGTATCGGATGGCTCGGCAACATCCCAATGCTGCTGTATCAGTATCGGATGGCTCGGCAACATCCCAATGCTGCTGTATCAGTATCGGATGGCTCGGCAACATCCCAATGCTGCTGTACCAGTATCGGATGGCTCGGCAACATCCCAATGCTGCTGTATCAGTATCGGATGGCTCGGCAACATCCCAATGCTGCTGTATCAGTATCGGATGGCTCGGCAACATACCAATGCTGCTGTATCTTTATCGGATGTCTGCGCAACATCCCAATGCTGCTGTATCAGTATCGGATGGCTCGGCAACATCCCAATGCTGCTGTATCAGTATCGGATGGCTCGGCAACATCCCAATGCTGCTGTATCAGTATCGGATGGCTCGGCAACATCCCAATGCTGCTGTATCAGTATCGGATGGCTCGGCAACATCCCAATGCTGCTGTATCAGTATCGGATGGCTCGGCAACATCCCAATGCTGCTGTATCAGTATCGGATGGCTCGGCAACATCCCAATGCTGCTGTACCAGTATCGGATGGCTCGGCAACATCCCAATGCTGCTGTATCAGTATCGGATGGCTCGGCAACATCCCAATGCTGCTGTATCAGTATCGGATGGCTCGGCAACATCCCAATGCTGCTGTATCAGTATCGGATGGCTCGGCAACATCCCAATGCTGCTGGACCAGTATCGGATGGCTCGGCAACCTCCCAATGCTGCTGTATCAGTATCGGATGGCTCGGCAACATCCCAATGCTGCTGTATCAGTATCGGATGGCTCGGCAACATCCCAATGCTGCTGTACCAGTATCGGATGGCTCGGCAACATCCCAATGCTGCTGTATCAGTATCGGATGGCTCGGCAACATCCCAATGCTGCTGTATCAGTATCGGATGGCTCGGCAACATCCCAATGCTGCTGTATCAGTATCGGATGGCTCGGCAACATCCCAATGCTGCTGTATCAGTATCGGATGGCTCCGCAACATCCCAATGCTGCTGTACCAGTATCGGATGGCTCGGCAACATCCCAATGCTGCTGTATCAGTATCGGATGGCTCGGCAACATCCCAATGCTGCTGGACCAGTATCGGATGGCTCGGCAACATCCCAATGCTGCTGGACCAGTATCGGATGGCTCGGCAACATCCCAATGCTGCTGTATCAGTATCGGATGGCTCGGCAACATCCCAATGCGCTGGACCAGTATCGGATGGCTCCGCAACATCCCAATGCTGCTGTATCAGTATCGGATGGCTCGGCAACATCCCAATGCTGCTGTATCAGTATCGGATGGCTCCGCAACATCCCAATGCTGCTGTATCAGTATCGGATGGCTCGGCAACATCCCAATGCTGCTCTATCAGTAAGGGATGGCTCGGCAACATCCCAATGCTGCTGTATCAGTATCGGATGGCTCCGCAACATCCCAATGCTGCTGGACCAGTATCGGATGGCTCTGCAACATCCCAACGCTGCTGTATCAGTTTCGGATGGCTCTGCAACATCCCAATGCTGCTGTATCAGTTTCGGATGGCTCTGCAACATCCCAATGCTGCTGTATCAGTATCGGATGGCTCTGCAACATCCCAATGCTGCTGTACCAGTATCGGATGGCTCGGCAACATCCCAATGTTGCTCTATCAGTAAGGGATGGCTCGGCAACATCCCAATGCTGCTGTATCAGTATCGGATGGCTCCGCAACATCCCAATGCTGCTGTATCAGTATCGGATGGCTCGGCAACATCCCAATGCTGCTGTATAAGTTTCGGATGGCTCTGCAACATCCCAATGCTGCTGTATTACTAACGGATGGCTCAGCAACATCCCAATGCTGCTGTATCACTATCGGATGGCTCCGCAACATCCCAATGCGCTGGACCAGTATTTTATGGCTCCGCTACATCCCAATGCTGCTGTATCACTATCGGATGGCTCAGCAACATCCCAATGCTGCTGTATCACTATCGGATGGCTCCGCAACATCCCAATGCTGCTGTATTACTAACGGATGGCTCAGCAACATCCCAATGCTGCTGTATCACTATCGGATGGCTCAGCAACATCCCAATGCTGCTGTATCAGTATCGGATGGCTCCGCAACATCCCAATGCTGCTGGACCAATATCGGATGGCTCCGCAACATCCCAATGCTGCTGGACCAATATCGGATGGCTCCGCAACATCCCAATGCTGCTGGACCAATATCGGATGGCTCCGCAACATCCCAATGCTGCTGTATCAGTATCGGATGGCTCCGCAACATCCCAATGCTGCTGTATCAGTATCGGATGGCTCGGCAACATCCCAATGCTGCTGTATCAGTATCGGATGGCTCCGCAACATCCCAATGCGCTGGACCAGTGTCCAACATGTGAATCTTGCTGGGAGGAGAATGGTTCTACTGCTGCTCCCATCACAAATGTACCTCTCGCTAGGGCTGGCAATCACTTAATGGGGAAAATGTAAAATTCCACGGGGTAGACAGAATCAAGGTCTATAATAAGTAAATCATAAAAATAAATTCCAAATATCTCGGTTTATATTCATGGCACAGAAAACATGTATATAAAATCTTTTTAGTTAACTGAGCCTCTGCGAGACGGACTTTTTTTATAAGATTGTGGAATTATAATTTATTTATTTTAGTCATCTATTCTGTGTACCACGATGTATTTTATTTTTTCCCCTGGTACACTTTAAAGTGATTGCCTCATTGAGTATATAAAATACCCAAGTAAATAGTTTGTGATTAGCGTGAAGGTGTCCCAACCCCCACTTCTGCCGTTTCCTCTACCTAGATTGTATTGTAGGTATTTACCTAGTTGTGTCCTATAGCTGAACGGCACTTCTTACCTAAAAAAGAAAACAACCTTTGTTAAACATACAAGACTTGTAATGAAACTGAATCGTGTAATGAAATTGAGAAAAAGAATATAAATTGTGTAGTTATATCTGGTTGCCAGTTAGATTTATAAAAACAAATATATCTAAGTTGTTTATATTCTAACCTTATGAAATGACTAGAGCTGTAGCCCAAAAGGATATTAAACCTTTTTCGGCAACAGGTTTCCAAGCATCTTCTAGGAAGATGATTTATTTCATGAAAACAAATTTTAATTTTTATATTTTTAGGCTGAGTGACAATTTGAAAATGGAATGAAGTAAATATGTTCTTGTGACCCCCCCTCCCCCGTCTTAAATTCTTGGACTACTAAAATTTGATTGATTGAGATAAAATTTATTCCGATTCATTATAAATTACAGTATTTGATATAGTAAACAGTTTTCAATGAAATTAATATGTTATATTCTGATATGATTCAGTTATTGTTTATCTTTCCGGTTTCCGTTGGCAGACCTGTTTTTTTCCACTTGAAACGCTTCCCGGCGGCAGGGGAGAGATTCTTATTACTGTTGGTATTTATTAGTTTAATATTCACGATGGTGTTGTGTTAGCAGTATGTGGGTTGTATAACTTCACAAGGAAAATCTGCTTAGTTTACGCAGCCCCTGCGTCACGGACATTTGGCTTTTGACAAGCTAATCTCCTAATGGTAATATCCGACCGACTTTCTGGGGACAGTGAAAATCGTAAATAAATACTGTAGAGAAGACGATGATTCTCTGATAGTTGTCAATTTGTTAGTTGAGAGGTCTGTTTTCAACGCTGGTTCAGACCAGAGCCGCAGAATTGAAAAGTCCCTCAGACGAGGCTAAAAAGTCCGTCACGCAGGGGCTGCGTAAACTAAGCAGATTTCCCACGCGAAGTATTACAATAGAGAAATCTGCCTAATAACAACGGCATTAGTGAGGAATCTCTAAACCAATACACGAGGGACGAATAGTTACTGCAACGGCCGCCAGAGCTCTCGCATAGCCCACTCCTGTCCGCACACACAATACAAATGCAAATATCTCAGTTAATATGCAAGATACAGAATAAATGTATAGAACAATATTTAAAGTAAATTTAATTTGTAATAAGATTGATTTTATACAATTTTTAGATCCAACGTATATTAACGGAGATATTTCGAATTTTCAAAAATCCCCCCTCTAAAACCTCCCTCCCACTGGCCCGATTTCAGCCATTAACGAACTTGACCTTTCTATGTACATAAAACGATTAAATATGAAGTTTGGTAACGATCAAACAAAAATTGCGACCGCTAGAGCGGTAAGAGACAAATATATATATATATATATATATATATATATATATATATATATATATATATATATATATATACTAGCGGACCCGGCAGACGTTGTCCTGCATGATATATCAAGCGATTAGGATATTAAATTTAATAATGTTATGTTTAAAAAAAAAAATCTTCTTTTAATAACGCAAAAAATAACATTTGTTATGTGTACGTTTGCCAAAACACAAATAGTAAACAAATTATCCCGAAAAATTGGTACGCAAAAAGAAAAGGAAAATATGAGAGAAGGAAAAGAAGACGTTTTAGTTCTGTGATTACCTGGTAGAATGCGCAATACACGTCCTTAAAAACAAACAGTTGTAGACCAATAATTGAAATAAATCAAAACCCTCAACAATAATAATGCAAATACATAAATATAAATAAAGAAAAGAAAATAATTGCAACATTCAAAACAAATAAAACTAAATTTGGACAATAAATAACAACGTCTGAAAGTGAAAACCTCTCGCAGCTGGAAACATGTTCATTTAGATGACATACTTAAACTCTAAGGACATGCATTAGATAAACATATTAACATTTCATTACATTTCCAATAACCTCGCCCTTCGCCCTTCGACCGGAGACCTGCTCCATCTGCCTGGCGGATCTGCGGCGCTAAACCATCCGGGGCGTCACCCGAACGCGTATTTAAAAATTCAAAAATAAAGATAGAGGTGTATTAGCCTGTTAACGCTCTAGCGGTCGCAATTTTCGCTCGATCGTTACCAAACTCCGTATTTAAACGTTTTACGTTAAAAGACGGATCATGTTCTTCAACGGCTGGAATCGGATCATTGGGAGGGGGGATTTAGAGGGGAGGATTTTCGAAAATTCGAAATATCTCCGTTAGTTTGAGTCTGATCGAAATTTTGTAGAGAACCAATCTTTTTGCAAATTAAAAGATCTATAAACGTTGTCATGTACTTATTTTCAATTTCTCTAATATTAAAAAATAGCGATATTACGTTTTCTATTGGGTTTTCGGTAAATATGTACTTAACAAAAGTTGTTTATTTTGTTATTTAGAGTAACTTTTGTTATATACACTTTTGACGTATACCGAAGTTTAAATGCGTTATACGCTAAAAATTATAGCGGGAGCCAACAATATTATTTGCCAAAAAAGACTCAACCGAACTAAATAAAACTCGGTATGTGTATTAGCAGTAAGGTCTAAATTATAATAAGCCATACCAACATTTCTATGGACGGGCAGGAGTGGGGGTTATAAGGGAAGCCTGAAATTAAAAATAGCGATATTTCGTTTCCTATTGGTTTTTCCGCAAATATAAACATAACAAAAGTTGTTTATTTTGTTATTTGGAGTAACTTTTGTTATATACACTTATGTCGCATACCTAAGTATAAATGAGTTATACGTTAAAACTTTAGCGGGCACTAACGGCTGAACCGAACTTAATAAAACTCGGTATGTCAATTAGCATTAATTCTTCCATGATTATAAATTATATTAAAATTTTTAGGTTCGAACGGGAGGGGGGTTAAAAGGGAGGCATGAAATAAAAATTCACCACATTTACATGTATAAGAGACGGGAAATATAAAAATATCGAAGACTGTGAAGCCTTATCGAACAAATAATTCTATTATTAGCAAATCCACGGCAAAGACGGGTATCAATCCTAAACACTGGGACGGGTAAATGTCAAAATATTGTACAATGTAAAGCCTGCTAAAAAATACCATCATCATTCAGTCTCAAATGAATTCCCGAGCGAAGCCGGGTATCTGAGCTAGTATATATATAAAATTGTAACCTCTGTCTGTACATTGATTTTTTTCGTGAAATTTCAAGATAACTTTTCGTTTCACATG
This sequence comes from Riptortus pedestris, assembly GCA_019009955.1. Taxonomy (NCBI): domain Eukaryota; kingdom Metazoa; phylum Arthropoda; class Insecta; order Hemiptera; family Alydidae; genus Riptortus; species Riptortus pedestris. Next base: position 195,481,316 of record CM032229.1, on the reverse strand, counting down.
TCATAGACACCATATCTGCATTTTGTTTCTTTCGTGTATGTTTGTTTGTTTGTTTGTTACCTTTTCACGCATAAACGGCTGAACCGAATTTTATGAAACTTGGTATCTATATTACAACTAACCCAACTTAGATTTTAGGCTATATTAATTTTCTCTGAGACGAACAGGAGAGGGGGTTATAAGGGAAGCCTGAAATTAAAAATAGCTATATTTCGTTTTCTATTGGTTTTTCGACAAATATGCACATAACAAAAGTTGTTTATTTTGTTATTTAGAGTAACTTTTGCTATATACACTTTTGTCGTATACCAAAGTTTAAATGCGTTATACGCTAAAAATTATAGCGGGAGTCAACAATATTATTTGCCAAAAAAGACTCAACCGAACTAAATAAAACTCGGTATGTGTATTAGCAGTGAGGCTTTCATTATAATAAGCCATACCAACATTTCTATGGACGGGCAGGAGTGGGGGTTATAAGGGAAGCCTGAAATTAAAAATAGCGATATTACGTTTCAACATATCAAAAGTTGTTTATTTTGTTATTTAGAGTAACTTTTATTATATACACTTTTGCCGTATACGGAAGTATAAATGAGTTATACGCTAAAAACTATTGCGGGAGTCCACAATTTTATTTGGCACAAAAGACTCAACTGAACTAAATCAAACTCGCTATGTGAATTAATACTAACGATTTCCTTATAATAAGCCATACTAACATTTCTAGGGACGGACAGGAGTGGGGGTTATAAGGGAGGCCTGAAATTAAAAATAGCGATATTTCGTTTCCTATTGCTTTTTCAGCAAATACGCACATAACAAAAGTTGTTTATTTTGTTATTTAGAGAAACATTTTTTATATGCACTATCGCCGTATACCGAAGTATAAAGGCGTTATACGCTAAAAATTATAGCGGGAGTCAATAATATTATTTGCCAAACAGACTCAACCGAACTAATTAAAACTCTGTATGTGTATTAGCAGTGAAGCCTTCATTATAATAAGCCTTACCAACATTTCTATGGACGGGCAGGAGTGGGGGTTATAAGGGAAGCCTGAAATTAAAAATAGCGATATTTCGTTTCCTATTGGTTTTTCCGCAAATATAAACATAACAAAAGTTGTTTATTTTGTTATTTGGAGTAACTTTTGTTATATACACTTTTGTCGTATACCTAAGTATAAATGAGTTATACGTTAAAACTTTAGTGGGAGCCAACAATTTTATTGGGCACTAACGGCTGAACCGAACTTAGCAAAGCTCGGTATGTTAATTAGAATTAATTCTTCCATGATTATAAGTTATATAAAAATTTTTAGGTTCGAACGGGAGGGGGGTTATAAGGGACGCCTGAAATAAAAATTCACCATATTTACATGTATAAGAGACGGGAAATATAAAAATATCGAAGACAATGAAGCCTTATCGAAAAATTTTTCTATTATTAGCAAATCCACGGCAACGACGGGTAACACTGGGACGAGTAAATGTCAAAATATTGTGCAATGTAAAGCCTGCTAAAAAATACCATCACCATTCAGCCTCAAATGAATTCCCGGGCGAAGCCGGGTATCTGAGCTAGTATATATATATATATATATATATATCTATATATATATATATATATATATATATATATCTATATATATATAAAATTGTAACCTCTGTCTGTACATTGATTTTTTTCGCGAAATTTCACGATAACTTTTCGTTTCACATGTCATAGACACCATAACTGCATTTTGTTTCTTTGGTGTCTGTTTGTTTGTTTGTTTGTTTGTTTATTTGTTTGTTTGTTTGTTACCTTTTCACGCATAAACGGCTGAACCGAATTTTATGAAACTTAGTATGTAAATTACTACTAGCCCAACTTAGACTTTAGGCTATATTAATATCCTCTGAGACGAACAGGAGTGGGGGTTATAGGGGAGGCCTGAAAATAAAAATAGCGATATTTCGTTTCCTATTGCTTTTTCAGCAAATATGTACATAACAAAAGTTGTTTATTTTGTAATTTAGAGTAACTTTTGTTATATCCACTTTTGCCGTATACGGAAGTATAAATGCGTTATACGCTAAAAACTATAGCGGGAGTCCACAATTTTATTTGGCACAATAGACTCAACCGAAGTAAATAAAACTCGGTATGTGTATTAGCACTAACGCCTTCCTTATAATAAGCCATACTAACATTTCTAGGAATGGGCAGGAGTGGGGGTTATAAGGGAGGCCTGAAATTAAAAATAGCGATATTTCGTTTCCTATTGCTTTTTCAGCAAATATGCACATAACAAAAGTTGTTTATTTTGTAATTTAGAGTAACTTTTGTTTTATGCACTTTTGCCGTATACGGAAGTATAAATGCGTTATACGCTTTAAAACTATAGCGGGAGTCCGCAATTTTATTTGGCACAAAAGACTCAACCGAACTAAACCAAACACGGTATATGAATTAGTACCATCGCCTTCCTTATAATAAGCCATACTAACATTTCTAGGGACGGGCAGGAGTGGGGGTTATAAGGGAGGCCTGAAATTAAAAATAGCGATATTTCGTTTCCTATTGCTTTTTCAGCAAATATCCACATAACAAAAGTTGTTTATTTTGTTATATAGAGAAATTTGCTCAACACTTCTTTTCAATATGAACTACCAGGTACCACACCTGAAAAAATTAATTCAAATGTATGTTAATATTTTGTCCTTAATAAGTCAAATCTATGCATAATGCACAGGAAATGGGAAATATGACAATTTGGAGGACAGTGAAGACTTATATAAAAAATTAATTTCATTATTAACAAATGCCAACAACGGGTATTAACCCTAAACACTGGAACGGGTAAATATCAAAATATGGTGCAAAGTAAACCCTTGCCAAAAAAGTACCATCAACATTCAGCCTCAAATGAATTCCCGAGCGAAGCCGGGTATCTGAGCTATATATATATAAAATTGTAACCTCTGTCTGTACATTGATTTTTTTCGCGAAATTTCACGATAACTTTTCGTTTCACATGTCATAGACACCATAACTACATTTTGTTTCTTTCGTGTCTGTTTGTTTGTTTGTTTGTTTGTTACCTTTTCACGCATAAACGGCTGAACCGAATTTTATGAAACTTGGTATGTATATTACTACTAGCCCAACTTAGACTTTAGGCTATATTAATATTCTCTAAGACGAACAGGAATGGGGATTATAAGGGAGGCTTGAAATTAAAAATAGCGATATTTCGATTCCTATTGCTTTTTCAGCAAATATTCACATAACAAAAGTTGTTTATTTTGTAATTTAAAGTAACTTTTGTTATATGCACTTTTGACGTATACGGAAGCATAAATGAGTTATACGCTGTAAACTAAAGCGGGAGTCCACAATTTTATTTGGCACTAAAGACTAAACCGAATTAAACCAAACTCGGTATGTGAATTAGTACTAACGCCTTCATTATAATAAGCCATACTAACATTTCTAGGGACGGGCAGGAGTGGGGGTTATAAGGGAGGCCTGAAATTAAAAATAGCGATATTTCGTTTCCTATTGCTTTTTCAGCAAATATACACGTAACAAAAGTTGTTTATTTTGTTATTTGGAGTAACTTTTGTCATATGCACTTTTGCCGTATACGGAAGCATAAATGAGTTATACGCTGTAAACTAAAGCGGGAGTACACAATTTTATTTGGCACTAAAGACTAAACCGAATTAAACCAAACTCTGTATGTGAATTAGTACTAACGCTTTCATTATAATAAGCCATACTAACATTTCTAGGGACGGGCAGGAGTGGGGGTTATAAGGGAGGCCTGAATTTAAAAATAGCGATATTTCGTTTCCTATTGCTTTTTCGGCAAATATGAACATAACAAAAGTAGTTTATTTTTCTATTTAAAGTAACTTTTGTTTTATTCACTTTTGTCGTATAGAAAAGTATAAACGAGATATACACTAAATTCTAAAGCGGGAGCCAACAATTTTGTTGGGCACTAACGATTGAACCGAACTTAGCAAAACTCGGAGTGTGAATTAGCATTAATTCTTCCATGATTATAAGCTATATTAAAAATTTTAGGTTCAAAGGGGAGTGGGGATTATAAGAGAGGCTGAAATGAAAAACTCGGTTTTTCCATTTTCTATTTGTTTTTTGGCAAACATGCACATAACGAAAGTGGTTTACTTTGTTATTTAGAGTAACTTATGTGTGCATTCACTTTTGTCGTAAAATGAAGTATACACGGGATATACGCTAAACGGGAGTCAATAATTATATTAGTACTCATTTAAGGGGTTTTAATAAATGAATACTATGACAAATGATGTTATGTTTTCGTCTTATATGATAGTTCAAAGTATGATTCGGATTAGTGAGGTATAAATCTTCGTCACCCCGTTCTCATTTATTTATTTTTCCTAGAAAATAGCTTTGTTATTTATTTCCAATAGAAATATAAACTATAAGAGCATTTCCATTATTTAATTTGTATAATGTACCTTGATGTTATTGAAACAAATATGTGCTATCATAATAATTAAACGTTAATGGTAATGTCATTATGACAAAAAACAATATGCGTTTAAACAATATGCGTATATGATATGATATTTTCAGGGTACCTCTATTATTTAATTCCATCCAGTAGATAAATTATTAAAATAATGTTTTGAATCAATAATTTAAGTAGAAGAATTTTGAGAAGTCTCATGCGGGAGCGGAAGATGAATGGAGCCTTACTAGATAATTGAGTTTACTAATTTCCCGTCTGGCATTACTGAAAGTAGTTTCCAGTGTGATTCACTATTACAAATATAATCTTACGTGCAAAAACTTTGCCTAATATTATACGAGCTCGAATTGGCTTTTGAAAGGAAATATGTTCATTATAGATGATATTTAATTGTAATAAATGCTACCCATGATTATGGTTTGAATTACAAGTATTGAAAAAAGGTGAGTCAAAAAGTGTAAAGGGATAGATTAGGAACATATTTTCATTTATTCTTCAAAACTAAAATTTCTATTATATCAATCCCCTGAAGTTACCCTTCAGGGTTGGCTATTTCGGAAAACCATTACGTCTTGGATGGAAGTGTAATTGTACACATTGAAGTCTTGCTATCAAAATACCATCATTAGTAAGTCAACAATGATTTCCCGGGCATCGCCGGGTACCTTAGCTAGTATATATATAAAGATAGAGGTGTATTAGCCTGTTAACGCTCTAGCGGTCGCAATTCTCGCTCGATCGTTACCAAACTCCGTATTTAAACGTTTTACGCTAAAAGACGGATCATGTTCTTCAACAGCTGGAATCGGATCATTGGGAGGGGGGATTTAGAGGGGAGGATTTTCGAAAATTCGAAATATCTCCGTTAGTTTGAGTCTGATCGAAATTTTGTAGAGAACCAATCTTTTTGCAAATTAAAAGATCTATAAACGTTGTCATGTACCTTTTTTCACTGTCTTTAATATTAACCGAGATATCGGCGTTTTTTAGTTTTCGGCCTTCAGTAAACCCCCACTCTCGTTCGAACTTAAGAAATTTAGTACAGCTTATAACCATGGTAGAACTAATGCTAATTCACATACCGAGTTTTGTTCAGTTCGGTTCAATCGTTGGTGCCCAATAAAATTGTTGGCCCCTCTTTACTTTTTTAGTGTATATCTCGTTTATATTTTAATATACGACAAAATTGAATATGACAAAAGTTACTCCAAATAACAACGTAAACAACTCTTATCCTGTGCATATTTGCCGAAAACCCAATAGGAAACGAAATACGGCTATTTTTAATTTCAGGCCTCCCTCACGACCCCCACTCCTGCTCCATCTGCCTGGCCGATCTGCGGCGCTAAACCATCCGGGGCGTCACTCGAACGCGTATTTAAAAATTCAATCAAATCGGTCCATCCGTCTAGGAGGAGTTCAGTGACATACACACGGACGCTAGAATTATATATATAAAGATATATATATATATATATATATATATATATATATATATATATACACATATATATATATATATATATATATATATATATATATATATATAGATATATACAGTTTTGAACGGACCTCATTTTCGTCATCTCCTGGGTAGGATCGATGGACATTTGAAGAAAAAAATCGCGTCATGAGTACAACCTCAATAGCTGATTTCCCTTATGGGAAATATGCTAAAAGGTTATTTTTTCTGTTGATGGCTTACCCGGTTTCTACATCAAAAAAAAAAGAACCTTGCCTGTGAGTGACCTCATTTCTTCTGATACGATCCAGACAATATAATTCCATTTTGAAGAAACTTTACCAACTCCAATTTGCCAAATATGGGGAACAATATTATTTATTTCAATCTGTACCTAGACTCTATGTAGTATTGGAAAGGAGGAGCATTTATTACATTATTGTCTTCGACAGCTTTTATTTTGTTGTTAAGCCTGCTGAAATATCTCTCTTCCTCCCTCCACAAAATGTGATTAACTAGAAAGCATTGATTCGCTACATTATAAAAATGAATTTATTAATATTTAAATTATTATTAAGAATTATGGTGTAAATTTAATTCAAAAATATGGTCTTCATTAGTGCACTAAAATGTAATATGGAATAGTCGACAAATACATACTTACATTTGTATAAAAAATGTGGCAATCTTCCAGGTGATTCAATTTTAATAAAGCTTTATAAACTCGTCCCAATTAGCCTTAGTTCCAAAAAGTGGACGTTAATAAATAATAATAATAATAAACACCTCTACATATTTGTTATTAAATATGTTTTAAATCTTTTATACCTATAAAGGACAAATAAGAAAGTAATATGATTTGGGAATCACATTTTTTATAAATGAAATATTTTTGAATATAAGTCAAAAATATTTCATTTATAAAAAGCTTTATTAAAATTGAATCACCTGGAAGATTGCCACATTTTTTATACAAATGTAAGTATGTATTTGTCGACTATTCCATATTACACATCATTTTGTAAATATGCAATAGATTAAAATTAAATGTAATTTAGCTAAGAAATTGAGAGAGGAAGGGAGGTTGAGGAGTGAGGGAGGGAGGGAGGTTGAGAGAGTGAGGGAGGGAGGGAGGTTGAGGAGTGAGGGAGGGAGGGAGGTTGAGGAGTGACAGAGTGAGGGAGGGAGGGAGGGAGGTTGAGAGAGTGAGGGAGGGAGGGAGGGTGAGGAGTGAGGGAGGGAGGGAGGTTGAGGAGTGAGGGAGGGAGGGAGGATGAGGAGTGAGGGAGGGAGGGAGGATGAGGAGTGAGGGAGGGTGGGAGGGTGGGAGTGAGGGAGGGAGGGAGGTTGAGAGAGGAAGGGAGTGAGGGAGTGAGGAGGGTGGGAGTGAGGGAGTGAGGGAGAGTGGGAGGGAGGAGTGAGGGCGGGGGGAGGGAGGAGGGAGGGAGGTTGAGAGAGGAAGGGAGGGTCAAATACAGGGGCAGAGATATTGGATGTAGATAAGGGATAAGGGCTGGAGAGGAGGGAACAAAGAGGGCCGCCTGATTAGAGAGTGATAAGGAAGCCGTCTCCATAGCAACGGGAATTGATCATTGACCCTATGACCTAGTCACTCCCTTCATCTGAATATCCCTTCCTAAGGTCATCCCTACCAGCTCATTCCTTCCTGAGGTCATCCCTACCAGCGCATTCCTTCCTAAGGTCATCCCTACCAGCTCTTCCCTTCCTCAGGTCATCCCTACCAGCTCATTCCTTCCTGAGGTCATCCCTACCAGCTCATTCCTTCCTGAGGTCATCCCTACCAGCTCATTCCTTCATGAGGTCATCCCTACCAGCTCATTCCTTCCTGAGGTCATCCCTAGCTGCTTTTCTCTTTCTGAGGTCATCCCTCCCTGAGGTCATCCCTACCATCTCATCCCGTCCTGAGGACATCCCATGCAGGTCATACTTCCCTGAGGTCAACCCTACAAGCTCATCTTTCCCCGAGGCCATCCCTACCAGCTCAACCTTCCCCTGAGGTTATCCCTACAAGCTCATCCCCCTCCTGAGGTCACCCCATGCAGCTCTTCCCACTCTGAGGCTATCACTCCCAGCTTATCCCCCCTGAGGCCATCCCTACCATCTCATCCCTCCCTGAGGCCATCCCTCCTAGCTGACCCCACCCTGGAAGGGATGACTTCCACCTCATCCTTCCCATCCCTGCCACACCTCTCTATAGGATGAAGGGGTTGGCCAACCTAATTCCTAAAACCTAATTGTTCTATTCTGATCCCTTTACCATCAGCCTTTCAGACAATGAATAGCTGTTGTAGCTCAATCCCTTCCCTTCTGTCCCTATCTCCTCCTTCATCGATTTGCTGAGCAGACTAATAACAAACTTGCTATTATGTTTAGCAGGCGACTGTAATGTAGCAAAAATGATTATCATTATCCATTTTTGAGGTGCTGGATGGTGAAGGAATTATTATCTCAGGTAAGAAAAAACGCCTCGTTCCTTCACTATTCTTTATTCGTTGTGACAGAGCGCTTTCAGAGCATACGCTCCATCATCAGTGCCCTCCTGGCAAACAAATACCATAAAAACGTTGTACAATATGTCATTTAATTGAGAAATTTAGAAAATATATGTACATGTCGATGGTCAAGAGTTAAAACATACAACTTTAAATTACAACCTAAAAATTAGTGTCCCAGTGAATATTTACAGAAATAAGAAAAACTATTTTCAGAGATTAAAATTAAAAATTAAAAACTTGTCAGTAGAATATATACACAATTTCAATAAATAGTTAAAATAAATAAATGAATATTTACAGTTAAAAAGTCTAAAATAGAATAAATAGTAAAAAACGAATAGTCCAATTAAAATTAAAAAACCAAAAATGAAAAAATGAAGGAACAACCACCGGAGGAGCTACAGAAAGCAATGCATACAAAAAACGTAAAATTTAGAAAATATATGTACATGTCGATGGTCAAGAGTTAAAACATACATTAACTCTTGACCATCGACATGTACATATATTTTCTAAATTTCTCAATTAAATGACATATTGTACAACGTTTTTATGGTATTTGTTTGCCAGCAGGGCACTGATGATGGAGCGTATGCTCTGAAAGCGCTCTGTCACAACGAATAAAGAATAGTGAAGGAACGAGGCGTTTTTTCTTACCTGAGATGATTATCTTTAGGTTGGGTCAAGATTTAGGTTGTCAATGAATTGACAATGCATTCACTGATGGAAATGCATTCCTTCTATTTTACATCATCATCTAATCCTCAGCATCATCCCTTTCATCATCACTCCTAAGCGGTCCTCAATAATTTGGTAGGGCTAATAGTAATAAGTCACCTTCGCATTGCACAACAATTGCAAAGTCGAAATGTAACTTCAGTCGGATGTTCGTTGAAGGAGCAATGAGTGAAGGTCAATGGAAGAAAAGCACGTGCAAAATAGCCACTGATTTATTCCCAGTGTTTGAATCTAACGGCGTCCTCTTTGCCGCCTTTTCAGCTGAAATTATAACGTACTTGCCATTAGCAGCTCGGCTCAAGGATCACGTCAAGACTCATCACGATGCAAATGTACCACAATACTCAGCTATTAGTATCGATACATCAAATTGAAGAACAATGTAAAAATCGATTACCTACAAAGTTTAGAGTTTTGAAAAATCCAGACTCTTCTGGAGGCATTTGAAATGTAATGCAATCGACCTTATTTTGAAACGAATTATCACTGGCGGGGAAAAATGGATCGTCTACAATAACGGTAACCGAAAAGGATCTTGGTCTAAGCATGATTAACCACGTCAAAAGACGAGTTTCACAAAGAAAACAGACGTTGCCGTCAATTTGGTGGGATTACAGCTACTTACAAAGAAGCGAACGAGGAGATGTGAAGTGCCGACAACTTGTCAAAGTGGAAGCACTCGACGAGAAAAGGTCGTGATTGGCAAATGGCAAAGGTTGCAATGCTTACATCTTTAGCAACACTTACCAAACTATTGCAGCGATGTGAAGTGCCGACCACTTGTCAAAGTGGAAGCACTCGACGAGAAAAGGACGGGATTGGTAAATGGCAGAGGTTGCAATGCTTACGTCTTTAGCAACACTTACCAAACTATTGCAGCGATGTGAAGTGCCGACCACTTGTCAAAGTGGAAGCACTCGACGAGAAAAGGACGGGATTGTCAACTGGCAGAGGTTACAATGCTTTCTTATTTAGCAACACTTACCAAACTATTGCAGCGATGTGAAGTGCCGACCACTTGTCAAAGTGGAAGCACTCGACGAGAAAAGGACGGGATTGGTAAATGGCAGAGGTTGCAATGCTTACGTCTTTAGCAACACTTACCAAACTATTGCAGGGATCTGAAGTGCCGACGACTTGTCAAAGTGGAGGAAGCACTCGACGAGAAAAGGTCGGGATTGGCAAATGGCAAAGGTTGCAATGCTTACATCTTTAGCAACACTTACCAAACTATTGCAGCGATGTGAAGTGCCGACGACTTGTCAAAGTGGAGGAAGCCCTCGACGAGAAAAGGACGGGATTGGTAAATGGCAGAGGTTGCAATGCTTACGTCTTTAGCAACACTTACCAAACTATTGCAGCGATGTGAAGTACCGACCACTTGTCAAAGTGGAAGCACTCGACGAGAAAAGGACGAGATTGGCAAATGGCAGAGGTTACAATGCTTACGTCTTTAGCAACACTTACCAAACTATTGCAGCGATGTGAAGTGCCGACGACTTGTCAAAGTGGAGGAAGCACTCGACGAGAAAAGGACGGGATTGGCAAATGGCAGAGGTTGCAATGCTTTAGCAACACTTACCAAACTATTGCAGTGATGTGATAATTGGCAAGTTATGCCCATCATACAGCCCCCACTTTCCACCATTATATTAAAAATTATTCACAAGTATTTCAAAACTTCTTAAATGGTAAATATTGCAAATGGTAACGATGAACTCAAATCGGACTTTTTAGATTTTACAAGAGCTGCATAGGAAAAGTGTTGATGTAGAATTTCCATTGATTCCAGAACATTGTAGAATAGAAAGAAATGAGGCGTTAGTAGCCAAAGCCATCAAGGAGGGCCACAACTTGCAACCGCTGCAATCATTCAGGTGCCGCGTTAACCTATTTATTTCATTGTGCACAACTTATTTACATCTGTGTTAAAAAGTGAAGGTTCATGGAGAACAGTATTTTGTGTTTATGTTTCAATTAAAGTGTTTCATTCCATATCAGAGTGTTGTTTATGTGATAGGAGTTGGAGTTTACTCAAGGCTGAAAAGTAAAAAAGTCCTTTCAGGGAAATCTGCTATAAAGAAAATTGTGCTGATCATTATCGTGAAACGATAAATAGGAAATGAATGGCTGAAAATGGTACTTTTGCTAATGAATGTCATTTACTCCTTCAAGATAGCTTTTTATATATATATATATATATATATATATATATATTATTTTGGTTTGCCATCATTACAGCTGATATCAAGGAACAGACTGATTGTTCTTGCCAAGACAGTTAGATTACAAGAAGTATTCATTCATCATATAGTCCATTGATGCTTCATTAATTCCCTTCATCAGGCTGATGAGGCTGCAACAAAAGGAACCGCCATGCGTCAACTGCTAACTGCAATTCACCAACCATATGAGGATGCAACAAAAGGAACCGCCATGCGTCAACTGCTAACTGCATTTCACCAACCATATGAGGATGCAACAAAAGGAACCGCCATGCGTCAACTGCTAACTGCATTTCACCAACCATATGAGGATGCAACAAAAGGAACCGCCATGCGTCAACTGCTAACTGCATTTCACCAACCATATGAGGCTGCAACAAAAGGAACCGCCATGCGTCAACTGCTAACTGCAATTCACCAACCATATGAGGATGCAACAAAAGGAACCGCCATGCGTCAACTGCTAACTGCAATTCACCAACCATATGAGGATGCAACAAAAGGAACCGCCATGCGTCAACTGCTAACTGCAGTTCCCCAACCATATGAGGATGCAACAAAAGGAACCGCCATGCGTCAACTGCTAAACTGCATTTCACCAACCATATGAGGATGCAACAAAAGGAACCGCCATGCGTCAACTGCTAACTGCATTTCACCAACCATATGAGGATGCAACAAAAGGAACCGCCATGCGTCAACTGCTAACTGCATTTCACCAACCATATGAGGATGCAACAAAAGGAACCGCCATGCGTCAACTGCTAACTGCATTGCACCAACCATATGAGGATGCAACAAAAGGAACCGCCATGCGTCAACTGCTAACTGCATTGCACCAACCATATGAGGATGCAACAAAAGGAACCGCCATGCGTCAACTGCTAACTGCATTTCACCAACCACATGGAGGGATTCCGTGCCACCCCCGACCCCTTAAAATGACCAATTGTGGTAATAATTTGCTAAGACTTGGTCAGGACTCCTCAAGAATCTTTTGTATTTGTTCGGCCTTGAGTAAACCCTACTACTTGTCATTTCGTATTGACAGTACCTAAGGTGTTGTATCATGAACCACTTCATTCGAATCTTAAATACCTAATGTGGTTTTCATTGAACTTTTCCAGTCTGAGTTACATGCAGATACGGAGTGCGGTCGATTTATCAAGTAAGATTTTACGTTTTTAACTAGAAAATATTTTGTTTGATCTACACCATATCAATATCTAGTAGTTTCAGTCAACACTAATGATCATATTTGCTATTGGCTGAAATAGGAGCTAGAATGGTGGGCGTTTAGAGGGGGAGGTTTCGAACTTTACAACCCCCCCCCTCCTTATAATGAGTCGGATCGGAAATTGTTATAGAATCAATAATATGTGTTATATTAAACTAAAGATGCTCAATAAGTCTTGTTCAATACATATTTCCGTAAGTCGAGTATCAAGCGAGTTATTCGTACATTCTTGTTTCTTGTCAGCCTTCAATAACCCCCCCCCCCCAATGTCCTTCTACTAATTGGGTTTCTACATAGAAATAAGGAATTTGCGGTGAGATAAGATGACATGTGCGTCACACGACACCTGAGGACTGTGCATAGTTTACGCAGCCCCTGCGTCACACGACACCTGAGGACTGTGCATAGTTTACGCAGCCCCTGCGTCACACGACACGTGAGGACTGTGCATAGTTTACGCAGCCCCTGCGTCACACGACACCTGAGGACTGTGCATAGTTTACGCAGCCCCTGCGTGACAGACTTTTTTATTACAGTTCTCCTCTAAAGTCTGCGTGACGGATCGAATTTGATGTAATATTTCAAACATGGCGACACGACTAGAAGTTGAATAGGTTGCTTCCTGTCGGGGAAATGGCGGCAGTGGTCAATTGGGGAAGAGTATTATTTAATCAGGAATAAAAGTTGGGGCTGCGACTTAGAGGTGGAATAGAAGAGCGAGGTCTGTCTGATAAGACTCTTTTGGGAATGGACTATGATATCTGATAGTAGGCCTTTCATTGACCAGGAGCCTTTATTTAGGCCCCTCCCTTATCTACAATTACTGACAACACCAACGGACCAATACACTCTCAGCCAGCTCTAACATTCAACCATATTAATTTAAGGAATATGTTGCCCTATATATATTGGTAGGGAAGACCTTTATATTGTTAGGGATATTATTCCATAAAACCCGGCTGCTTTCACCTACAGAATGGATACACTATAAGGCAGTGCAGTGCACTTTGTGAAGATCGGTTCAATGCCGTGTTTTTGTGAACTTCAGTGATCGTGAGTGAGTAATTGGACTGTGCAATAAGAAGAACAGTGAAGCTATCAGTGCATACTGTGAGTAGTAGTTACGAATAATTAACCAAGTGTGTAGTGCATTGTTAAATAAATAGTGCAATGATAAAAACTTTGAATTGTGTGTGTTTAATTTTACAATCCAAAAGAACTCTAATAAACAACGTTTATTACTGATTTTGAAATAACCCTAACAATATGTATATGGCTAGGTCTTGATTAATAACAATAATTTTTGAGTCAATTTGCTTAATACTAACAATGCTGCTTATGTTCTAACAATCTTTGTGTGGTTCTAATTGCATAAGTGCTGTAATAGCTAAGTATAGGGGATTAGATACATTATTTATATGAACTACTTGAAAATGTGTCGAAACTGAAATGAAAGACTAAAATCAAAAGTGGTAAGAACTATTGTGCTAGACAAGTAAGAAAAGTCCGTGACGCAGGGGCTGCGTAAACTAAGCAGATTTCCCTCGTGAAGTTTAGTAATAGATAAATATACATACTGCTAACACAACAACACTGTGAATAAATACAAACGGAAATAAGAAATGTTTCATCCAATTTCAATAACCTGCCGACAGGAAGCGTTAGGTTAGAAATGTAAACAAACGGTTCTCCTCGCCTCACACCGGAAAGAAAAACAATTACTGAAATATTTTAGAATATAACATATTAATTTTATTGAGAACTATTCACTATATCTAGTACTGTAATTAATAATGAGTCAGAATAATTGTAATGTCAACCAATCAAATTTTTGTAGTCCAAAACCTTAAGACGGTGGGGGGGGGGGGGTCACCAGGACATATTTGCATGTATCTCGTATAATAAAGGTCTCTTGAAACCAATTTTTGGTATTTAAACTTCGAATAATGTGATTTATTGTGTAGCGGAGTATTGTGTATGAAACATGAGTAGAAGTGGCGGTTTGTTGATAGCTGAAAACTGAAAAATGCAAATATCTCGGTTAATATTCAAGGTAGACAATAATGGTATAACAATATTTATAGAAAAGTTTATTTGCAATAGGATTGATTCTGTACAATTTTTTCGATCCGACGATATCGTAACGGAGATATTTCGAATTTTTCGAAAATCCTCCCCTCTAAAACCCCCCCCCCTCCACTGGTCCGATCTCAGCGTTAACGAACTTGATCTTTCTTTTTACATAAAACGACTAAATATCGAGTTTGGTAACGATCAAACAGAAATTGCGACCGCTAGAGGGGTAACAGACAAATATATATATATATATATATATATATATATATATATATATATATATATATATATAATATATATCAGTTTTTGAACGGACCTCATTTTCGTCATCTACTAGGTAGGATCGATGGACATTTGAAGAAAAATTTCGAAAATTCCGTCATGAGTACAACCTCAATAGCTGATAGCTAAAACCGAACAGGTTCTTGTGGTGACATTAGTTAGACGAGTCAGGAAAGCAGTTGTCAGGAGTGTTGTATCTGGATCAGAGATAATGCTCAAGGTATACATTAACGATGAACCCCTCGAAATGTTAGTTGATCCGGGTACGTCTTTTGACAATTACAAGAAAACAGATATGATGGAACTTGCTAGTCCAACATTAAGGGAAACACCAAACCTGATCGCATACAAAGGCTTACCATTAGAGACCCGTGGCAAAACGTCTCATCCAAGTGGACGCTTTTGGGAAAAATATAGTTCTACTCGTATCAGTTATTCCCGCCCCCCCCATCCCTCTACACCACCACTATTTTGCCCCCCCCATACCTCTACAACACCACTATTTTGCCCCCCCACACCTCTACACCACCACTATTTTGCCCCCCCACACCTCTACAACCCACCACTATTTTTGCCCCCCCCACACCTCTACACGACCACTATTTTGCCCCCCCCACACCTCTACACCCACCACTATTTTGGCCCCCCCCCACACCTCTACACCACCACTATTTTTGCCCCCCCCACACCTCTACACCACCACTATTTTTGCCCCCCCACACACCTCTACACCACCACTATTTTGTGCCCCCCCCACACCTCTACACCACCACTATTTTGCCCCCCCCACACACCTCTACACCACCACTATTTGCCCCCCCCCACACCTCTACAAACCACCACTATTTTGCCCCCCCCCACACCTCTACAACCACCACTATTTTGCCCCCCCCCACACCTCTACACCACCACTATTTTTGCCCCCCCCCACAACCTCTACAACACCACCCCAATTTTTCCCCCCCCCACACCTCTACACCACCACTATTTTGCCCCCCCCCCACACCTCTACACCACCACTATTTTGCCCCCCCACACCTCTACACCACCACTATTTTGGCCCCCCCCCCCCACACCTCTACACCACCACTATTTAGCCCCGCCCACAACCTCTACACCACCACTATTTTGCCCCGCCCACTCCTCTACACCACCACTATTTTGCCCCCCCCACACCTCTACACCACCACTATTTTGCCCCCCCCCACACCTCTACACCACCACTATTTTGCCCCGCCCACACCTCTACACCACCACTATTTTGCCCCGCCCCCCCCACACCTCTAAACAACCACTTTTTTGCCCCCCCCCACACCTCTCCACCACCCCTTTTTTGCCCCCCCCCCCCCACACCTCTACACCACCACTATTTTGCCCCCCCCCACACCTCTACACCACCACAATTTTGCCCGGCCCTCCCACCTCTACACCAACACTTTTTTGCCCCGCCCACACCTCTACACCACCACTATTCCCCCCCCCCCCACACCTCTACACCACCACTATTTTGCCCCGCCCACACACCTCTACACCACCACTATTTTGCCCCGCCCACACCTCTACACCACCACTATTTTTGCCCCCCCCACACCTCTACACCACCACTATTTTGCCCCGCCCACACCTCTACACCACCACTCTTTTGCCCCGCCCACACCTCTACACCACACCACTATTTTGCCCCGCCCCCCCCACACCTCTACACCACCACTATTTAGCCCGCCCACACACCTCTACACCACCACTATTTTGCCCCGCCCACACCTCTACACCACCACTATTTTGCCTACAGAATGGATACACTATAAGGCAGTGCAGTGCACTTTGTGAAGATCGGTTCAATGCCGTGTTTTTGTGAACTTCAGTGATCGTGAGTGAGTAATTGGACTGTGCAATAAGAAGAACAGTGAAGCTATCAGTGCATACTGTGAGTAGTAGTTACGAATAATTAACCAAGTGTGTAGTGCATTGTTAAATAAATAGTGCAATGATAAAAACTTTGAATTGTGTGTGTTTAATTTTACAATCCAAAAGAACTCTAATAAACAACGTTTATTACTGATTTTGAAATAACCCTAACAATATGTATATGGCTAGGTCTTGATTAATAACAATAATTTTTGAGTCAATTTGCTTAATACTAACAATGCTGCTTATGTTCTAACAATCTTTGTGTGGTTCTAATTGCATAAGTGCTGTAATAGCTAAGTATAGGGGATTAGATACATTATTTATATGAACTACTTGAAAATGTGTCAAAACTGAAATGAAAGACCAAAATCAAAAGTGGTAAGAACTATTGTGCGAGACAAGTAAGAAAAGTCCGTCACGCAGGGGCTGTGTAAACTAAGCAGATTTCCCTCGTGAAGTTTAGTAATAGATAAATATGCATACTGGTAACACAACAACACTGTGAATAAATACAAACGGAAATAAGAAATGTTTCATCCAATTTCAATAACCTGCCGACAGGAAGCGTTAGGTTAGAAATGTAAACAAACGGTTCTCCTCGCCTCACACCGGAAAGAAAAACAATTACTGAAATATTTTAGAATATAACATATTAATTTTATTGAGAACTATTCACTATATCTAGTACTGTAATTAATAATGAGTCAGAATAATTGTTATCTCAACCAATCAAATTTTTGTAGTCCAAAACCTCAAGACGGGGGGGAGGGGTCACCAGGACATATTTGCATGTATCTCGTATAATAAAGGTCTCTTGAAACCAATTTTTGGTATTTAAACTTCGAAAAATGTGATTTATTGTGAAGCGGAGTATTGTGTATGAAACATGAGTAGAAGTGTCGGTTTGTTGATAGCTGAAAACTGAAAAATGCAAATATCTCGGTTAATATTCAAGGTTTAGAATAAAGGTATAACAATATTTTTATTAAAGTTTATTTGCAATTGGATTGTTTCTGTACAATTTTTTCGATCCGACGTATATTAACGGAGATATTTTGAATTTTCGAAAACCCCCCCCCCCCCTCCCACTGGTCCGATTTCAGCCGTTAACGAACTTGATCTTTCTTTTTACATAAAACGACTAAATATCGAGTTTGGTAACGATCAAACAGAAATTGCGACCGCTAGAGCGGTAACAGACAAATATATATATATATATATATATATATATATATATATATATATATATATATATATATATATATAGAGTTTTGAACGGACCTCATTTTCGTCATCTACTAGGTAGGATCGATGGACATTTGAAGAAAAATTTCGAAAATTCCGTCATGAGTACAACCTCAATAGCTGATAGCTAAAACCGAACAGGGTTCTTGTGGTGACATTAGTTAGACGAGTCAGGAAGCAGTTGTCAGGAGTGTTGTATCTGGATCAGAGCTAATGCTCAAGGTTTGCATTAACGATGAACCCCTCGAAATGTTAGTTGATCCGGGTACGTCTTTGACAATTACAAGAAAACAGATATGATGGAACTTGCTAGTCCAACATTAAGGGAAACACCAAACCTGATCGCATACAAAGGCTTACCCTTAGAGACCCGTGGCAAAACGTCGCTCGAAGTGGACGCTTTTGGGAAAAATATAGTTCTACTCGTATCAGTTATGCCCCCCCCCCCACCTCTACACCACCACTATTTGGCCCCGCCCACACCTCTACACCACCACTATTTTGCCCCGCCCACACCTCTACACCACCACTATTTTGCCCCCCCCACACCACTACACCACCACTATTTTGCCCCCCCCACACCTCTACACCACCACTATTTGGCCCCCCCCCACCCCTCTACACCACCACTATTTTGCCCCCCCCACACCTCTACACCACCACTATTTTGCCCCCCCCACTACCTCTACACCACCACTATTTTTGCCCCCACACCTCTACAACCACCAATATTTGCCCCCCCCCCCACCCCTAAACCACCCCAATTTTGCCCCCCCCCCACACCTCTACACCACCACTATTTTGCCCCCCCCCACACCTCTACACCACCACTATTTTGCCCCCCCCCCACACCTCTACACCACCACTATTTTGCCCCGCCCACACCTCTACACCACCCCTATTTTGCCCCCCCCCACACACCTCCACCACAACACTTTTTTGCCCCGCCCACACCTCTACACCACCACTATTTTGCCCCGCCCACACCTCTACACCACCACTATTTTGCGCCCCCCCCCACACCTCTACACCACCACTATTTTGCCCCGCCCACACCTCTACACCACCACTATTTTGCCTACAGAATGGATACACTATAAGGCAGTGCAGTGCACTTTGTGAAGATCGGTTCAATGCCGTGTTTTTGTGAACTTCAGTGATCGTGAGTGAGTAATTGGACTGTGCAATAAGAAGAACAGTGAAGCTATCAGTGCATACTGTGAGTAGTAGTTACGAATAATTAACCAAGTGTGTAGTGCATTGTTAAATAAATAGTGCAATGATAAAAACTTTGAATTGTGTGTGTTTAATTTTACAATCCAAAAGAACTCTAATAAACAACGTTTATTACTGATTTTGAAATAACCCTAACAATATGTATATGGCTAGGTCTTGATTAATAACAATAATTTTTGAGTCAATTTGCTTAATACTAACAATGCTGCTTATGTTCTAACAATCTTTGTGTGGTTCTAATTGCATAAGTGCTGTAATAGCTAAGTATAGGGGATTAGATACATTATTTATATGAACTACTTGAAAATGTGTCGAAACTGAAATGAAAGACTAAAATCAAAAGTGGTAAGAACTATTGTGCTAGACAAGTAAGAAAAGTCCGTGACGCAGGGGCTGCGTAAACTAAGCAGATTTCCCTCGTGAAGTTTAGTAATAGATAAATATACATACTGCTAACACAACAACACTGTGAATAAATACAAACGGAAATAAGAAATGTTACCCGTACATCCAATTTCCATAACCTGCCGACAGGAAGCGTTAGGTTAGAAACGTAAAGAAACGGGTCCTCACACCGGAAAGAAAAACAATTAATGAATATTTTAGAATATAACATATTAATTTTATTGAGAACTATTCACTATATCTAGTACTGTAATTAATAATGAGTCAGAATAATTGTAATGTCAACCAATCAAATTTTTGTAGTCCAAAACCTTAAGACGGGGGGGGGGGGGGTCACCAGGACATATTTGCATGTATCTCGTTTAATACAGGTCTCTTGAAACCAATTTTTGGTATTTAAACTTCGAATAATGTGATTTATTGTGTAGCGGAGTATTGTGTATGAAACATGAGTAGAAGTGGCGGTTTGTTGATAGCTGAAAACTGAAAAATGCAAATATCTCGGTTAATATTCAAGGTAGAGAATAATGGTATAACAATATTTATAGAAAAGTTTATTTGCAATAGGATTGATTCTGTACAATTTTTTCGATCCGACGTATAGTAACGGAGATATTTCGAATTTTCGAAAATCCTCCCCTCTAAACCCCCCTCCCACTGGTCCGATCTCAGCCGTTAACGAACTTGATCTTTCTTTTTACATAAAACGACTAAATATCGAGTTTGGTAACGATCAAACAGAAATTGCGACCGCTAGAGCGGTAACAGACAAATATATATATATATATATATATATATATATATATATATATATATATATATATATATATACAGTTTTGAACGGACCTCATTTTCGTCATCTACTAGGTAGGATCGATGGACATTTGAAGAAAAATTTCGAAAATTCCGTCATGAGTACAACCTCAATAGCTGATAGCTAAAACCGAACAGGGTTCTTGTGGTGACATTAGTTAGACGAGTCAGGAAGCAGTTGTCAGGAGTGTTGTATCTGGATCAGAGCTAATGCTCAAGGTTTGCATTAACGATGAACCCCTCGAAATGTTAGTTGATCCGGGTACGTCTTTGACAATTACCAGAAAACAGATATGATAGAACTTGCTAGTCCAACATTAAGGGAAACACCAAACCTGATCGCATACAAAGGCTTACCATTAGAGACCCGTGGCAAAACGTCTCTCCAAGTGGACGCTTTTGGGAAAAATAAAGTTCTACTCGTAGCAGTTATTCCCCCCCCCCACCTCTACACCACCACTATTTTGCCCCGCCCACACCTCTACACCACCACTATTTTGCCCCGCCCACACCTCTACACCACCACTATTTTGCCCCCCCACACCTCTACACCACCACTATTTTGCCCCCCCCACACCTCTACACCTCCACTATTTTGCCCCCCCCCCACACCTCTACACCACCACTATTTTTTCCCCCCCCCCACACCTCTAACACCACCACTATTTTGCCCCCCCCACACCTCTACACCAACACTATTTTGCCCCCCCCCCCACACCTCTACACCACCACTATTTTGCCCCCCCCCCACCCCTCCACCCCCCCACGATTTGCCCCCCCCCCCACACCTCTACACCACCACTATTTTGCCCCGCCCACACCTCTACACCACCACTATTTTGCCCCGCCCACACCTCTACACCACCTCTATTTGGCCCCCCCCCACACCTCTACACCACCACTATTTTGCCCCCCCCCACACCTCTACACCACCACTATTTTGCCCCGCCCACACCTCTACACCACCACTATTTTGCCGCGCCCCCCCCATACCCATACACCACCACTATTTCCCCCCCCCCATACCTCCACAACCCCACTTTTTTGCCCCCCCACACCTCTACCCCACCACGATTTTGCCCCCCCCCCACACCTCTACACGACCACTATTTTGCCCCCCCCCCACCGCTCCCCCACCACTATTTTGCGGGCCCCCCCCCCACCTCTACACCAACACTTTTTAGCCCGCCCACACACCTCTACACCACCACTATTTTGCCCCGCCCACACCTCTACACCACCACTATTTTGCCCCCCCCACACCTCTACACCACCACTATTTTGCCCCCCCCCCACACCTCTACACCACCACTATTTTGCCCCGCCCCACACCTCTACACCACCACTATTTTGCCCCCCCCCCACACCTCTACACCACCACTATTTTTGCCCCCCCCCCCACACCTCCCCCCCAGCACCTCTACAACCACCACTATTTTGCCCCCCCCCCACACCTCTACACCACCACTATTTTGCCCCCCCACACCTCTACACCACCACTATTTTGCCCCGCCCACAACCTCTACACCACCACTATTTTGCCCCCCCCCCCCCCACACCTCTAACACCACCACTATTTGCCCCTCCCACACCTCTACACCACCACTATTTTGCCCCCGCCCACACCTCTACACCACCACTATTTTGCCCCGCCCACACCTCTACACCACCACTATTCCCCCCCCCCCCACACCTCTACACCACCACTATTTTCCCCCCCCCCACAACCTCTACACACCACCCACTGTTTTGCCCCGCCCACACCTCTACACCACCACATTTTGGCCCCCCCCCACCCCTCTACACCACAACTGTTTTGCCCCGCCCACACCTCAATACCACCACTATTTTGCCCCCCCCCACACCTCTACACCACCACTATTTTGCCCCGCCCACACCTCTACACCACCACTTTTTTGCCCCCCCCCTCACCTCTACACCACCACTATTTTGCCCCGCCCACACCTCTACACCACCACTATTTTGCCCCGCCCACACCTCTACACCACCACTAATTTGCGCCGCCCACACCTCTAACACACCACTATATTTTGCCCCCCCCCCACAACCTCTACAACCACCACTATTTGCCCCGCCCACACCTCTACACCACCACTATTTTTGCGCCCCCCCCCACCTCTACACCACCACTATTTTGCCCCCCCCCCCACACCTCTACACCACCACTATTTTGCCCCCCCGCTCCCCCCACACCTCTACACCACCACTATTTTTGCCCCCCCCCACACCTCTACACCACCACTATTTTGGCCCCCCCCCCACACCTCTACACCACCACTATTGTGCCCCCCCCCACACCTCTACACCACCTCTTTTTGGCCCCCCCCCTCACCTCTACACCACCACTATTTTGCCCCGCCCACACCTCTACACCACCACTTTTTTGCCCCGCCCACACACCTCTACACCACCACTATTTTGCCCCGCCCAAACCTCTACACCACCACTTTTTCCCCCCCCCCCCCACACCTCTACACCACCACTATTTTGCCCCCCCACACCTCTACACCACCACTATTTTGCCCCGCCCACACCTCTACAACCACCACTATTTTGCCCCCCCCCACACCTCTACACCACCACTATTTTTGCCCCGCCCACACCTCTACACCACCACTATTTTGCCCCGCCCACACCTCTACACCACCACTATTTTGCCCGCCCCCACACCTCTACAACCACCACTATTTTGCCCCGCCCACACCTCTACACCACCTATTTTTCCCCCCCCCCACACCTCTACACCACCACTATTTTGCCCCCCCCCACACCTCTAAACCACCACTGTTTTGCCCCGCCCACACCTCTACAACCACCACTATTTTGCCCCCCCCTCACCTCTACACCACCACTATTTTGCCCCGCCCACACCTCTACACCACCACTATTTTGCCCCGCCCACACCTCTACACCACCACTATTTTGCCCCGCCCACACCTCTACACCACCACAAAATAGCCCCGCCCACACCTCTACACCACCACTATTTTGCCCCCCCACACCTCTACACCACCACTATTTTTGCCCCGCCCACACCTCTACAACCACCACTATTTTGCCCCGCCCACACCTCTACACCACCACTATTTTGCCCCCCCCACACCCCCCCCACTATTTGCCCCGCCCCCACCTCTACACCACCACTATTTTGCCCCGCCCACACCGCTACACCACCACTATGTTGCGCCCCCCACCTCTACACCACCACTATTTTGCCCCCACCTCTACACCACCACTATTTTGCCCCCCCCCCCTCACCCACACCTCTACACCACCACTATTTTGCCCCCCCCCCTCACCTCTACACCACCACACTATTTTGCTTCCCCCCCTCACCTCTACACCACCACTATTTTGCCCCCCCCCACACCTCTACACCACCACTATTCCACCAACGACACCAGTTAATAACAAATATGGTCTTTAGTGTTGATTCAAACGGCTAAATATTGAGTATGCTATAGATCATATTAATATTTTCGAGTAATGAACGAATAATCCTAATTCATTACGTCATCACTTATGTAATTTTAACAATAGCTGCAAGTATGATACATTTAATTCCAAGGTTAAATTAGCAGAGTATAGTAACTTCTGTAGATGACCTTTTTAGAGTTGAAAAAGATGTAGTAGAATGCACAACGAACAAACATTTGTCAATAATTAAGCAATCAATACCGCAAAAAGGTATTAATATAAGTAACAATAAAAATTGCACAATAAATATTAATTTTAAATTATAGGTCTATTGCTTATTCTATTTATCTGTTGAATAACCTTTGCAGCTTAATAAACATGTTTCATATTTTAGAATTCATATCTTTATCTTCTGATTTTTTTATAAGAATTAAAATATTTACCTTATTTCCTTTTAAGAATAGGTACAGTATAATGAAAAGTCATTTTCAACATACGTACGCAAAGTATCTTTTCTCTACTCGGTCTTATTGCCGAACTCGGCTTCGCCCCGTACGTGAAACTCGACCTCGTACAGAAAAGATACACTTTGCGTACTAGTGATGAAAATAACTATTCACTTGGTGAGATACTTTCAAACATGTCAATATTCGGGTGTATCTCACAAAGTGAAATGCCAATATTAACCATTTTTGGTATTTAACCTTGGAATTAACTGGATCATGCCTCCAGCTAATGTTAATATTACATGAGTAGGAGAGGGGGGGGGTTCTATAGGCTAACAACTAAAAATTCCAAATATCTCGGCTAATAACAATCTTAGAGAAAATGTGTGTATAACAACATTTACAGACAATTACGTTTACATAGTTTGATGGCAAGAGTCACTAATAAAATCATTTTTCCCTCGTAAACGTTATTGATACTGGCAAACATGTTTCGAGGCTTACCTAGCACCTATTCAGGAGCTGTCCCTCTTCACTGGGGAGGTCGTTGGGGTGGTTTGAACGGAGCTCATTTTCACCATCTCCTAGGTAAGATCGATGGACTTTCCACGATATTTTTCTAAAATCCCTTCATGAGTACAACGTCAAAAGCTGATTTCCCTAAAGGAAAACATGCTCCAAGAAACCTTCCCTCCCTAATGGAGTAGAGGGATAGATATTGAAGGTAGCTGAGATTGAGGCTGGAACATTGCTGGAGATATTTAGTATTCCATTGGCAGACTGCTGGAGGCGGCATCTATTCAACCTAGCAAAAACACCGCCCCTTTTCCCTACCCCCGACTTCTCCATAATTTTTTACTCCAATCCTCCAGGATAATATGCCCCGGCTATTCCTTCCCGCCTTCACCTCACAATTACTCTTGACGCCTCCATTATTTCACATTATTATTATAATCGAAATCAGATTGGTTTCATACAATTTTTGATACGACTCATATAAAAAACACTTTGAACTTTGAAATTTACCATCTAACCCCCCCCCCTATCCAGTTGGTCCTATTTCCGCCGTTAACAACTTTGGTCTTTAGTTTTAAATAAAATATTGAATTGTCTGCTTTGGTAACTGTTGAATGTGATATTAAGTCTTATAAATCCCTAGACTCTTGCAGGTGGTATTAAGTGACGTATGTTTAGTGATAAATAACGTAATGTTTTTGAATCCAGAATAAATGTGGTTGTCGTTCTGTGAACATTATCATTCTCAATATATTGGCGGTTTGGATCCTGTGCAGGTATAGCTGATTCATTCCGAAGGGTTCATCGTTAATACATACCTTGAGCAATGGCTATGATCCAGATACAGCACTCCTGACGTCTGAGCTAATGCCACGGCCTTACTTGTCTCGCACCATAGTTGTTACTACGTTTTGAGCAAATAGTGTAGAAACTTGGACGAGGACAACATGACTCCGGAGGTGGCGATTGAGGAGGCTGGTGCATTTAAGAGAGCCAAATATTTCACCAGTATCCCGATTTATTGAAAGAATCGCCTGGTCATAAATCACCAGACATTGATTTCTTTCGTACAATCATCACTGTTCATCCTGATGAAGTACCTGAGTTTGTTCGTATGCCAATCGGATTAAAAGAAGCCAAACTTTTCAACGCTTCATTCACCAAGTTCTGCGAGACATCCCATTCCCATATTCTTATCTAGACGACATTTTAATCGCTTCTGAATCTGAAAAGGAACACAAGACACACATTTGTTTACTTTTCGATTGTCCCTCCCAACACGGTCTTTGTATCAACTTAGCAAAACGTGAGTTCGCTGTCCCTGAAATTTCATTCTTAGGTTACTGCTTCAATAAGAGCGGAATATTTCCACTACCCGAACGAGTAAAAGCAATTCAAGACTATCCTCTTCCTGAAACAGCAGATCGACTTAGACGCTTCTTAGGAATTGTTAACTTGTGTAGAAGATCCTTACCTAACTCAGCTACAACGCAAAAAGCCCTTTATGACCTTTGTCCAGCACCTAAACTGAAGGACAAAAGCCAATTAGACTGGAATGATGCTGCCATAAATTCCTACACTAAGTTGAAAACTGATTTAGCTAGTGCTATCCTTCTCTTCCATCCTTCCAGTAATCTCCCACTCATTCTCACAACGGATACTTCAAATTGGGCGATTGGTGCTTCTGTCACCAGATGAGAGAACTTCCAACTATTCTATTGTAATAACCATTCAATCATAATACCCGAAGTAGGAGTTTCACCTGCTCATCTTGTCACACTTCCTGCTGATTTCTTCGAACACTCAAAAATGTCAAATGTCATACCTACATTACCCACCCGACTTCAAGAATACGTCAGAACAATTCGGCCTGTTCCATTTCGTCACCATTGTAGGAGAACAATTTGTATACCCGTACACTCTGAGCTCATGACTTCATCTCACATCTTCATTCGTCAAGACGCCGTCAGGAAACCTCTTCAACCAACTTATGAATGTCCATTCAAAGTTGTGTCAACAAGTGACAAATCTTTCACTGTATTGTTACCCAGAGGCGAGGATTCCATCTCCATTGATCGGCTGAAACCAGCGTTCTTATTGCATGACCAGCCCCAAATCGACCTACATGAAACCTTGATGTCGGTTCTACCAGAGCGAGAGAGAGAGAGAGAGAGAGAGAGAGAGAGAGAGAGAGAGAGAGAGAGAGAGAGAGAGAGAGAGAGAGAGAGAGAGAGAGAGAGAGAGAGTGAGAGAGAGAGAGAGAGAGAGAGAGAGAGAGAGAGAGAGAGAGGAGAGAGAGAGACAGAGAAGAGAGAGAGAGAGAGAGAGAGAGGAGAGAGAGAGAGAGAGAGAGAGAGAGAGAGAGAGAGAGAGAGAGAGAGAGAGAGAGAGAGAGAGAGAAGAGAGAGAGAGAGAGAGAGAGAGAGAGAGAGAGAGAGAGAGAGAGAGAGAGAGAGAGAGAGAGAGAGAGAGAGAAGAGAGAGAGAGAGAGAGAGAGAGAGAGAGAGAGAGAGAGAGAGAGAGAGAGAGCGAGAGAGAGAGAGAGAGAGAGAGAGAGAGAGAGAGAGAGAGAGAGAGAGAGAGAGAGAGAGAGAGAGAGAGAGAGAGAGAGAGAGAGAGAGAGATTGACTTATTGTATCCCCAAATACGTATGTTGGGAGTTGGTATGTAAATAAGAGTCTAGATAATTAATAATTTTGAGATGGGATGTAAATATGAATCCAGATAATTAATTGTCTATTGTGCATTTTAACATTGTTCTCAGCCCAATAAGAATAGCTAACTTTATTTGAGAATTTTTTTTTTTTTTATGACTCTTTAACCAGTTATTATTGTTGGTAAACATGAATTAATTACTAAATATGTATTGTTCTTAAATCGAATAATAATTTATTCATATAACGCTGCTTTCCCTCTAAACCCTTCTTGAATGGCTCTAGCCGATAATGGCCTCGTTTATTCACAACACGGAAATCCAATATTGGCTGGAGCTTTATCAGCATCAACTAACAATCGATCCTTGATAACAGCTCATACAGAGAAATATGCTAAAATGACGCTTGTAGCAAGCATTTCATTTATTGTCTCCTGACAACATTGAGGACGGGATCAGGACGGTTTTTAGAATGGCTAATAGTACAATGACCAATTGGGCTCATAGAAAATGTACAAGAATTAAGGGAATGAACATGTCAACATGTGCTATTTTATACTACATAACCACCCTATTTTATACTACATAACCACCCTCTCGAGTTCACTTCAAAATCAAAACAAATAAGCGGCAATATAATTATTAATATTTGTTTTATCGAAAAAAAGAACTAATTGCATTTAGAATCTATTTTATGGACCGAAAGTATATTCAATTTCGTGAAACGTTCTGATGACCTCCTTCTTTTGTTCTTGGATTAATAAAATTAGAGTGATTGTGATAAGAAATATTCTAGTTCATTATAAATTCCAGTTCTAAATATAGTAGTTTTCAATAAAATTAATATATTATATTCAGATATATTTATGCAACTGTTATTATTTCCAATCAGTAATATTTCTATCTATTTGTTCAGCTCTGAGGGGTTGGCTGACATGTTGTTACTATTCAGACTCTTTCCGTTGTCGAGTTTAGTAAATGTAAATTTGTAAAAGAAATGTAAAAGACCTAATGATTTCTCATTTGTATTCGATCGGTGGTGTTTTATATATATATATATATATATATATATATATATATATATATATATATATATATATGTGTGTGTGTGTGTGTGTGTGTGTGTGTGTGTGTTAATTTCCTCCAAAGTGGTCCAAAGCACAATGATGACAGCTGTTTTATAAACGTAATAACCACTATTAAAATAACTCTTTTGTATGTTTGGAAAGTAAACTGTGTATTCTTAATGGTACATAGTATGGGCAGTAAAGTATAACATATATTAACGGTGCAGAGGTAATAAACTCCAGAAATAACTGGCTGTACCTCTCCAACGTTTATTCTTTTAAATTATATATTTATGAGACTTAAAAAATTCACATTTCTGAGAAAAACTCTACATTACTAAAAGTATAATCATCAAATGCCATGTAAACATAAGCCAATGTGATGTCGGGAGGGCTGGGGCAGAACTGATTATAACATATTTGTGCATTCCCCCCATAATACGTCTAGTTGGATAATGTATTTCTCGTGAAACACTAATAGTTATTTATTATACAAGTGACGAAAGTAGATCATTTTACAACTCGAGTGAAACGTTTACTCACACGAGCGAAGCGAGTCTGGTAATTTCACGAGAGTTGTAAATTCTACTTTCGTCACGAGTGTAATATTAAATTTTTTCTGTAATCGTGTATTACATGATCAGATCTAACCAGAATATGAACAAAATTAGGATTTTGTGAAGATTATGGTATGTTGTTGGTAGGTTATAAGCATGGTTGTGAAAGGTTATAAGCATAGTTATAAAACAACTAGTGATGATTGTGAAGTGCAGGTTATAAACAAGGAAGGTAATTATTATTATATTTAAATTTTAAAATATATTGATTATTTCCACCAATAATTCATTCACATTTCAATTTATTTTGTTAAAATAAATTCTTACAATGTTAAGAAACATTTAAAAGCATTTAATTTCCAACTTCAAATTATTTTTTAATTTATACTTATTACTAATTAAGAAGGCAATTCTTCAATCTATTGCAAAATGTTTCACTTTCTTCACTCATTTCAGTTTAGTAATGTTACCATTATTCAATGATTACAGAAAAAATAATTTTCCCTCACTTCAAATCCTCCTAGCTGCTCGTCAAGTGTTTTACACATACACTCTGAATATTATATTAATTATCAGGAAAAGCTACTAGCTTCCACAACTGACTGAAATATAAAGTTAGCAGTGAGAGGGCAGAAAGGAAGTGTCCCACCTCTCCTCCCTCACTCACTGTTGCCAACATTTTTTAAGATATCAGTTCTGTTTATATTAAGTTATATTAATAATTCTTATTACATTTTCTTCACAGTTCAAAATTGTTTGTTGAATTAATTTTCCTATTTTAGTTAAATAAAGTATTAAATCCATTTAAGGGGAAACTGGCATTTCTGATTAATTAATGTTTAGAGAAGAGGGGGAGGGGCATGGCAATATATTTTGGTCTTCATTCAATTTATTAATGGCTGTTAACTTTAATAGAAGTGTATTAATCCATCGAGTTACTAATTTAACAAAATTCATACATGGATACGCATTGATGACTAAAACAAAACGTCTATGCCAATTACTTGCTTTGTCGTTTATAAAGCTGTATATAACAAACGTTACTCTATATTTCAAATTAAACATCTTTTGTCATGTTCACGTTGGCCCAAAAAAACAAAGGGAAACGAAATAGGCCGATTATTCATTTCATTTCTTGTCTCCCTAACAACCTTTACTCCTGTTCGTCGCTGAAAATGTCAAAATAGCTTATTGTGAAGGAGGCGTTAATGTTAACCAAAATACGGAGTTTCGATTTAGTGTCCTACAACATTCTTGACTCCTTCTATAGTTTTTCGTGTATACCTCATTTATACTTCGTTATACTGCAAAAGTGTATATAACAAAAGCTGCTGTAAATAACAAAACAAACAACTTTTGTTATATGTACGTTGTCCAAAAAGTGAATAGGTTACGAAAAATCGCGATTTTATATTTCAGACCTTCCTTATAACCCCCACTTCTGTTCGTACCTTGAAACATTAATATAACCTATAATTAGGGAAGTGGTAAAGCCAAATTACGTATGGAGTTTCGTTTAGTTCGGTTGAGTCTTTTGAGCTGAATTAAATTGTTGACTCCTGCTGTAGTATTTAGGATATAACTCATTTATACTTCGGTATACGACAAAAGTGTATATAACAAAAGTTACTCAAAATAACAAAGTAAACAACTTTTGCTATGTGCATATTTGCCGAAAAACGAGTAAGAAACGAAATATCGCTATTTTTAATTTCAGGTCTCCCTTACAACCCCCACTCGTGTTCATCTCACGGAACAATAATATAGCCTAATGTCTAAGTCGATTAATTAGTAATATACATACCAAGTTTCATAAAATTCGGTTTAGCTACTTATGCGTGAAAAGGTTACAAACATACAGACACCAAAGAAACTAATTGCAGTTTTGATGACTATGAGATGTGAAACGAAATATTTTCTTGAAATTTCTAGAAAAAAAATCAATGTACAGATAGAGGTTACAATTTTATAACTAAGTTACGATAATTAGTGAACATTGTCATATTTACTTGGTAGGGAAATAGTTTTTGAAAGGTAATTACGGTAATAATGTGCGCAGAATTCCAACTATAATTCTCGACTGGATGCAGTAATGGACTAGTTGCACTTTGCTCTCTGCATTAAATGGGCCGTGAAGGCAGCCTGCTTGCTAGGATCGGTGCTAATTCCGTGCTGTTAAGGTTTTATGTCGCATCTACTGTCATTCACTCTCGAATCCTACCCAACAGACATTTTAATTTAATTCTAGGCAGTTTTCCTTCCAGAGAAATCTTATATTTAGGTTTATTTATGCTCATCTCAGGTTGTTCCAATTGCAATTTAAAATAAGGAGTAGTTATTGTCGCCATCAGCAATAATCCAAGTCATATCAGATTAGCATAGGACATGGCTATCGTATGCTGCTACTACTGTAATTACTAGATACTCATACTACATTACTATCTCTGGAGCATAGGACATGGCTATCGTATGCTGCTACTACTGTAATTACTAGATACTCATACTACATTACTATCTCTGGAGCATAGGACATGGCTATCGTATGCTGCTACTACTGTAATTACTAGATACTCATACTACATTACTATCTCTGGAGCATAGGACATGGCTATCGTATGCTGCTACTACTGTAATTACTAGATAATCATACTACATTACTATCTCTGGAGCATATTTGGCTCAGATCAGCCATTGACTAATATTAGTTGTTAGTAGAAGATGCTTTGCTTGTAAGTAGATAGCTGGTTGAAGAGCTCAGCTTGAGACTGGGGTTGGGAGACCTGCAGCCAATAGAGTTACATCTCACATTGGAACCACCTACCCTCTAGTCTAGAGACTGGGGTTGGGAGACCTGCAGCCAATAGAGTTACACCTCCAATGGAACCCACCTACCGCTCTAGTCTAGAGACTGGGTTGGGAGACCTGCAGCAATAGAGTTTTAACATCTCATGCATTGGAACCACCTACCCTCAGGTCTAGAGATTCAGGGGATGGGAGACCACATCCAATGCAGTAACATCGACATTGGAACCACCTACCCTCTAGTCTAGAGACTGGGGTAGGGAGACCTGCAGCCAATAGAGTTACATCTCACATTGGAACTAACCACCTACCCTGCTAGTCTAGAGACTGGGGTTGGTAACCTCAGCCATATAGTTACATCAGACATTGTAAACACGTACCCTCTAGACTAGAGACTGGGGTTGGGAGACCCTGCAGCCAATAGAGTTATCACCTCATTGGAACAACCTACCCTCTAGTCTAGAGACTGTGGTCAGACCATTGCAGTCAATAGAGTAACCTCTCACATTGGAACCACCTACCCTCTAGTCCTAGAGACTGGGGATTTTGGGAGACCTGCAGCCAATAGCGTTAACATCTCACATTGTTGAACCACCTACCCTCTAGTCTAGAGACTGGGGTTGGGAGACCTGCAGTCAATAGAAAACAACTCACATTGGAACCACCCTACCCTCTTAGTCTAGAGACTGGGGTATGGGAGACCTGCAGCACATAGAGTTAACAACATCCTCACATTGGTAAACCATCCTACCCTCTAGTCTAAGAGACTGGGGATGGGGAGACCTGCAAGTACAATAGAGTAACATCTCACATTGGAACCACCTACCCTCTAGTCTAGAGACTGGGGTTGGGAGACCTGCAGCCAATAGAGTTACAATCTCACAAGAACCACCTACCCTCTAGTCAAGAGACTGGGGATGGGAGACCTGCAAGCCAATAGAGTTAACATCTCACAATTGGAACCAACCTACCCTCTAGTCCTAGAGACTGGGGCTGGGAGAACCTGCACACAATAGAGTTACATCTCACATTGGAACCACCTACCCTCTAGTCTAGAGACTGGGGTTTGGGAGACCTGCAGCCAATAAGTTACATCTGACATTGGAACCACGTACCCTCTAGATCTAGAGACTGGGGTTGGGAGGACCTGCAGCCAAATAGAGATAACATCTCACATTGGAACCACGCTACCCTCTAGTCCTAGAAGAACTGGGGTTTTGGTGAGACCTGCAGTCAATAGAGTAACTTCTCACATTGGAACCGCACCTACCCTCTAGTCTAGAGACTGGGGTTGGGAGAACCTGCAGTCAAATAGAGTAACATCTCACATTGGAACCACCTACTACCCTCTTAGTCTAGAGACTGGGGTTGGGAGACCTGCAGCCAAAATAGAGTTTAACATCTGACATTGGAACCACCTACCCACTAGTCTAGAGACTGGGGGTTTGGGAGACCTGGCAGCCAATAGAGTAAACATCTCACATTGGAACCACCTACCCTCTAGTCTAGAGACTGGTGTTGGGAGACTCTGGCAAGACCAATAGAGTATAGCAATCTGACATTGGAACCACCTACCCTCTAGTCTAGAGACGTTGGGGTTGGGAGAACCTGCAGCCAATAGAGTTACATCCATCATTGGAAACCACCCTACCCTCTAGACCTAGAAGAACTGGTGTTGGGAGACCTGCAGTCCAATAGAGTTAACATCTCACAATTGGAACCACCTACCCCTCCTAGTCTAGAGACTGGGGTTGGGAGACCTGCAGCCCAAATAGATAGTTACATCAGACATTGGAACCACCTACGCTCTAAGTCTAGAGACTGCGGTTGGGAGACCTGCAGTCAATAGAGGTTTAACATCTCTCATTGGAACCAACCCCCCTCTAGTCTAGAAGACTGGGGTTGGGAGAACACTGCACCAATAGAGTTAACATCTGACATTGGGAACCACCTACCCTCTAGTCCTAGAGACAGGGTTGGGAGACC
The DNA here is from genome assembly GCA_019009955.1 of Riptortus pedestris. Lineage (NCBI taxonomy): Eukaryota > Metazoa > Arthropoda > Insecta > Hemiptera > Alydidae > Riptortus > Riptortus pedestris. The sequence continues at coordinate 195,447,192 of CM032229.1, read as the reverse complement.
TGCAGTCAATAGAGTAACATCTCACATTGGAACCACCTACCCTCTAGTCTAGAAGACTGGGGTTGGGAGACCTGCAGCCAATAGAGTTGGTAGCATATCTGTACACATTGGAACCACCTACCCTCTAGTCCTAAGAACTGGGGTAATGGTGAGACCTGCAGTCCAAAAGAGTTAACATCTGACATTGGAAACCACCCTTACCCTCCTAGTCTATAGACTGCGTTGGGAGACCTGCAGTCAATAGAGTTAACATCTCACAATGGAACCACCCTAACCCTCTATTCTAGAGACTGGGGTTGGGAGACTGCAAGCAATATAGTTTACATCTGACACAGACTTGGAACCACCTACCTCCTATAGTCCAAAAAAAAAAATAGAGACTGGTGTTGGGAGACCTGCAGCCAAATAGAGTTAACATCTCAACATTGGAACCAGCGCTACCCTCTAGTCTAAGAGACTGGGGTTTGGGAGACCTGCAGCCAATAGAGTTACATCTGACATTGGAACCACCTACCCTCTAGGTCTAGATAGACATGGGGTTGGGAGACCCTGCAGTCAATAGAGTTAACATCTCACAAAATTGGAACCACCCTACCCTCTAGTCTAAGAGATTGGGGTTGGGAGACCTGCAGCCAATAGAGTTACATCTGACATTGTAACGCACCTAACCCTCTAGTCTAGAAGAACTGGGGTTTGGAAGAACCTGCAGTCAATAGAGCAACATCTCACATTGGAACCACTCAACACTCGTAGTCTAGAGACTGGGTTGGGTAGACCTGCAGTCAATAGAGTAACATCTCACATTGGACTACGCTACCCTCTAGACTAGAGACTGGGGTTGGGAGACCACTGCATCCAATAGAGATTAAATTCTGGACAATTGGAACCACCAAACCCTCTAGTCTAAGACTGCGGTTGGGAGACCTGCAGCCCAATAGAGTAACATCTCACATAGGAACCACTACCCTCTAGTCCTAGAGGGACTGTGGTTGGGGGGGGGGGGAGACCTGCAGCCACTAGTGAGTTACATCTGACATTGGAACCACCTATCCCACTAAGTCTAGAGAACCTGGGGTTGGATACCTGCAGCCAATAGAGTTTACATCTCACATTGGAACCACCTACCCTCTAGTCTAGAGACTTGGGGTTGGGAGACCTGCAGTCAATAGAGTTAACATCTGACACATAGGACCGCACCTACCCTCTAGTCCTAGAGACTGGGGTTGGGAGACCTGCAGCCACATAGAGTTACATCTCACAATTGGAACCACCTACCCTCTAGTCCTAGAGACTGGGGTTGGGGAAGACCTGCAGCCAATATAGTTACATCTGACATTGGAACCAACCTACCCTCTATTCCTAAAGACTGGGGTTGGAAGACCTGCAGCCAATAGAGATTACATCTGACATTGGAACCAACCTACACTGCTAGTCTAAGAGACTGGGGTTGGGAGACCTGCAGTCAATAGAGTTAACATCTCCCACATTGGAACCAGACCTACCCTCTAGTCCAGAGACCTGGCGTTGGGAAGACCTGCAGCCAATAGAGATACAATCTCACCATTGGAACCACCTATCCCTCTAGTCAAGAGACTGGGGTTGGGAGACCAGCAGTCCAATCAGAGTAACAACAGTCTCACATTGGAACCAACGCTATCCCTCTCTAGTCCTAGAGACTGGGGTTGGGAGACCTGCCAGCCAATAGAGTTAACATCTCACATTGGAACCACCTACCCTCTAGTCTATGAGGAACTGGGGTTGGGAAGAACCTCCAGCCCAATAGAGTTTACATCTGACATTGGAAAATGAACCACGCTAACCCTCTAGTCTAAATTGGGGTTGGGAGACCTGCAGCCAATCAGAGTTAACATCTTGACATTGGAACCAACCTAACCCCTCTATCTAGAGACTGGGGGGTTTGGGAGAACCTTGCAGCCAATAGAGTTACATCTGACATTGGAAAACCTACCCTCTAGTCTAGAGACCGGGGTTGGGAGACCTTCAGCCAATAGGGGGGGGGGAGTTACAACTCACATTGGAACCACCTACACCCTCTAGTCTAGAGACTGGGGTTGGGAGACCTGCAGCCCAATAGAGTTACATCCAACATTGGAACCACCCCCTAACCCTCTAGTCATAGAGACTGGGGTTGGGAAGACCCTGCAGCCAATACGAGTTACATCCTGACATTGGAACCACCAACCTCTAGTCCTAAATTGGGGTTTTGGGAGACACTGCCAGCCAATAGAGGTTACATCTGACACAATGGAACCACCTTAACCCTCAAGTCTAGAGACTGGGGTTTGGGAGACCTGCAGCCAATGAGTTTTTAACAACTCTGACATTGGAACCACCTACCCTTCTAGTCCTAGAGACCTGGGGTTGGGAGACCTGTCAGTCCAATAGAGAGTGAACAATCTCACATTGGAACCACCTACCCTCTAGTCTAGAGACTGGGGTTGGGAGACCTCCAGCCAATAGAGTTACATCTCACAATTTGGAACCAACCAACGCTCTAGTCTAGAGACTTGGGGTTGGGAGACCAGCAGCCAATATGAGTATACAATCTGACATTGGAAACCACCTAACCCTCTAGTCTAAGAGACTGCGGTTGGGAGTCTGCAGCCAAAAGAGTTTACATCTGACATTGGAACCAACCTACCCTCTAGTCCTACGAAAACTGGGGTTGGGAGACCTGCAGCCAATAGAATTACATCTGACATTGGAACCACCTACCCTTCTAGTCTAGAGACTGGGGTTGGGGAGACCTCCCGCCAATAGGAGGTTACCATCTCACATTGGGAAAACCACCTACCCTCTATCTAGAGACTGGGGTTGGGGAGAACTTGCCAGCCAATTGAGAGTTACATCTGACAATTGGAAACCACCTACCCTCTATACAAGAGACTGGGTTTGGGAAACCTACAGTCCAATAGAGGTTAACAATCTCACATTGGAAACGCACCTACCCTCTAGTCTAGAGACTGGGTTGGGAGACCTGCAGTCCAATAGAGTTAACATCTCACATTGGAACCACGCTTACCCTCTAGACTAGAGACTGGGTGTTGGGAGCCACTGCAGCCCAATAGAGTTCACATCTCACATTGGAACCACCTACCCTCTAGTCTAGAGACTGGGGTTGGGAAGACCAGCAGCCCAATAGAGTTACATCAACTTCACATTGAACCACCTACCCTCTAGTCTAGAGACTGGGGTTGGGAGACCCGCATCCAATAGAGTTACATCTCACATTGGAACCACTCACCCTCTAGTCTAGAGACTGCGGGTTGGGAGACCTGCAGCCAATAGAGTTTATCATCTGACATTGAGAACCACCTACCCTCTAGTCTAGAGAATTGGGGTTGGGAGACCTGCAAGCCAATAGAGTTACATCTGACATTGGAACCACCTACCCTCTAGTCCTATGAGACCTGGGTGTGGTAGACCTGCAAGCCAATAGAGGTACATCTCACATTGGAAACCACCTACCCTCTAGTTCCTAGAGACAGGGTTGGGAGACCTGCAGCCAATAAGTTTATCATCTGACATTGGAAAACCCCACCTAACCCTCTAGTCTAGAGACTGGGGTTGGGGAGACACTGCAGTCAATAGAGTTACATGTGACATTGAACCCTCTCCAACCCTCTAGTGCTAAGAGACTGGGGTTGGAGACCTGCAGCCAATAGAGTAACATCTCACATTGGAAACCACCTACCCTCTAGTCTAGAGACTGGGGTTGGGAGACCTGCCGCCCAATAGAGTTACCATCTCACATTGGAACCCCTAACCCCCTAGTCTAGAGACCTGGGGTTGGGAGACCTGCAGCCAATAGAGTTACATCACACATTGGAACCACCTACCCTCTAGTCCTAGAGACTGGGGGTTTGGGAGACCTGGCAGCCAATAGAGTTACATCTGACACATTGGGGACCACCTACCCTCTAGTCTAGAGACTGGGGTAGGGAGAAACCTGCAGCCAATAGAGTTTAACATCTCACATATGGAACCACCTACCCTCCTAGTCTAGTAGACTGCGGTTTGGTAGACCTTCAGCCAATAGAGTTAACATCTCCCATTGTGACCAACCTAGCCCTCTAGTCTAGAGACTGGGGTTTGGGAGACCTGCAGCCAATAGAATTACATCTGACACATTGGAAACCACCTAACCCTCTAGTCTAAGAGACTGGGGTTGGGGAGACTCTGCAGCCAATAAGATTTACATCTCACATTGTAACCACCTAACCCCTCTAGTCTAAAAAGAGACTGGTGTTGGGAGACCTGCAGCCAATAGAAGTTACTATCTGTACATTGGAACCAACCTACCCTCTAGTCCTAGAGACATGGGGTTGAGGAGACCTACATTCCAATATAGAGTTTAACATCAGACATTGGGAACCGACCTAACCCTCCTAGTTCTATGAGACTGTGGTTGGAGACCTGCAGGCCAATAGAGTTAACATCTCACATTGGAACCACCTACCCTCTAGTCTAGAGACTGGGGTTTGTGGAAGACCTGCAGCCAATAGAGTTACATCTCATCATTGGAACCACCGTACCCTCTAGTCTAGAGACTGGGGTTTGGGAGACCTTGCGCAGCCAATAGAGTTACATCTCACATTGGGGAAACCGACCTACCCTCTAGTACTAGAGACTGGGGAATTTTGGGAGACCCCTGCAGCCAATAGAGTTACATCTGACATTGGAACCACCTACCCTCCTAGTCTACAGAGACTTGCGGTTGGGAGAGACCTGCAAGCCAATAGAGGTTACATCTCACATTGGGAACCACCTATCCCTCTAATTCTAAGACCTTGCGGTTTGGGAGACCTGCAGCCAATAAGAGATTACATCTGACATTGGAAACCACCTAACCCTCTAGTCTAGAGACTGGGGTTGGGAAGACCTGCAGCCAATAGAGTTACTCTCACATTGGAAACCACCTACCCTCATAGTCTAGGAGACAGGTTGGGGTAGGAATACCGCTAGCCAATAGAGTTACATCTGACATTGAACCAACCTACACCCTCTTAGTCTAGAGACTGGGGTTTGGGAGACACTACAGTCCAATAGAGTAACATCTGACACATTGGAAACAAACCACCTACCCTCTAGTCTAGATACTGGGGTAGGGAGACCTGCAGCCAATAGAGTAAACATCTGACATTTGGAACCACCTACCCACTAGTCCCCTAGAGACGTGGGGTATGGGAGACCCTGCAGCCAATAGAGTTTACATCTCACATTTGGAAACACACCTACCTCTAGTCTAGAGACTGGGGTTTGGGAGACCTGCAGCCAATAGAGGTTACATCTCACATTGTAAAACCACCTACCCTCTAGCTTCTAAGAGACTGGGTGGTTGGGAGACCATGCAGCCAATAAAAGGTTACAACACCCATTGGGAACCACCTACCCTCTAGTCTAGAGACTTGGTTTTGGGAGACCTGCAGCCAATAGAGTTTACATCACACATTGGAACCACCTAACCCTCTAGTCCTAGAGACTGCGGTTGGGAGACCTGCAGCCAATAGAGTTACATCTCACAATATGGGACACCAACCCTCTAGTCTAGAGACTGGGGTTGGTAGACCTGCAGCCATATAGAGTGACATCTGACATATGGGAAACCACCTGACCCTCTTAGTCTAGAGACTGGGTTTGGGAGACCTGCAGCCAATAGAGTTTACATCTGACACATTTGTAACCAAACCCTTAAAAACCCTCTAGTCCTAGAGACTAGGGGTTTGGGAGACCTGCAGCCAATAGAGTTACCTCTGACCATTGGAAACCACCTTACCCTCTAGTCTAGAGAACTGCGAATGGGAGACCTGCAGCCAATAGAGTTTACATCTCACATTGGCGGAACCAACCTATACCCTCTAGTCTAGAGACTGCGTTGTAGACCTGCAGCCAATAGAGTTACATCTCAACATTGGAACCAACCTACCCTCCTAGTCTAGAGACTGCCGGTTTTGGGAGACCGCAGCCAATAGAGATAACAACTCACATTGGAACTACCTACCCTTCATAAGTCCTAGAGACTGGGGTTTGGGAGACCTGCAGCCCATATATTTTTAAATAGAGTTACATCTGACATTGGGAACCACCTACCCTTCTAGTCTAGAGACTGGGGTTTGGGAGAGACCGTGCAGCCAATAGAGTTACATCTGACAATTGGGAACCACCTACCATCTAGTCCCTAGAGACTACGGGGGTTGGGAAGAACCTGGCCAGCCGAATATAAGTTAACACATCTGACACATTGGGACCACCTAGCCCTCTAGTCTAGAGACTTGGGTTTGGTAGACCTGCAGCCAATAGAGTTACATCTGACAATGGGACGCTACCTTACCCTCTAGGTCTAGAGACTGGGTTTTTGGGAGACCTGCCCAGCCAATAGAGTTAAACATCTGACATTGTGAACCACCTACCCTCATAGTCTAGAGACTGGGGTTGGAGATCCATGCAGCCAATAGAGTTTACATCTCACATTGGAACGACCACCTACCCTCTAGTCTAGAGACTGCGGGTTTGGGAGACCTGCAGGCCAATAGTAGTTAAACATCTCACATTGGAACCAACCTACCCTTCTAAGTCTAGAGACTGGGTTTGGGTAGACCTGCAGCCCAATAGAGTTTACATCTCACGGGAATTGAACCACCCAGATATATTAAACCCTCTAGACTAGAGACAGTGCGGTTGTGATACCTTGCAACCAATAGAGTTAACATCTGACATTGGAACCAACCTACCCCTCTAGTCTAGAGACTGGGGGGATTGGGAGACCACAGCCAAATAAGAGGATTTACATCTGACATTGGAACCACCTACCCTCTAGTCTAGAGACTTTGGGGTTGGGAGACCTCCAAGCCAATAGAGTTACCTCTCACATGGATCCCCCTACCCTCTAGTATAAGACTGGGGGTTGGGAGACCAGCAGAACCAATATAGTTACATCTGACATTGTGGGACGCCACCTTACCCCTCTAGTCCTAGAGACTGGTTTGGGTAGACCTGCATCCAATAGAGTTACATCAGACAATTGGGAACCACCCTACCGTTGGGGGGTTGTTTTTCCCTCTAGTCTAAGATACTGGGGTTAGGGAGACCGTGCAGCCAATAGCGTAACATCTCCACATTGGAACCACCTACCCTCTAGTCAAGAGACTGGGGTTGGAGAACCTGCAGGCCAATAGAGTTACATCTGACATTTGGAACCCCACCTACCCTCTAGTCCTAGAGACTGGGGTTGGGAGACCTGCAGCCAATAGAGTTAACATCTCATGACATTGGGAACCACCTACCCTCTAGTCTAGAGACCTGGTGGTTGGGAGACCTGCCAGCCCAATAGAGTTTACATCTGACATTGGAACCACCTACCCTCCTAGTCTAGAGACTGAGTGGTTGGGAGACCTGCAGCCAATAGAGTTAAATCTGACATTGGAACCACCTACCCTCTAGTCTAGAGACTGGTTTTGTTTGGGAGAACCACTGCCAATAGAGATACATCAGACATTGGGAACCACGTAACCCTCTAGTACTAGAGAATGGGGTTTTGTGAGACTTCTGCAATAGAGTTTACATCTGACATTGGGAACCACCTACCCTCTAGTCTAGAGACTGGGGTTGGGAGACCTGCAGCCCAAATAGAGTTACATCTGACATTGGGAACCACCTACCCTCTAGTCTAGAGACTGGGGGTTGGGAGACCTGCAAGCCAATAGAGTTACATCTGACATTGGAACCCACCAACCCTCAATTCTAGAGACTGGTGTTGGGAGACCTGCAGGCCAATAGAGATACCATCTCACAATTGGAACGCACCTACCCTCTAGTCTAATACTAGGGTTGGAGAACCTGCAGCCAATAGAGTTACATCTGACAATGGAACCACCCTACCCTCTAGTCTAGAGACAGGGGTTTGGTAGACCTGCTGCCAATAGAGTTACATCTGACATTGGAACCCCTACCCACAAAGTCCTAGAGACTGTGGGGTTGGGAAGACCTGCAGCCCCAATAGAGTTACCATCAGACCTTGGCACCACCTACCCTCTACTAGTCTAGAGACTGGAGGGATGGGAAGACCTGCCAGCCAATAGAGTTTACATCTGACCATTGGAACCACCTACCCTCTAGTCTATAGACTGGGTTGGGGAACCTGCAGCCAATAGAGTTACATCTTGACATTGGAACCACCAACCCTCTAGTCTAGAGACTGGGGTTGGGAGACCAGCAGCCAATAGAGTTTCCATCTCACATTGTACCACCTACCCTCTAGTCTAGAGACTGGGAGTTTGGAGACCTGCCGCCAAATTAGAGTTTACATCACACAATTGGGAACCACCTACCCTCTAGTCTAGAAGACTGGGGTTGGGAGACCCTGCAGCCAATAGAGTTAAATCGCACCAAGGTAACCATCCTACCCTCTAGTCTATAGACTGGGGTTGGGAGTCCTGCAGCCAAATAGAGTTACATCTCACATTGGTAGCCAACCTACCCTCTAGTCCTAGAGACTGGGGGTTGGGAGACCCTGCAGCCAAATAGAGTTACAATCTCACATTGGGAACCACCTACCCACTAGTCCTAGAGACTGGGGTTGGTAGACCTTGCAGCCAATAGAGTTACATCTTGACATTGGAACCACCTACCCTCTATTCAAGGAGACTGGGGTTAGGGAGACCTGCAGCCCAATAGAAGTTGACATCGACATTGGAACCACCTACGCCTCTAGTCCTATAGACTGGGGTTGGGAAGACTGCAGCCAATAGAGTTACATCTGACATTGGAACCACCTACCCTCTAGTCTAGAGACTGGGGTTTTGGGAGACCTGCAGCCAATAGAGTTACATCTGACATTGGGAACCACCTACCCTCTAGTCCCTAGAGACTGTGGGGGTTTGGGAGACCTGCAGCCCAATATAGTTACATCTGACACATTGGAACCACCTACCCTCTAGTCTTAAGAGACTGGGGTTGGGAGACGCTGCAGCCAAAAGCTACATCTCACATTGGGAACCACCTACCCACTAGTCTAGAGACTGGGGTTTGGGAGACCTGCAGCCAATAGAGTTACAATCTCACATTGGGAAACCACGATAACTCCTACCCTCTAGTCTAGAGACTGGGGTATTGAGGAGACCAGCAGCCAAATAGAGTAACATCTCACATTGTAAACCACCTACACCTCTAGTCTAGAGACTGGGGTTGGGAGAACCTGCAGCCAACAAGTTACATCTCACAATTGGGAACCACCTATACCCTCTAGTCTTAGAGAGACTGCCGATTGGGAGACCTGCAAGCCAATAAGAGGTTACATTCTGACAATTGGAACCACCTACCCTCTAGTCTAGAGACTGCGTTGGGAGACCTGCAGCCATAGAGTTTACATCTGACATTGGAACCCCCTACCCTCTAGTCTAGAGACTGGGGTTGGGGGAGACCTGCAGCCAATAGAGTTACATCTGACATTGGAACTACACCTACCCTCTAGTCTAGAGGACTGGGGGGGGGGGGGGGGGTTGGGGGGGGGGAGACCTGCTGCAGCCAATAGAGTAACATCTGACATTGGAACCACCTACCCTCTAGGCCTAGAGACCTGGGTTTGGGAGACATGCAGACCAATAGAGTTAACATCGACATTGGAACCACCTACTCCTCTAGTCTAGAGACTGGGGTTGGGAGACCTGCAGCCAATAGAGTACATCTGACATTGGGAGCACCTACCCTCTAGTCTAGAGACTGGGGTTTGGGGAGACCTGCAAGCCAATAGAGTTACATCTGACATTGGAACCACCTACCCCCCCTCTAAAATAGTTTCTAGAGACCTTGGGGTTTTGGGGAGACCTGCCAGCCAAATAGAGTTACATCTCACATTGGAACCAACCTACCCTCTAGTCCCTAGAGACTGGGGTTGGAGACCTGCAGCCAATAGAGTTACATCTCACACAATTTGGACACCACCTACCCTCTTAGTCTAGAGACTGCGGTTGGGAGACCTGCATCCAATAGAGTTACATCTGACATTGGGACCACCCTTACCCTTCATAGTCCTAGAGAACTGGGGTTGGGAGACCTGCCGCCAATAGAGTTACATCAGACATTGGAAACCACCTACCCTCTAGTCTAGAGACTGGGGTTGAGGAGATCTGCAAAGCCAATAGTAGTTACAATCTGACATTGGAACCACCTACCCTCTAGCCTAGAGACTGGGGTTTGGGAGAACCTGCACCAATAGAGTTAACATCTCATATTGGAACCTCCTACTCATCTAGTCAAGAGACTGGGGTTGGGAGACCTGCAGCCAATAGAAGTTTACATCTGACATTGGAACCACCTACCCCCTCTAGTCTAGAGACTGGGGTTTGGGAGAGACCTTGCAGCTCAATAGAGTTTACATCTGACATTGAACCACCTACCCTCTAGTCTAGAGACTGGGGTTGGGAGACTTTGTGCTGCAGCCTATAGAGTTTAACATCTGACATTGGAACCACCTACCCTCCTAGGTCAAGAGACAGGTTGGTGTAGACCTGCAGCCAATAGAGTTACATCCTGACATTGGAACCACCTACCCTCTAGTCTAGAGACCTGTGTTTGGTAGTACCTGCAAGCCAATAGAGTTACATCTGACATTGGAACCACCTACCTCTCTAGTCTAGAGACTGGGGTTGGGAGACCTTCAGCCAATAGAGTTACATCTGACATTGGGAACCACGTAACCCTCTAAGTCTAGAGACTGGGGTTGGGAGACCTGCAGCCAATAGAGTTACATCTGACATTGGGAACCACCCCGGCCCCAAAAAAATTTTAACACCACCTCCCCAACTACCCCGTTATCTCAGAGACTGGGTTGGGAGACCTGACAGCCAATAGAGTTACATCTGACATTGGAACCACCTACCCTTCTAGTCTAGAGACTGGGTTGGGAGACCCTGCAGCCAAAATAGAGTTACAATCTCACATTGGAACCACCTACCCTCTAGTCTAGAGACTGGGGTTGGGAGACTCTGCAGCCAATAGAGTTACATCTGACATTGGAACCACCTACCCTCTAGTCTAGAGACTGGGGTTGGGAGACCTGCAGCCAATAGAGTTACATCTCACATTGGAACCACCTACCCTCTAGTCTAGAGACTGGGGTTGGGAGACCTGCAGCCAATAGAGTTACATCTCACATTGGAACCACCTACCCTCTAGTCTAGAGACTGGGGTTGGGAGACCTGCAGCCAATAGAGTTACATCTCACATTGGAACCACCTACCCTCTAGTCTAGAGACTGGGGTTGGGAGACCTGCAGCCAATAGAGTTACATCTGACATTGGAACCACCTACCCTCTAGTCTAGAGACGGGGGTTGGGAGACCTGCAGCCAATAGAGTTAGACATTGAACATTGGAACCACCTACCCTCTAGTCTAGAGACTGGGGTTGGGAGACCTGCAGCCAAGCGAGGTCCATCTCACATTGGAACCACCTACCCTCTAGTCTAGAGACTGGGGTTGGGAGACCTGCAGCCAATAGAGTTACATCTCACATTGGAACCACCTACCCTCTAGTCTAGAGACTGGGGTTGGGAGACCTGCAGCCAATAGAGTTACATCTCACATTGGAACCACCTACCCTCTAGTCTAGAGACTGGGGTTGGGAGACCTGCAGCCAATAGAGTTACATCTCACATTGGAACCACCTACCCTCTAGTCTAGAGACTGGGGTTGGGAGACCTGCAGCCAATAGAGTTACATCTCACATTGGAACCACCTACCCTCTAGTCTAGAGACTGGGGTTGGGAGACCTGCAGCCAATAGAGTTACATCTGACATTGGAACCACCTACCCTCTAGTCTAGAGACTGGGGTTGGGAGACCTGCAGCCAATAGAGTTACATCTCACATTGGAACCACCTACCCTCTAGTCTAGAGACTGGGGTTGGGAGACCTGCAGCCAATAGAGTTACATCTGACATTGGAACCACCTACCCTCTAGTCTAGAGACTGGGGTTGGGAGACCTGCAGCCAATAGAGTTACATCTCACATTGGAACCACCTACCCTCTAGTCTAGAGACTGGGGTTGGGAGACCTGCAGCCAATAGAGTTACATCTCACATTGGAACCACCTACCCTCTAGTCTAGAGACTGGGGTTGGGAGACCTGCAGCCAATAGAGTTACATCTGACATTGGAACCACCTACCCTCTAGTCTAGAGACTGGGGTTGGGAGACCTGCAGCCAATAGAGTTACATCTCACATTGGAACCACCTACCCTCTAGTCTAGAGACTGGGGTTGGGAGACCTGCAGCCAATAGAGTTACATCTCACATTGGAACCACCTACCCTCTAGTCTAGAGACTGGGGTTGGGAGACCTGCAGCCAATAGAGTTACATCTGACATTGGAACCACCTACCCTCTAGTCTAGAGACTGGGGTTGGGAGACCTGCAGCCAATAGAGTTACATCTCACATTGGAACCACCTACCCTCTAGTCTAGAGACTGGGGTTGGGAGACCTGCAGCCAATAGAGTTACATCTCACATTGGAACCACCTACCCTCTAGTCTAGAGACTGGGGTTGGGAGACCTGCAGCCAATAGAGTTACATCTCACATTGGAACCACCTACCCTCTAGTCTAGAGACTGGGGTTGGGAGACCTGCAGCCAATAGAGTTACATCTGACATTGGAACCACCTACCCTCTAGTCTAGAGACTGGGGTTGGGAGACCTGCAGCCAATAGAGTTACATCTCACATTGGAACCACCTACCCTCTAGTCTAGAGACTGGGGTTGGGAGACCTGCAGCCAATAGAGTTACATCTCACATTGGAACCACCTACCCTCTAGTCTAGAGACTGGGGTTGGGAGACCTGCAGCCAATAGAGTTACATCTCACATTGGAACCACCTACCCTCTAGTCTAGAGACTGGGGTTGGGAGACCTGCAGCCAATAGAGTTACATCTCACATTGGAACCACCTACCCTCTAGTCTAGAGACTGGGGTTGGGAGACCTGCAGCCAATAGAGTTACATCTCACATTGGAACCACCTACCCTCTAGTCTAGAGACTGGGGTTGGGAGACCTGCAGCCAATAGAGTTACATCTGACATTGGAACCACCTACCCTCTAGTCTAGAGACTGGGGTTGGGAGACCTGCAGCCAATAGAGTTACATCTCACATTGGAACCACCTACCCTCTAGTCTAGAGACTGGGGTTGGGAGACCTGCAGCCAATAGAGTTACATCTGACATTGGAACCACCTACCCTCTAGTCTAGAGACTGGGGTTGGGAGACCTGCAGCCAATAGAGTTACATCTCACATTGGAACCACCTACCCTCTAGTCTAGAGACTGGGGTTGGGAGACCTGCAGCCAATAGAGTTACATCTCACATTGGAACCACCTACCCTCTAGTCTAGAGACTGGGGTTGGGAGACCTGCAGCCAATAGAGTTACATCTGACATTGGAACCACCTACCCTCTAGTCTAGAGACTGGGGTTGGGAGACCTGCAGCCAATAGAGTTACATCTGACATTGGAACCACCTACCCTCTAGTCTAGAGACTGGGGTTGGGAGACCTGCAGCCAATAGAGTTACATCTCACATTGGAACCACCTACCCTCTAGTCTAGAGACTGGGGTTGGGAGACCTGCAGCCAATAGAGTTACATCTGACATTGGAACCACCTACCCTCTAGTCTAGAGACTGGGGTTGGGAGACCTGCAGCCAATAGAGTTACATCTCACATTGGAACCACCTACCCTCTAGTCTAGAGACTGGGGTTGGGAGACCTGCAGCCAATAGAGTTACATCTGACATTGGAACCACCTACCCTCTAGTCTAGAGACTGGGGTTGGGAGACCTGCAGCCAATAGAGTTACATCTCACATTGGAACCACCTACCCTCTAGTCTAGAGACTGGGGTTGGGAGACCTGCAGCCAATAGAGTTACATCTGACATTGGAACCACCTACCCTCTAGTCTAGAGACTGGGGTTGGGAGACCTGCAGCCAATAGAGTTACATCTCACATTGGAACCACCTACCCTCTAGTCTAGAGACTGGGGTTGGGAGACCTGCAGCCAATAGAGTTACATCTCACATTGGAACCACCTACCCTCTAGTCTAGAGACTGGGGTGTTGGGAGACCTGCAGCCAATAGAGTTACATCTGACATTGGAACCACCTACCCTCTAGTCTAGAGACTGGGGTTGGGAGACCTGCAGCCAATAGAGTTACATCTGACATTGGAACCACCTACCCTCTAGTCTAGAGACTGGGGTTGGGAGACCTGCAGCCAATAGAGTTACATCTGACATTGGAACCACCTACCCTCTAGTCTAGAGACTGGGGTTGGGAGACCTGCAGCCAATAGAGTTACATCTGACATTGGAACCACCTACCCTCTAGTCTAGAGACTGGGGTTGGGAGACCTGCAGCCAATAGAGTTACATCTGACATTGGAACCACCTACCCTCTAGTCTAGAGACTGGGGTTGGGAGACCTGCAGCGAATAGAGTTACATCTGACATTGGAACCACCTACCCTCTAGTCTAGAGACTGGGGTTGGGAGACCTGCAGCCAATAGAGTTACATCTGACATTGGAACCACCTACCCTCTAGTCTAGAGACTGGGGTTGGGAGACCTGCAGCCAATAGAGTTACATCTGACATTGGAACCACCTACCCTCTAGTCTAGAGACTGGGGTTGGGAGACCTGCAGCCAATAGAGTTACATCTGACATTGGAACCACCTACCCTCTAGTCTAGAGACTGGGGTTGGGAGACCTGCAGCCAATAGAGTTACATCTGACATTGGAACCACCTACCCTCTAGTCTAGAGACTGGGGTTGGGAGACCTGCAGCCAATATCGTTAGATCGGAGAGTGGACACACATACGCGCTAGGCGAGATACTGGGGTTGGGAGACCTGCAGCCAATATAGTTACATCTGACCTACCTCTAGTCTAGAGACTGGGGTTGGGAGACTTGCAGCCAATAGAGTTACATCTGACATTGGAACCACCTACCCTCTAGTCTAGAGACTGGGGTTGGGAGACCTGCAGCCAATAGAGTTACATCTGACATTGGACCACCTACCCTCTCTAGGAGACTGGGGTTGGGAGACCTGCAGCCAATAGAGTTACATCTCACATTGGAACCACCTACCCTCTAGTCTAGAGACTGGGGTTGGGAGACCTGCAGCCAATAGAGTTACATCTCACATTGGAACCACCTACCCTCTAGTCTAGAGACTGGGGTTGGGAGACCTGCAGCCAATAGAGTTACATCTCACATTGGAACCACCTACCCTCTAGTCTAGAGACTGGGGTTGGGAGACCTGCAGCCAATAGAGTTACATCTCACATTGGAACCACCTACCCTCCAATTTGCCTCTTATTCCCATTTATCTTTATCCCCCTACTTATATTCTCAACCTGTGTCCACTAACAAGGCCAATTCAGAGGTCACACAAAATACCTTCACACCAACAAGCAACCAGCAGAATAGATCACAACTGAACTAAATAACACTATTGCTGAGAAATAATAAATTTCCTTGATTGGAGTGTGAACTAAGTCGATTTGCCACCTTGCACTAAAGGCCTTGCAGCCTATGTAAATGGAAATGTATGCTGGGCATTCACTGTTTAGTGGGCATTAACTCCAAGTGACCAGCAGGAATGGCTGTTAAAGAATAGTCATAACTAAAAAACGCAAATATGCCGGTTAATATTGGTCTTATTTAAAACCTGTTGTAGAAAATGATATTAGCAATGTAATAGTTTTTGATCCAACTTGTCTCAAATGTGGACATGGAGATATTTCAACTTTTTGTTATTCTAATAATTTGTATGTTATTATTATTATTGTATTTGTTATGTTATTTTTTGTTATTCTCGCTGGGTCAAATCTTCATTAATGGCAATATTAGGTCGGCACAAGAGGACTAAAGATATATTATTTATTGCTAATGTGAGACGAGCCAAATTGGCTCCTAACTCTCAAAATTAAATAAAATACTGGTTCGTTTCAGAAAAAGAACAATAATAGTAGATAAGCAATAAGATTGGTGGCAGAAACAGTAGATATTTTCAGAAAAAGTCAGGGGTTGCGGTAACTATCACATTTCCAAGGTGCGTTACGTTTTTGCATTTATCTCAGATCTTAAAAGTTCAATGAGAACAATATATGGTATTTAAGAGTCAAATAAAGTGTTTCAAAGTGAAACAGCTCATTGTTAATATAACATGGCGTCGTTTATTGCATTTTCTCTCTTGTTAATTTCGAGTGCTCCTAAAACTAATCTTTTATAAAGGTGGTCTTCTCTATGTCGAAGTTTTTTCTCGTCGAATTTTATTTGGCCATAACTAATACTATCGTGTTTAGCTATGGCGGATATTTTTATTCTGTGATATTTCATATCAGTTATGCACCGGTTTACTCATGTCCCGCTCTCCTCGTAAACTTTACCGCAATGACACGGTAACGTGTAAACTCCATTATCCTGTGCAAATTGAGTGTCTTTCAGACATTTTAAATATTCAATGAAGTAACTAAAAAAAATTGATTAGGAAACTTGATACAAAAGACATGCTTTAAACAAATGTTAACTGTGTTGAAGACATGTTATATGGATGAATGTCGGTGAGACGGAGGATGCCAAACAGATGTACCAAGTGCTCCACACTATTCAGCACATCTCGCCACAAATTCTCTAGTTCTGTATAAGAAGGGGGGGGGGTAGAGCTGATGGCTGGAAACAAGAAAGTACCAATAATTCCCGTAATATTTGAAGTACAAAGAACAATTGAAGAGCATCAATAGTTTAGCAAGGACTGGCTCTATAACATTTTACCATCAGAATCATTATAACGGGGATATTTTGAATTTTGGAATTGCGCCCCCCTCCTCTATACCCCCATCATTTCAACTACAATTTCAGCTAATAACAAATATCATTATAACGGGGATATTTTGAATTTTGGAATTGCGCCCCCCTCCTCTATACCCCCATCATTTCAACTACAATTTCAGCTAATAACAAATATCATTATAACGGGGATATTTTGAATTTTGGAATTGCGCCCCCCTCCTCTATACCCCCATCATTTCAACTACAATTTCAGCTAATAACAAATATCATTATAACGGGGATATTTTGAATTTTGGAATTCCGCCCCCCCCTCCTCTATACCCCCATCATTTCAACTACAATTTCAGCTAATAACAAATATCATTATAACGGTAAAATATCGAGTATGGTTTAGATGAGGTCTGGACAACCTTTGACATGTTGCGGAACCAAACTTCAGTCTGCAAATACGTTCGCTTTTAAAAGTAGTGCCTTTTAAAACAGTATTCATAATTTTTACCGATTGATATCAGACAGGAAATTATACGACCATGTAATTATAATACAATTTATTGAAACAACAAAATGATATGACAAAAATTCAACATAATAAAATAAATAATAAAATCGTAAAATTGGGAATTATTACGAACAACAAAAGTTAAATGGTGGCACTGAAAACAATTGGGCACTGGAGCTTGAATTTGGCAAACTAATCCATCGAAGCTTCCATTGATCCACTGATACAAAGATGAAAAGAATTTTCCAAATTATTGTCAGTCAGCCTTGAACGATGTTTTGATTTATTAACTTTCATCATTGGAAAGAACTGTTGCCATTTATAAGAACTGCCAAACGCACAAATCTCTCCTCATCTTGAGTAAGTAGTGTAATATATATATATGTGTGTGTGTGTGTCATATTTACTATTAGCAGTTATACCATGAACCACTTCATTCCCTGGGTAAATACCAAATATTGTTTTCATTGAACTTTTATATTTTGATCTAAGTGTAAATCTGTGAGACCCGTGGGGAATGTGCTTAGATGAGGGATCCCCTGCGTGATGGAGTATTGTCAGCTTTTGGAGGATGAAGAGAGAGGCTCGATTGGCGGCGAGATGAAAGCAAGTCAAACATTGACCACTACTCTGCTCCTATATCAATATTGACTTACCTTTCAGCTCTTATACTCAGCTCCAAATCATCTTATTCCCACCATTCTTAGCAATTATTCACCAATTTACATGCATTCGAAACGAAACACACATTCGCATTATATTGATACACGTTACTTTTCCTATCTACATTGACAAAACACAGAAAGTAGAAAAAAAAAAGTTACCGATTATTGAAATTTCTGTTCCAATGAAGCTGGTATGATAGATCAGGTGTGCCGATAGAAATAAATCACATTAAAACTTTGGCCATAATTGAAGGGGCTTCCGGTTAGCCAAGTTAGGGCCTTGGTCCTAATCCCACTTGGTCAATGGACATCTATTTAGTAACGAACTCATTAAATAATATCCCCAGTCCCACCGTGGGCTAGGAAAGGTTGGCGACCTGTAGATAACCCGTCCCTATTAGCTTTAGTAGCACACAGTCGATGTAAATAGGTAATATTTATTAATTGGAGGGTTTACTGGAGGCAGAAAATATACTGCTCAAAAATGAATACGGATATTGGCTGTTTTGTGCTATTTATGGGGCCTAGCATTTTTTAAAATTATAAATATCTTTTATATTTATTAGAAATTATTGTCTTTTTCCCCCATAAAAAAGTAATTTAATTAAGGTCGATTTAATTAAACTTAATACGATAAGAAAAAATAACCAATATCCCTATTCATTTTTCAGCAGTATAGAAAGTTCATGACGCAGGGGTTGCGTTAACTCAGCACATTTCCCCAATTTCGTCACATATTTGCACTTATCTCAAAACATAAAAGTTCAATGAAAACAATATTTGGTATTTACCCTCGGAATGGAGTGGTCCATGATATAACAGATGAACAGAGGAGGTGTGGTAGTTTACTCAGTGCCGTTGGGAAATATCTCGGTTAAGATTTAATAAAGAAAGTCCGTCACGCAGGGGCTGCGTAAACTAAGCAGATTTTCCTTGTGAAGTTTAGTAATAGATAAATATACATACGAGAGCCGAACAGTTACGGCAAAGGGCCGAACTAGCTTTTGGCGGGAAATTCAAAAATCCGTTATCGGCCCAAATTTAATAAACATGCAAATATCTCGGTTAATATTCAAGATAGGGAATAAATGTATATAACAATATTTATAGTAAATTCAATTTGCAATAAGATTGATTTTATACAACTTTTCGATCCAACGCATAATAACGGAGATATTTTGAATTTTCAAAAATCCTCCCCTTTAAACCCCCCCTCCTACTGGTCCGATTTCAGCCATTAACGAACTTGATCTTCCTTTTTACATAAAACGATTAAATTCCGAGTTTGGTAAAGATAAAAAAAAAATTGCGACCGCTAGAGCGTTAACAGACAAACATATATATATATATATATATATATATATATATATATATATAAAATTTTGAACGGACCTCATTTTCGTCATCTCCTGGGTAGGATCGATGGACATTTGAAGAAATTTTTCGAAACTCGCATCATGAGTACGACCTGAATAGCTGATTTCCCTTAAGGGAAATCTGCTAAAAAAAACATGTATACAACAATATCCATAGAACATTATATTTGCAATAAGATTATTCTTAGACTATTTTTCGTCCCGGCGCATAGCAATGGGGATATTTAAATGTTACGTAAAGTAAGCAGGTTTCCCTCTTGCTGGCATAACACACTGGTCATCTTATCCCAGCACATATTCTCTATATATATGTAAATAGCCGATGAGTAGAAGAGGGGGGGGGTGGGGCTTAAGATCCGGCTCGGAAAAAGGCCGGTATTTTGAAGTTTCGAATCCCCTGAAATATCGGGTTTGGTAACGATTTTACAAAAATTGCGACCGCTAGAGAGTTAACAGACAAAAACAAATATACATATTTTTGTGCATGTATATATAAATAGTTACGACTGGGCCTCATTTTCCTGATTTCCTGAGTAAGAACGATGGTCATATGTGGAGGAAATGTATCGAAAATTGCTCATGAGATCAAGCTCCCTTGAGGGAATATGCTAAAAATACGTTGTACGAGGCAAAACAAAATTACGGGGATATGACATGATTGACTGTGGAGGACGTATAACTGCATTAAAATAACCAATAATAAATAATAATAATATGAAATAAATATAATGATAATTTAAGCCTCACCGAATCTAACTTCTCAATTTCGTCCAATAGACAACTTACCTGAAATCAAAACAAGACAATTACATATCATTTGATTACATTTATCATTTACATTAATAATTGAGTGACGTAAAAAGATTACTTTTAATTCACTAGTGTTTGTGTAAATTAAAAAAAAGTGGTAACATACTAGTCCCGCTTAAATAATCTACGTGAGCCAGCAAATGTTATTACCTATAAATAACAGTCCATGACGCACGGGTTGCGTAAACATAACAGATTCCCCACTTGCTGATATAACACACTTGTGATCTCATCCCAGGACATATTGCCTAGTTATTTGTACAACATCCTATGAGTAGAAGGCAGCAGGCTGAACGCAAGAAACCACCAATAACTCCATTAATATGTGACTTACCGAAACAGGCATAGAACAACAATTGTAGAGCATCAACAGTTTAACGAGATTGGTCCCGAAACATACCCTTTTCTGTGCACGGTGAAGACGGGTGATTGAGATAGAAGACAGACTGTAGATCGGTGCCCGGGGCAGGCTGCAGAAGACGGGTGATTGAGATAGAAGACAGACTGTAGATCGGTGCGCGGGGCAGGCTGCAGAAGACGGGTGATTGAGATAGAAGGCAGACTGTAGATCGGTGCGGGGGGCAGGCTGCAGAAGACGGGTGATTGAGATAGAAGACAGACTGTAGATCGGTGCGCGGGGCTGGCTGCAGAAGACGGGGGATTGAGATAGAAGACAGACTGTAGATTGGTGCGCGGGGCAGGCTGCAGAAGACGGGTGATTGAGATAGAAAACAGACTGTAGATTGGTGCTCGGGGCAGGCTGCAGAAGACGGGTGATTGAGATAGAAGACAGACTGTAGATTGGTGCTCGGGGCAGGCTGCAGAAGACGGGTGATTGAGATAGAAGGCAGACTGTAGATCGGTGCGCGGGGCAGGCTGCAGAAGACGGGTGATTGAGATAGAAGACTGCGTGTAGATCGGTGCGCGGGGCTGTCTGCAGAAGACGGGTGATTGAGATAGAAGACAGACTGTAGATCGGTGCCCGGGGCAGGCTGCAGAAGACGGGTGATTGAGATAGAAGGCAGACTGTAGATCGGTGCTCTGGGCTGGCTGCAGGAGACGGGTGATTGAGATAGAAGACAGACTGTAGATTGGTGCGCGGGGCAGGCTGCAGAAGACGGGTGATTGAGATAGAAGACAGACTGTAGATCGGTGCTCGGGGCAGGCTGCAGAAGACGGGTGATTGAGATAGAAGGCAGACTGTAGATCGGTGCGCGGGGCTGGCTGCAGAAGACGGGTGATTGAGATAGAAGACAGACTGTAGATCGGTGCGCGGGGCAGGCTGCAGAAGACGGGTGATTGAGATAGAAGGCAGACTGTAGATCGGTGCGCGGGGCAGGCTGCAGAAGACGGGTGATTGAGATAGAAGACAGACTGTAGATCGGTGCCCGGGGCAGGCTGCAGAAGACGGGTCATTGAGACAGAAGACCGACTGTAGATCGGAGCCCGGGGCAGGCTGCAGAAGACGGGGAATTGAGAGAGAAGACAGACTGTAGATTGGTGCGCGGGGCAGGCTGCAGAAGACGGGTGATTGAGATAGAAGACAGACTGTAGATCGGTGCGCGGGGCAGGCTGCAGAAGACGGGTGATTGAGATAGAAGACAGACTGTAGATCGGTGCGCGGGGCAGGCTGCAGAAGACGGGTGATTGAGATAGAAGACAGACTGTAGATCGGTGCGCGGGGCAGGCTGCAGAAGACGGGTGATTGAGATAGAAGGCAGACTGTAGATCGGTGCGCGGGGCAGGCTGCAGAAGACGGGGGATTGAGATAGAAGGCAGACTGTAGATCGGTGCTCGGGGCTGGCTGCAGAAGACGGGTGATTGAGATAGAAGACAGACTGTAGATCGGTGCGGGGGGCAGGCTGCAGAAGACGGGTGATTGAGATAGAAGACAGACTGTAGATCGGTGCGCGGGGCAGGCTGCAGAAGACGGGTGATTGAGATAGAAGCCAGACTGTAGATTGGTGCGCGGGGCAGGCTGCAGAAGACGGGTGATTGAGATAGAAGGCAGACTGTAGATCGGTGCGCGGGGCAGGCTGCAGAAGACGGGTGATTGAGATAGAAGGCAGACTGTAGATTGGTGCGCGGGGCAGGCTGCAGAAGACGGGTGATTGAGATAGAAGACAGACTGTAGATCGGTGCGCGGGGCAGGCTGCAGAAGACGGGTGATTGAGATAGAAGGCAGACTGTAGATCGGTGCGCGGGGCAGGCTGCAGAAGACGGGTGATTGAGATAGAAGACAGACTGTAGATCGGTGCGGGGGGCAGGCTGCAGAAGACGGGTGATTGAGATAGAAGACAGACTGTAGATCGGTGCGCGGGGCAGGCTGCAGAAGACGGGTGATTGAGATAGAAGACAGACTGAAGATTGGTGCGCGGGGCAGGCTGCAGAAGACGGGTGATTGAGATAGAAGACAGACTGTAGATCGGTGCCCGGGGCAGGCTGCAGAAGACGGGTGATTGAGATAGAAGACAGGCTGTAGATCGGTGCCCGGGGCAGGCTGCAGAAGACGGGTGATTGAGATAGAAGACAGACTGTAGATCGGTGCGGGGGGCAGGCTGCAGAAGACGGGTGATTGAGATAGAAGACAGACTGTAGATTGGTGCGCGGGGCAGGCTGCAGAAGACGGGTGATTGAGATAGAAGACAGACTGTAGATCGGTGCGCGGGGCAGGCTGCAGAAGACGGGTGATTGAGATAGAAGACAGACTGTAGATCGGTGCCCGGGGCAGGCTGCAGAAGACGGGTGATTGAGATAGAAGACAGACTGTAGATCGGTGCCCGGGGCAGGCTGCAGAAGACGGGTGATTGAGATAGAAGACAGACTGTAGATCGGTGCGCGGGGCAGGCTGCAGAAGACGGGTGATTGAGATAGAAGACAGACTGTAGATCGGTGCCCGGGGCAGGCTGCAGAAGACGGGTGATTGAGATAGAAGACAGACTGTAGATTGGTGCGCGGGGCAGGCTGCAGAAGACGGGTGATTGAGATAGAAGACAGACTGTAGATCGGTGCGCGGGGCAGGCTGCAGAAGACGGGTGATTGAGATAGAAGACAGACTGTAGATCGGTGCCCGGGGCAGGCTGCAGAAGACGGGTGATTGAGATAGAAGACAGACTGTAGATCGGTGCCCGGGGCAGGCTGCAGAAGACGGGGGATTGAGATAGAAGACAGACTGAAGATTGGTGCGCGGGGCAGGCTGCAGAAGACGGGTGATTGAGATAGAAGACAGACTGTAGATCGGTGCCCGGGGCAGACTGCAGAAGACGGGTGATTGAGATAGAAGACAGACTGTAGATCGGTGCGCGGGGCTGGCTGCAGAAGACGGGTGATTGAGATAGAAGACAGACTGTAGATAGGTGCGCGGGGCAGGCTGCAGAAGACGGGTGATTGAGATAGAAGACAGACTGTAGATCGGTGCCCGGGGCAGGCTGCAGAAGACGGGTGATTGAGATAGAAGACAGACTGTAGATCGGTGCGCGGGGCAGGCTGCAGAAGACGGGTGATTGAGATAGAAGACAGACTGTAGATCGGTGCCCGGGGCAGGCTGCAGAAGACGGGTGATTGAGATAGAAGACAGACTGTAGATCGGTGCCCGGGGCAGGCTGCAGAAGACGGGTGATTGAGATAGAAGACAGACTGTAGATCGGTGCCCGGGGCAGGCTGCAGAAGACGGGGGATTGAGATAGAAGACAGACTGTAGATCGGTGCCCGGGGCAGGCTGCAGAAGACGGGTGATTGAGATAGAAGACAGACTGTAGATCGGTGCGCGGGGCAGGCTGCAGAAGACGGGTGATTGAGATAGAAGACAGACTGTAGATCGGTGCCCGGGGCAGGCTGCAGAAGACGGGTGATTGAGATAGAAGACAGACTGTAGATCGGTGCCCGGGGCAGGCTGCAGAAGACGGGTGATTGAGATAGAAGGCAGACTGTAGATCGGTGCGCGGGGCTGGCTGCAGAAGACGGGTGATTGAGATAGAAGACAGACTGTAGATTGGTGCGCGGGGCAGGCTGCAGAAGACGGGTGATTGAGATAGAAGACAGACTGTAGATCGGTGCGCGGGGCAGGCTGCAGAAGACGGGTGATTGAGATAGAAGACAGACTGTAGATCGGTGCCCGGGGCAGGCTGCAGAAGACGGGTGATTGAGATAGAAGACAGACTGTAGATCGGTGCCCGGGGCAGGCTGCAGAAGACGGGTGATTGAGATAGAAGACAGACTGTAGATTGGTGCGCGGGGCAGGCTGCAGAAGACGGGTGATTGAGATAGAAGACAGACTGTAGATCGGTGCGCGGGGCAGGCTGCAGAAGACGGGTGATTGAGATAGAAGACAGACTGTAGATTGGTGCGCGGGGCAGGCTGCAGAAGACGGGTGATTGAGATAGAAGACAGACTGTAGATCGGTGCGCGGGGCAGGCTGCAGAAGACGGGTGATTGAGATAGAAGGCAGACTGTAGATTGGTGCGCGGGGCAGGCTGCAGAAGACGGGTGATTGAGATAGAAGACAGACTGTAGATCGGTGCGCGGGGCAGGCTGCAGAAGACGGGTGATTGAGATAGAAGACAGGCGGGAGATTGGTGCGCGGGGCAGGCTGCAGAAGACGGGTGATTGAGATAGAAGACAGACTGTAGATTGGTGCGCGGGGCAGGCTGCAGAAGACGGGTGATTGAGATAGAAGACAGACTGTAGATCGGTGCGCGGGGCAGGCTGCAGAAGACGGGTGATTGAGATAGAAGACAGACTGTAGATCGGTGCGCGGGGCAGGCTGCAGAAGACGGGTGATTGAGATAGAAGACAGACTGTAGATAGGTGCGCGGGGCAGGCTGCAGAAGACGGGTGATTGAGATAGAAGACAGACGGGAGATGGGTGAGCGGGGCAGGCTGCAGAAGACGGGTGATTGAGATAGAAGACAGACTGTAGATCGGTGCGCGGGGCAGGCTGCAGAAGACGGGTGATTGAGATAGAAGACAGGCGGGAGATTGGTGCGCGGGGCAGGCTGCAGAAGACGGGTGATTGAGATAGAAGACAGACTGTAGATCGGTGCGCGGGGCTGGCTGCAGAAGACGGGTGATTGAGATAGAAGACAGATTGTAGATCGATGCGCGGGGCAGGCTGCAGAAGACGGGTGATTGAGATAGAAGACAGGCGGGAGATTGGTGCGCGGGGCTGGCTGCAGAAGACGGGTGATTGAGATAGAAGACAGACTGTAGATCGGTGCGCGGGGCAGGCTGGGCGAGAGCCGAAGACAAGAAGCGATCCCGGGAGACATTGTGAGTAGCAGACAGAAGGTGTCCACCGCCTGCTCCAGTGAGGATTTGGCTGCCGATAAACGGTTAGGAGGACCAGAGTGTAAGAATAGCAGTTATTTCATCGTACGAAAGGTACCAAAGTTATAGTTATTGTGTATTCACAAACAATTAAAAGAAAAGGCCTATTAATTGTATTTAAAATTCCACATGGGAAGTATTGTTTAATAATTTATTTATTTAGTGGCTCAGGTTAGCCATGCGAGTTAAAGCGTTGACCTTTATCTCACATGTTAAACCTAGAGTGGCGTGTTCGATTCTTGCCTGGGCAAAGGAAATTATTTAGTGACGAAATTCATTAAATAACGTCCTAAAATCCCACCCTGGCTAGAAAAGGGTGGTAACCTGTAGATAACCCGTCCCAATTAGCCTGAGTTGCAAAAAGTGGACGTTAATAAATAATAATAATAATATTTAGTATTTTCTTTTTATTGTTTAAGTAGTAATTATAATTGATCTATTGTAAATCAGCTAATTTGTTATGATAATACTCTGGTTTCGTTGTTACCATTCAGAACAAACAACTTGGCGACCTTAATATATTTATATTTGCCTATAGATGTAAAGGCTTAAGGTTCAATATTCCTAATAAAGCCACACTCTTCTCCACTGAGCGGGGCAGTATTGTTGCCCAGTTGTGGGGAACAATGTGTATAACAATTCAGTTTGGAGTAAGAAGGATTCTATAATTTGTCCATCTCCCTCATAACAAGGGATATTTGGAAGTTTCCAAGTTTCTCACCTCTAAAACTCCCCCCCCCCCTGTATTACATCTATCACTGGTCAACTGGAGCTTTAGTTACATATCGAGTTATGTGACCAACAAACTAAAATTACGACCACTAGAGCGGTTTAAGACTAGCAAATCCAATATATATATATATTCTTCTTGAAATATATTGGATCGCTTAAAAAATCATTCTCCCGGAAAAATGTATTCTTGTCCATCAATATAATTCCATCTTATTCTACTTGTGATTACTTCAGCGTCCAAAAAAAATATTATCTACTTTATCTTCTTTAGAAAATTTTAAACTCCATTATTGGTTAACAATATTAAAAAAATTATGTATACCTATTATCAGTGTGTAGGCATATTAATAAATCATCCACGTATTTGTATATTAGTTCTAAGTGAAAGTAAATCTCTTCAATAACTTCCTCTAGAATGCGAATCATTACGATTCAATGACACTTTTGCAGTGGGTCTACGACCACTTGTAGTGGAATTATCACCACTTGCAGTTGGTATATCATCATTTGCAGTGGGTCTATCGTCACTTGCAGTGGGTACACGACCACTTGTAGTGGAATTATCACCACTTACAGTTGGTATATCATCATTTGCAGTGGGTCTATCGTCACTTGCAGTGGGTCCACGACCACTTGTAGTGGAATTATCACCACTTGCAGTTGGTATATCATCATTTGCAGTGGGTCTATCGTCACTTGCAGTGGGCCCACGACCACTTGTAGTGGAATTATCACCACTTGCAGTTGGTATATCATCATTTGCAGTGGGTCCATCGTCACTTGCAGTGGGCCCACGACCACTTGTAGTGGAATTATCACCACTTGCAGTTGGTATATCATCATTTGCAGTGGGTCTATCGTCACTTGCAGTGGGCCCACGACCACTTGTAGTGGAATTATCACCACTTGCAGTTGGTATATCATCATTTGCAGTGGGTCCATCGTCACTTGCAGTGGGCCCACGACCACTTGTAGTGGAATTATCACCACTTGCAGTTGGTATATCATCATTTGCAGTGGGTCTATCGTCACTTGCAGTGGGCCCACGACCACTTGTAGTGGAATTATCGCCACTTGCAGTTGGTATATCATCACTTGCAGTTGGTATATCATCACTTGCAGTGGGTCTAACGTCACTTGTATTGGGTCTATCGTCACGTGCAGTTGATATATCACCACTTGCAGTTGATATATCACCACTTGCAGTGGGCCTATAACCACTTTCAGTGGGCCACACATAATGGGTCTATCGCCACTCACAGTGGGTCTATCGTCACTCATAATGGGCCTATCGCCACTCATAATGGGTCTATCGCCACTCATAATGGGTCTATCACCACTCATAATGGGTTTATCGCCACTCATAATGGGTTTATCGCCACTCATAATGGGTCTATCGTCACTCATAATGGGTCTATCGTCACTCATAATGGGTCTACCGCCACTCATAATGGGTCTATCACCACTCATAATGGGTCTATCGCCACTCATAATGGGTCTATCGCCACTCATAATGGGTCTATCGCCACTCATAATGGGCCTATCGCCACTCATAATGGGTCTATCGCCACTCATAATGGGTCTATCGCCACTCATAATGGGTCTATCGCCACTCATAATGGGTCTATCGCCACTCATAATGGGTCTATCGCCACTCATAATGGGTCACTACCCACACACAAGTTTCACAGTTTATCACTGCGCAATTTATTTCACAATACTCTTGGTTAATTATTACTACTCACAATATTACACTGATAGTGTCACTGTTCTTCAGGTTACACAGTCCAATAATTCACTTGCGGTCACTGAACTTCGCAACAGACGACGGCACTGCACTGTCCTTTACTTCGCGGCACTGCACTGTCTTAAACACGCACTAAACTGTTACTTACAGTCACGGGCACAACACTGTTCTTCACGGCACAACACTTTACCGCACTGCACTAAGTCGCACTGTAGCGCTGAACATCCCTCGAAGACCGTCGAGCGTCAACTGAGCAGTGGGGTACTGTGAGAGTCCCTTATATATACCTGTAGAAGGGCCTAGCCTAGGAAAGGTCCAGAAGTTCCTGGAAGGCCTTAATTAGATTCTGCCGGGGGCCCTACTTAGAATGGCCCTAGTTAGCTTCGCCCGTTCCACTAGTCTTTGTTCCTCCTCTCACGCGGCTCTCTCTTTGTGTATTCACCCACTCATCCGATTCTCTCAACAATATTAATTCAATTTACCAGTGCACTAAACTATAGTTGCTCTAGCAATATCATGCTTCATCTTGGCTGTAGATTCCCAACTTGTACATTTTGAACAACGGGACATATTGAATAAAGTTCCAGTCGAGGTAATAATAAGGCCGAATAAATATTGTCTTGTTATGGCTGAGTGATCTGGAAGCTATAAAGTATATGTGAGGTAGGTGAAGGTGTAATAGCTGGGGCTAAACATACCCATTTAATAGGCTCAATAAATTCGGGGCTGGAACACGGGGAAACATAATTCTCCCAAAGGAACGAGGTGGGGGAGGAGGGAGGTGGGCAGGGGGATGTCGGTAGGGGGGTGGGTGGGTAGGTGTGGGGGGGGGTGTCGGCAGGGGGGGGGGGGTTTTGGCAGGGGGGAGGGGCCAAGAACGAACGATTTAATGAGAGCCCTAAATGGAAGTAATATAAGTGAATTTCACAGCTTTTACCTGCGGCTACTTTTACTAAATTCACAAGGAGGGGGGCACCTCAAATTCATACCTTTCCCTCACAAATGGCCTCGTATAACAAAGCACCCCCCATATTGTATTTAACAGTCCGCCATGATAGTGGAATCTAGGATCAGCTGTTTCTAGCTGCTCCTTCAGCTAATGTACATCGACTTTGTGCCATATCCACTACCTCTCTTTCAGCAAAACCCTAAAATATAACTAATGCAAACACAGTCAAGTTCTAAATGGCCTCCATTCAGGGGCCTAACCGAGGCACAATGGCTGCTAGGCAGGGGCCTAACCTAGGAACAATGGCCGCCAGACAGGGGCCTAACCTAGGCACAATGGCCCCCAGACAGGAGCCTAACCTAGGAACAATGGCCGCCAGACAGGGGCCTAACCTAGGCACAATGGCCCCCAGACAGGAGCCTAACCTAGGCACAATGGCCGCCAGACAGGGGCCTAACCTAGGCACAATGGCCGCCCGACAAGGGCCTAACCTAGGCACAATGGCCGCCCGACAAGGGCCTAACCTAGGCACAATGGCCGCCAGACAGGGGCCTAACCTAGGCACAATGGCCCCCAGACAGGAGCCTAACCTAGGCACAATGGCCGCCAGACAAGGGCCTAACCTAGGCACAATGGCCACCAGACAAGGGCCTAACCGAGGCACAATGGCCCCCAGACAGGAGCCTAACCTAGGCACAATGGCCGCCCGACAAGGGCCTAACCTAGGCACAATGGCCGCCAGACAGGGGCCTAACCTAGGCACAATGGCCCCCAGACAGGTGCCTAACCTAGGCACAATGGCCGCCAGACAAGGGCCTAACCTAGGCACAATGGCCTCCAGACAAGGGCCTAACCGAGGCACAATGGCCGCCCGACAAGGGCCTAACCTAGGCACAGTGGCCGCCAGGCAGGGGCCTAACCTAGGCACAGTGGCCGCCAGGCAGGGGCCTAACCTAGGCAGAGTGGCCGCCAGGCAGGGGCCTAACCTAGGCAGAGTGGCCGCCAGGCAGGGGCCTAACCTAGGCACAATGGCCTCCATTCAGGGGCCTAACCTAGGCACAATGGCCGCCCGACAAGGGGTCCTAACCCTAGGCACAATGGCCTTTCCCGTTTCCTTACAGGGGCCTAACCTAGGCACAATGGCCGCCCGACAAGGGCCTAACCTAGGCACAATGGCCTCCATTCAGGGGCCTAACCTAGGCACAATGGCCGCCAGACAGAGGCCTAACCTAGGCACAATGGCCACCAGACAGGAGCCTAACCTAGGCACAATGGCCGCCAGACAGGGGCCTAACCTAGGCACAATGGCCGCCAGACAGGGGCCTAACCTAGGCACAATGGCCGCCAGACAGGGGCCTAACCTAGGCACAATGGCCGCCAGACAGGGGCCTAACCTAGGCACAATGGCCTCCATTCAGGGGCCTAACCTAGGCACAATGGCCGCCCGACAAGGGCCTATCCTAGGCACAATGGCCTCCATTCAGGGGCCTAACCTAGGCACAATGCCGCCAAGGGGAAACCGACAGAGGGCCTTATCCTAGGCAAAATCCACCAGACATGAGCCTAACCATTCAGACACCTAACCTAGGCACAATCGCCGCCAGACAGGGGCCTAACCTAGGCACAATGGCCGCCCGACAGTAGCCTAAACTAGGCTCAATGGCCGCCAGACAGGGTCCTAACCTAGGCACAATGGCCGCCCGACAAGGGCCTAACCTAGGCACAATGGCCGCCCCGACAAGGAGCCTAACCTAGGCACAATGGCCGCCAGACAGGGGCCTAAAACCTAGGCCACAATGGGCCGCCCGACAAGGAGCCTAACCTAGGCACAATGGCCCCCAGACACGCGCCTAACCTCGGCACAATGCCCGCCAGTCAGGGGCCTAACCCAGGCACAATGGCCTCCAGACACGTGCCTAACCTACGCACAATGGCAGCCCGACAAGGGCCTAACCTAGGCACAATGGCCGCCAGAAAGGGCCTAACCGAGGCACAAGTGGCCCCCAGGCAGGAGGGCCTAACCTAGCACAATGGCCGCCCGACAAGGGCCTAACCTAGGCACATGGGCCGCCAGACCGGGGACTAACCTAGGCACAAGGGCCGCCAGACAGGGGCCTAACCTAGGCACAATGGCCGCCAGACAGGGGCCTAACCGAGGCACAGTGGTCGCCAAACAGGGGCCTAACCTAGACTCAATGGTCGCCAGACAGAAACCTTAACCTAGGCACAATGGCCGCCAGACAGGGGCCTAACACTGGAGGCACAATGGCCGCCCTCCGACAGGAGCCTAACCTAGGCACAATGGCCGCCAGACAGAGGGGGCCTAACCTAGGCCACAATGGCCGCCCGACAGGGGCCTAACCTATAGGCACAATGGCCGCCCCGACAAGGAGCCTAACCTAGGCACAATGGCCGCCAGACAGGGGCCTAACTAGGCACAATGGCGCCCGACACAGGAGCCTAACCTAGGCACAATGGCCGCCAGACAAGGGCCTAACCTAGGCACAATGGCCACCAGACAAGGGCCTAACCGAGGCACAATGGCCCCCAGACAGGAGCCTAACCTAGGCACAATGGCCGCCCGACAAGGGCCTAACCTAGGCACAATGGCCGCCAGACAGGGGCCTAACCTAGGCACAGTGGTCGCCAGGCAGGGGCCTAACCGATGCACAATGGCCGCCAGACAGGGGCCTAACCTAGGCACAATGGCCGCCAGACAGGGGCCTAACCTAGGCACAATGGCCGCCAGACAGGGGCCTAACCTAGGCACAATGGCCGCCAGACAGGGGCCTAACCGAGGCACAGTGGTCGCCAAACAGGGGCCTAACCTAGACTCAATGGTCGCCAGACAGAAACCTAACCTAGGCACAATGGCCTCCAGACAGGGGCCTAACCTAGGCACAATGGCCGCCCGACAAGGGCCTAACCTAGGCACAATGGCCGCCAGACAGGAGCCTAACCTAGGCACAATGGCCGCCAGACAGGAGCCTAACCTAGGCACAATGGCCGCCAGACAGGGGCCTAACCTAGGCACAATGGCCACCAGACAGGAGCCTAACCTAGGCACAATGGCCGCCAGACAGGGGCCTAACCTAGGCACAATGGCCGCCAGACAGGAGCCTAACCTAGGCACAATGGCCGCCAGACAGGAGCCTAACCTAGGCACAATGGCCGCCAGACAGGAGCCTAACCTAGGCACAATGGCCGCCAGACAGGAGCCTAACCTAGGCA